>JAGPOW010002742.1:20456222-20482589 GCA_030014935.1 Caiman crocodilus | reverse complement strand
GTACCTATTTATTGGGCTCTGGCAGGAACAGTCCCCACCCCTTATTTTCATCATGTGCCCAGCACTGTGCGGGCCCCAGGTCAGTAGTGGGGAGCTGCGGGTGTGGGCCAGCGGGCATGGCTCAGTCACTAGGGGATTCTAGGGCTTGCCCTCGTCCCCAGGGGCTGGGGCCAGGGCTACAAACCTCTGCCATGCCTGGATCCCACTGCCATGGGAGAATAGGTGCAGAGCCCCCTGCGGAGGTCAGGTAGGATTTTCCCATAGTAAGACTGGGCAGCAAGATGGGGCAGCAAATGGGTCTGCTTAGCCCCCCCTGCAGCAGTGGGGCCTGGGAAGGGTGACAGGCTCCCTGTGCCTCCTGCCACAGCCTGGACCTGAAAGGTTCCTCTGCACTGCTGGGTGCTCCCCAGTTTGCCCCAGGAGAATTGGGGGAGGGAGGGGGTATCCGGTCCTGCTGCCTGCATTGCATCTTCCCCCTCCCACCCTTGGTGCTGAAGCCATGCGGGACCTGGCCCAGCCCTAAGGCAGGGCTGAGGGTGCAGTTGGCTTAGCTTGAGGAGGTACCCTGGCAGCTGCAGTAGGCAGTGCTGGGTCTGAGGGGTCACTGCTGACCCCTAGTGCAGTGAGCATGGCCCCAGGGCATTCCTGAGGGGCATTGGCACAGCAGGACTCTCCAGTAGGGCTGCAACAGTGGCTTCCCAAGCTGGAGCTGCTGTTTTGCCACGACCCCTAAGGAACACCCTGGGGCTGTGCACCACGTGAGGGACTGGCAATCCCTCATACCCAGCGCTGCCCGCTCCAGCTGCCACAGCACCTCTTTGGACCAAGCCAGACCCCATCAGCCATGAGGTGGGGGGCTCCAGTCCAACTGCCCCACCCTCCAGTGCTGGCTGAAAAACCCCAAACCAAACTCCCATCATTTTCTTCTCTCCCTGCCCCACTCCCCCTGCTCATGGCACGTGCAGACAGAGGTAAATGAAGGTGATCCATTTTGGAGTGTCTTCATCTGAACCCTCACGGGATGAGGGCTCAGGTTGTTGTGGAATCAGGCCCTTTTAAAGCTCTCTGCAGCCGTGCACTTATGTTTCATTGTGGCTGTAGATCACTTTTTGGGGGCCAGATCAAGTGAAAATTGTCACTTCTGTCTGTGCCATGAGAGAGGAGGAAGTGGCACACATTTTGTTTACCATGAATGGAGGGCGTGCATGCTTTTTCTTAAAGATTGCAGCCTGGGTATCAGCTTTCCAGGGGGTGGTGGGGAGGGGAAAGAAAATTGGTGGCTAAGACAGCTGCAGTTGCCAGTACTGATCTGATTTATTTTACAAATGATTGCAAGCAGATGTATATAGCATCTAACAGGGGTAAAATTATTTGATTTCTGAGTAAAGTGTTGATGTTGATGCATTTAATTGACAACCTCTTAAATCCTGTATGCATTTTGCTGATTGCCATACACTGCTTCCCTTTTTATAATAACAATGGAATTATAATGGGGTGAAGGATCCAAAATGACAGGATGTAAACCAGTTTTCCATGATATAACTCAGTTTGTTAATTCATTCTTTTACCCTCTTAACAAGCACCAACCTTTTAGGGAATGATTTGTGGTGTCCTCCTCTCCCTTCCCCATTTGTTTGAGTCTTGGATATTTAGACTAATCTTTCTGAGGCAGGGAGCATCTTCTGTCAGGTCTGTAAGATGTCTGTCTAGCATAGTGGGGCCTTCTGACATTAATGGAATACAAATAATACATGAACCTTGAAGTATTCATTATTTCTACGGGTATTTTTTTAGGAACCAAATGTAAGATTTGGAGTGAAGGGAAAGAGTACTGGCATATGTAACCAAACCAGTATTATTGCTTATGGTGAGAGTAGGCTTTCTTTTTTTTAGTGGACCTTGATCAGAGCAGCAAAGCTGAAAGAAAAGAGACCAAATATATTGTGAATAAGACATATTCAGTTACATTACAATCTAAAAACTGGTAAATATGAAAATTACCTAAAACAGCTTAGATGCTCTTTTTTAATGTTTTAAATGTTTTTATCCATCAGGTGATCATCCAGGGGTTTCGAAGTTACAGAGATCAGACAATTGTGGATCCTTTCAGTTCAAAGCATAACGTCATAGGTGAGTTCTAGTATGCATACAATAATATGAAATAACATTGTGTCATTATTTTATTAAGATTCAGATTAGAGGTCTTTGATTTTTTTTGATAGCCTTTCAAATATCAGACCCTTGAGTACACTTAAAATCTGAAACTTCTCTGAAGTTGTGTTTTGTGGTGTATTACAGGACACCTTCTTCCTGTACCACATAGGAAAATAATTGCTTTCAGAAATCATTCAGTACTAAGATAGTACCAAAATTACAGTGTCTTCTGAGGTTCCAGTCTTGCAGCAATCCTTTGTTTTAGCATACCTCCTCACCTGTCCCAAGACCCGTTGCGGTCAGGGAAGCCCTAAGAATGCATGGGGCTCTATGTACATAGAGCTTGTTGCAGGACCATGGCGGTGGAATATATGAAAGAGCTAGAGCCTGGACATCTTTCAGAAGTACTAGAAGAGCATTTCTAACTGGGGAGGAATTTAACAACCGAAGCTAGGCTAAGATGTTGTTTCGTGGAGCTCAGTTTTTTTTAATGCTTGTAGTTTTATGCTAGTTGCTCTCTTACATTCTATTTTGCTTATTATAAGCTGTCCTCAGTATATCAGTATATATATTGGATGTCAGGTGATACTTGCTGAAATTCACTGCGACTCCTAATGTATCTTAGTACTGCTATATATTTTGTTACTTAAAACTGACTTTAAAGAAATATATAAGAAGTAGCATTTTGTTATAACTGTATTTGATAGTTTGTATTAAAATGTCAAACTGCAACATCCAACAAAATTTGTATGATTGTTAACTGTATCATTAAACTGTCAATTAATGCACATATTCCAAAGAGATGCAAATACCGTGTTCTTCCAATTACTAAGTGATCTTGTTTATTTCCTCCAAAAGAACTGTCTCAATTGCAAGGGTCTACTGATGCAGGGTCAACTTGAATCGGGCCCTGACAATATATTGATATTTGTACTTGCAGCAGTGTTCAGAATATAGTAATACCAAATCAAACTTTTTTAAAAAATTGTATTTTCTATTTTAGGGGTTTTTTTAGGGCATTTACCTTTGTCTTTTCCTTGACTACTTAATTCTCCTATAGGATTTTATAAAGACAGTAGTATTAACTTGCATTGGAAGCAGATTTTTGGGGGTTTTTTAACCAGCCTTTTTCAGTCAAACTACAGTTGTATTAATTATTTACAGTTAACTGTATAAGATTGTGGCTTAATAGTCAAATATATCTTTTAAATGTGGTTGGCTTTGATTGCTAAGCGCATTGGCTTCCTTGAAAGAATCATTGGGTAGCCAACAATGAGCTCATTCTGTTTTCAAGAAACTAATTGTATGCAATTAGAGTAGTGTATTTGAAATCTTAATTCAGATTGAAATATTTTAGCAGTTCTGCTGCCATATATGTTGCTGCTTTTCTGCTGGGTTATCGATAATAAAAATCAGTTTACTTTGGAGACACGTAAGTCAGAATTTCCGAAGCGTGGTTATGGCTCTGGGATTGGATTGTCTTTATCTAGTTGAACCCTAAATGTATGCATTTATGTTAATTTGTGATTATGTTAAACAGGAACATTTGATCTTAACTTTATGTTCACGTGCTTTTAAGCCTATTATAAATAGATGCTGAAGCACTTTAATTTCTCACACAGTGAGAGAAGATAAAATATTCTGATATAGGTTTTGTAAATCCCAGACCTGTATGAGGAGAGGGGCAGTGCGAGATATTAGGCAGGAGACCCATTCTCTCTTGCTCTGGTAATGACTTGTTTAAATTTGGAGTCTTTAATTTTGTAAACAGAATTTTAAAATGTTATTGCTGCTAAATTTGTTTTACTTCAGCTTTTAAAAATCTGTAACTTAACTTTCGTATTCAGTGGGAAGAAATGGATCTGGAAAAAGTAACTTTTTCTATGGTGAGTAGCTTTTTTTCTTCTTTTTTTAATAAATAAAAACAGTTGCTTTTTCTAAAAATGTTTTGCCTAATGTTATAACACACCTGTTAGATGATTAAAGAACTGTAGGTGTTTTTTTATAGTTTTTACTTTATGCATTTTATTACATTAAAAGAATAGATTCCCTTGTCTGTGCAGATCTTTTATACTTGAAAAAGGGCCAAGAAAGATTTAAAAATAAGTGGTGGAAAACTGAAAAGCAGATGTAGGACTTTGTAACTGTTTTATGCCCTTTTTTCACCTTTGCAATTCACTGTGTCACTTAAAAACAAACTCCAGAATATTTCATGTGGCATCAGGTTGCTTTTTTATGGACCTTTGAAGGCTCTGTTTCTTCCTTAGCCTTCCATTATGCTAGTTTTGACTGTAACTTGTGGGTCTGACAATGTAGGGCACCTTCCATACTGTCACTTTTGCTTTCTCAAATTTCTGTATTGCAATAAGCTTTTTTTTAAAAACAATCCTTCACTTTTTAACTTCTAGACTTTTAACCTTTATTTTGGACTAAATGTGCTCTGGTATTGAAGTACATCATATAAATCCTGGTGCCTGGTGGGTCATATGCCAACGGTATCAATAAAGGGACATTTTTATGAGCGAACCCTAATGTAAACCAGAGATTTCAACTGTGTGGCTCATGGGCTGGATCCGGCCTGTGGACCTGCTTCATCCTGCCTGCTGGGCAACCAGAATTTGGGGGTATGGCTAGTTGGGAGCATGGCCTGTTGTGGAGTCTGGGGCCTGGCAGGCATGGCCCACAGCAGGCAGGCAAGTTGGGGCTGTAAAACAGCCTCCTGTCACCCTGTAGCCAGCTATCCCACCACTGCTTCACCATGGCAAATGACTGCCTGGCCCGCTACTGCTGCTTACCCCACTGCTGCCACATAAGCTGCTGGGATCTGGCTTGGGGCCCCATGTGGGTTGGACAGCTTTGTGTAGACAAATCTAAATGACCAGGAACCCAAGAGCTTAGTGGGATTTTTTGTTTTCACTAATTGAGAAAGATGTAATGTTTCTGTGTTACAGTAATATACTAATTTTCTTTTAGTGTACCTGTTGGCTATGTGCTGTGCACTGCTCATAAAAGAAAACATACTTTTGTACCTTTCTATTGTAGCAATTCAATTCGTCCTCAGTGATGAGTTTAGTCATCTTCGCCCGGAACAGAGACTGGCTTTATTGCATGTAAGTGAAAATACTTAAAAAAACCCAAAAAAACAAAAAAACACAAAGGCAAAAACATGATAGTAAGGAATGCTGTTACAAAGTGTTCAATGTATCGAAATGTGAGTCTGCCTGCTTTACCTGTGGCAAGTTAGTGTTTTTGATGTTTTGGGCATTACGCCGAGGAGGCATGCAGAAGGGTTGATTGCAGTGTTTTAAAGAATAGTTTAGACCAGTGACCTTTTTTGCTCTATGGGCTAGATAAGTAGTGCCAGGTCAGTCTATAGCAGTCTGTCTGGGACCCAGTTCCAGCCTATGGTAGTGATCCATCCATCTGTATGGGGCTTAGAAAGTTGGTGGCATGATAATTGTCACTATTCTCCTGCCATCAAATTTCCAGACTTATGAGGAGTCCAACTGGATGGATGATGTGGCTCTCCAGGGCTGAATCTGGCTAATGGGCTGAGGGTTGAGCATTGCTGTTTTAGACACACAATTGTCCAGAATCATTTAGGTGGGGATGACCCTGCCTTCGATGTTGGACTGAATGCCCTCCTTGGGTCCTGTGTAGCACTGCTTATCTTTGATTCTAAATACTCTTTCAACAAGGATTCTATTTAGCAGCATCCAACTTTCCGTTGGAGAAAAATTGTTTTAGTATCAATTTAAATTCATTACATTGACTCTTATATGGCAAGGTAACTACCTGATTTCCCTAACAAGTAACATAAAATAGTTCAACATGAAGATGCATATAAATCAATGTTGAAAGAACTTTTACAATTAACAGTATGAGTGCGCCCATAAAGATTCTTTTTTGGCCAATACCAATGGCCAGTTATTAACCAGCCATATTGAATGATACTAATCTGATTGCTGATATGCAGCCCAGCGGAGTCTGGCTTGTAGGTCGGGGGCGGGGCAAATCAAGGTCCCTCACAGTGAGAGAGGGCGTGGGGCAGGGGCAGGTGTTGCCCAGCTGGGGCAAGGTGTGGAATGGAGCCATGGGTGGCTCATCCAGGGACATTGGGAAGGGGTGCAGCTCCTACCACTAAACACCCCAAGGGGAGGCATGGGGCACATGTGCCTCCTGGATTTGTGCGTGGGCTAAGGCAGACTGTCTGCTGTGGACTTGGAGCCAGAGGCTGTGCTGGGCTTTTCCCAACTGGGGAGACTGGGTAGGGCTGCACTTGGGGCAGGTGGTGGTGTTGGGAGGGGGGCTGTGGCCCCCCCAAAATTTGCTGTAGTCCTCACTTCCAGCGCCGCCATTGCCGCCCAGCCCCCATGCCGGGAAGAGGCCAGCACAGCCCTTGGCCCTGAGCCTGCAGCAGGCAGGTCACCCTTACCCTGTGCACAGATCTGGGGGTCACATGATCTGGGGGCGCATATCGGGATCACATCTGGAGGGCCCATGTACCTCCCCTGGGGGGTGCACAGCAGCACGAAACAACCCCCCACCCCCGGTACCTCCTGGATGAACTGCTCATGGCTCTGCCCATGCCTCACCTGTCCCAGCCCCACTCCCTCCCTCACCATGGGGCCCTCGCTCTGCCCCCTCCCACCCCCCACAGACGTAATGGGTGGATGCTGTTCTCCAAGCTGCCGAGCTGCATTCCTGTCTGCGTGCATGCTGCAGCTGCACACCTGCACGTGGCATTTATTGGTGACATTATCAGTCACATGGGGCAAAAAAAGCTGATTGCTGATAACGTCAATTTTTCTTTTATTGGTGCTGATATGCTATGGACCAATATATCGGTGCGCCTCTAATTAACAGACATTTACTTACTGCTTAATGAAGTCAAACTAGAAAGACACAGTACTACAAAATAACAATATAAAGTAAAAGCTTCCTTAGCAGGCACCTGACAAGCCGGCATGTTCTATTAACTGGCGTGCTGGCTTGTAAGATAAAGTGAAACCAGAAGTGCCCACTGTGGCACTTCCAGTTTCTCTAAGCCCCCACGGCCTGGGGCAAAGCAGCCTGCTCTGCCTAGCCTCCACAGGCTGGGGCATAGCAGGCTACATAGGGCCTGTCTCCCTGTCCTGTGGGGTCTGCAGGAGGGTCGGTGATGCCACGGGACAGGCAGCAACACCCTGGACGTGACGGGAGAAGCGACAGCCCGAATAGGCAAAGACACCTGTTCAGGTTGCTCAGTTAACCAGCATATTTTGTTATCCGGCACCCCACATTCTCCATGGGTGCCAGATAACATAACTTTTGCTGCAGTGCATATTTGATTTCGAAATATTGAGCAACGTCCTTTTGCTGCACTGTCAGACATTTTAGTAGTGTTTTCTGGGGAGTGCAGTCTGTGGATGCTAGATTTATATTGGATGATACTCCTTTGGCACAGGGTGATTATTTTACATCTTATACCAATTCTGCATTGCAGGCAGAAGATACAGCATAAATTGACTTTTTGATATCTCGCTTCTATGTACACTTTTTAGAAATGTACTTTGAAGATTGTCCAGTGAGACACGTGAACATACTCTTGAATTCTTGGTGGAAAAATGCCAAAAAAAATCCCTAAGAATTTCCAAGCACTATTTTAAAGATAAATATTTTCTGTTTTTAGGAAGGCACAGGACCACGCGTTATTTCAGCTTTTGTGGAAATCATTTTTGACAACTCTGACAACAGGTTACCAGTAAGTGAACAAGTATACTCGTACAGAAAATCTTTTCACTTTAGATCCTTGTTGATTTCTTGTTCTCTTGTTGGTTTAATTTTCATTAATGATTCCCCTTTCATGTTATCTAAATGCTATATACTGAAAATGAGCTTGACATTGTAGATAACTCTCATAGGTGGTTAAATTCGTCTTTTTTGTGTCTTTTTTTTTTCTAAGATCGATAAAGAAGAAGTGTCACTTCGCAGAGTCATTGGAGCCAAAAAGGACCAATATTTCTTAGACAAGAAAATGGTGACGTAGGTACTTCTCCTTCCCCAAAATGAGCTGACTCTCCAGTATTGTAAAGTTTGGTGGAGTCATGCAGAGCATGTTTTCAGTGTATACCTCTAACTGAATCGAGTTTCTCTGCAGTGGGTCATTGGTTATAGCTGTGCTGGTCTGTGGACGTGAGCAGAGAAGGTTCTTTGAGTAAATGTGATATATTTTATTAGATCAACTAAATAGTTAGAAAATTTGTTCTTTGCAAGCTTTTGGGCACAAACACCCTTCTTCATGTGTTGGGAGAGTCTGTTGGTGTCCTGAGTGCAACAGAAGCCAGTGTGCAAAATGGAGAACTCTGAAAATACAGGTGTGTGCATTGAGGATCAGAGGCCATGGGAGATAATAGGTGAGGCAGGTGTGGAGGTGAAAAGGGGGAATGTTGATCTGGTGATGGAATGTAGCTGGTAAAATGTAGAGGTTACCTGGGGTTATCATATTGCAGGCAGGTTACAATGTGCCTTTTTAGTATCCCTTACAATTTAAGTTACTCTAATACCAATAGAGCCTGGTATCAAATAAAGATTTATTTTATAGTTTCTGTAATATGTGAACAGTGGCTGAGTTGATATTTTAAAATGCCTGTGTTAATCAGACAGCTTACACTGTTTTTATGGCAGCTTTATTCTTTTCTGTGCAACTAACTGCTTATTTACTTTGCAACGCCTCCAAATAGTCATACTGCAACACTTTCTTCTCATGTTGTTTTCTTGTCATCGCTTGACCTGATACTGCATTATTTGTATGATACTTTTCTCAGGAACTTGGTTTTAGTAACTGAAAATGAAGAAAAAATGGGCAGAATGTTAACCTAAATTATGTATCATTCTATGATACTTGCATTAGCTTGCTGTCATCCTTTTTCCCTACACTAATATCTTCTGTTGTTGTTTTACTGTTCTTATTTTCCCAAGTTCTAACACATGACCAGGGATTGTCACAGACTTTGAGAGAGACAGTGAATCATACATTACATACAGCTTTGTAGCAAGTTAGTCATAGCATTGCTTTCCTTAATTCATTTAGTTGTCATTTTTGTCATGTTTTATTAATAAGAAACCTGTGCTGACTAACTGGTAAAATATTATTTGCAGGAAAAACGATGTGATGAATCTTCTTGAAAGTGCTGGCTTTTCTCGCAGCAATCCCTACTATATTGTCAAGCAAGGAAAGGTAAGGTTGATTATCACTGGTGAAATTCAGTTGCCTGAACTTATTTTGGGAAAGATGAAATTTCTTGGAGGACTAAACTTTGTTCCAAATATAAAAATAAGGCTTTTAAAAAAAACAAACAAAAAAACCTCCACCTTTTAAATGACATAGAAATAACACATTTTTCTGTAGACTCATTTTGTGAGTCATCCCTAGAAGTACAGCTGCCTTGCATGGAAGTGAAGTATTCACTGATTTTTTGTTCCTCCATTGCTCTGATCATCAGTGCCCGTATCATGTCTTTCCCATGCTGGCTATTGCTGTATTGTACCATCTATGCTTATTTACAGAGTAAATATTAGTATATGCACTTCATCCTGGCTTCCAAGATTCTTGCATTCAAGAAGAACTGAAGAAAATACCTTGTCTGAATCTGTCAGTTGTTTATGTCCCTGACTCTCTTTCTTTCCCACACCTTCATAATCTTTGAAAAAGATCTCATCAATTGCAAATAAATGAAAAAGTGAAGAGATATTGATAGCCCCATAACATCATAAACATGTATCATGCACGGCTAAAACTGGGCCCCAGTTTTAACACTGCATGATACATGTTTATGATGTTACTGAATTTGCCAAAGTGAAGGGAAAATAATAGTTAGAAAGCAACTCTATTCTTTCAAATAACATAAAAGGACGCAGGAACCAAACTCTGTAGTCAAGAGTGTGGCACCTTGGGAATTAGTTATAAGTCATCAGACAAGTTCTATTAATCAGTTATATTAACAAGTTCTATTAGGCAGTAGAGACTGCTGCAGTGAGAGGAACTCCCATTGAATAAGCAGAGGTTCTTAAAATTCAAGGCCATCTGGGAATGTAGTGTATTGAATTATGTGGTCTTATGGCATTAGCTAAATTAGTAGGTTAATTAAGCGGTTTAGCAGCAGAATATCAATACTGAAGCCTAAATTTCTCTGAACATCAGCTTAAGCAGATCTATTTTATTTTTTCAAAGTCCAGGAAATACCGACTCAGGTGAGGCCTCAAGGTCTCCTAGCATTTGACAATTACTAAAAATGAGCTACATTATCAGAATCACTATCAGAAAACGTCCTTTCACTTAAAAAATCCCCTTCTCTGCCTTCTGTCTGACTTCCAACTAACATGGCTAACTACCTCTCTTTAAAAACAAGTAATTGGTGCATCAAAAAGAGGAGAATTGAGTAAATTATACATACTGATCTTCCTCAAAATATGTCAGTCCTGAAAAGTTGTATCATCAAGCAAGTCTGTACTGGTAATTGGGGGTAGGTGCATTTTAGATAAATATCAAGTAATCTTGATTCAGGCATCTGATGCCTGACTAGGAAGAATTACTGGTTTATTGGCTAGTTAAATGAGAATTACAGAAGTTCTACTGTATTTGAAGAGTTATAAAAAATGCACCCTACTGGATATTGTATATGGTGCTGATAATTATTAGTGTGTAAAGAAGATATTCAAAACAGTAATCTTATAACTTTGTTTTCTTGATCTTTTAGATCAATCAGATGGCAACAGCACCAGACTCTCAGAGGTTGAAGCTGTTAAGAGAAGTAGCTGGTACTAGAGTATATGATGAACGTAAAGAAGAGAGTATTTCATTAATGAAAGAAACAGGTAAAAAGATTACCCGTATCTTTATCCCCCCCTCCTCCCTTCCCCCGATTTTATGTAAGAATTATGGTGATTTTTGCCCCACTAGTTTGATCAATCATAAGGGTTTTCAGCTTGGTTGTAAAAATGAATATTTAATTGTAAATATTTATTAAATATTTAATAAGGTCAGTAATTTAGATTTTTAAATATTTTTTTCCTTTCATTGTAAAGATTCCAAGGGCTTTACAGATAGTGTGTGGAACGTACCTGCCACCTAGTGCTATGTTAAGAGGTTCAATTTTGTCAGCAACTGATATGTGACAGGGCTGCCTTTAGACCTTGAGGGGGGAATATTTAGTAACCTTTGCAAGAATAACCCAACTGTTTTTAATGCTATGTTGCTAATACATTTTAAAAACCAAAACATTCAAAGTTAAGGCTAGATCATAGTATATTTTGCAGTGCTTTGATCATGAATTTGGTTCCATAAATTTGCTCTTGCCATGGAATCTGATCTCTCTGTTTAACATTTCTAGTCTTTTGATTTATGAAGATGATGTTGAAAAAGCCAACTGTGTATAAAATGGTGTCTTCCTGATTCTGCAGATTTAGTTGAAACAGCAGGACTAAAATACATGAGCTACCTTGCTCATTTCATTTCAAATCCTGTGGTCTCTACAAATCCATAACTGCAGAGTCTGACATTTTTAAATTTCAAAGCAGTATATTTTTATAACAGAAATCACCATTTGTTTATGGATATTACCCTAACATTTAACTGCCTGACTGCATTATCAAATCCTAGCAGCAACAATCTGGTTTTCTTTTTTTTTTTTTTCCTTTGGTGGCTTTAAATTGGTTATAGCGTATACATCCTGCAATGTTGCATGGAGTCAAAGCTGCAGCCCAAACTGTTGGGGAGAGCAAGAAGTACCTCTGGCAATCTATGCTTCTTGGAAAACAGCACAACAGCTGAGGCCCAGGTGTTAAACTCTTGAAGGACCAGGCTGCCCCCTTCCACAGTACATCTGTAAAAAGAAAGTTCTGACCTTAGCTGCCAATATAGTTTAGCAAGATCTGATACCTGTGAAGTGGTTGTGACCAACCCCTACGCTGCTGGAAAAGGAATACACCCTGCCAGCTCATTTCAGTTGACACTTCTGCTTTAGAGGAACAAAAATGGGGAATGTGTTCAACTTGTTTTTGTAGGAAAAATGAAGGGTAGAAGAACTCGGGTTTACGCAGCCTGGACTTTCAGCTGTTTTTTTATTATATATTTTTGCATTGTGTAGATTTAAAGTTTGTTTTAATTATTTTGACTTTAATCCTGTGCCTATTAGATGTGGAGCATATGATGAACTGTAATAGACCTAGCAATTGCAGAATAGTGGGCTTAAAACTGGAAGTCTCCTGGGACATTTTCCAGAAAATCCAGATGTGATTTTTATTTTGTTGCATGCATGTCCATAACCACTGATCTGCAGCTGTGAAGCAGCATTAGCCTAATCCTTGGCAGATGGAAGATTTTGGTAAGGGGGACTGTGAATATTAACCATTGACCAAGATCACAATTGCAGTAGGCCTTTTTCTGCAGTTATTTGATTTAAATCAAAAGACCCATTTAATGAGTCAAAGAGAGGGAATGATGTAAAAAGAGAATAAATATTATTTTCAGAATACATTGCATAATTTAGCTGCTATCTTTGTCTTGCATTTCATTATTTCTAAAGAGGGTAAACGAGAGAAAATCAATGAGTTGCTGAAGTACATTGAAGAGCGATTACATACACTAGAAGAGGAGAAAGAAGAGCTTGCTCAATATCAAAAGTGGGATAAAATGAGGAGAGCACTAGAATACACCATTTATAACCAGGAGCTTAATGAAACCCGTGCTAAGCTGGATGAGGTAGAGCATACTGTCTATCCCTCATTTTATAATTCTTTTATTATGAACACTTAAACTTACATTATTTTATGCAGACTTCTTATCCGTCTAGAAAGAATCTTTAAAAATTTGTCATTCCTTTTATGTTTGTTAATTTGCCAAGCTGACATTGTTCTGGATAAAAATGATATTAAAATAAATATTTAATACTTAAATATGTGATAATATTTGCCTCCAGCTTTCTGCCAAACGAGAGACGAGTGGAGAGAAATCAAGGCAGCTGAGATTTTTCCTGGGTCTCTGTATACATGTATGTATTTGAGAGAGAATATATTACTTTCATCAGATGTCTCAAATTGGAATGAATTCAAACACAGACCTTGAAGTTGTCTAATCATCCTGATGGTACTCCTAAATTTTAAGATCAACTAAATGATTGATTGAAGGATCTGCCATGAGAAATAGAAACGCTCTTGTAAAATGGAGGGCTGGTATCGGTGGTCAATTAACCAGCCCTATCAGCTAATACCAATCTGATAGTCAGTATGCAGCCTGGCAGCGTGGAGAGAAGCTTCTGGCGGGTAATTCTGTGGGAGGGAAGGAGTGGGGCTGTGTCAGGGGCAGGTGCTGCTGGGGCGGGGTGCAGGATGGAGTGCTACTAGCTTGTGCGGGGTGCAACAGGCAGCTTCTTGCTGTGCACACAGCCACAGGGGAGGCATGGGGGGATAGGATTTGTGTGGGCTCAGGGCCAGGGGCTGTGCCAGCCTCTTCCTGGCAGGGTGGACAGTGGCAGCACTGAGAGGGTGCCTGTGGGGAATTTTGGGGTGGATATAGCCCACCTTGTAGCGCCCCCTCCTTCCCCCCCTCCCAGCACCACTGCCACCTGCCCCACCCCTGCCTGCCAGCCCTAAGTGTGGCCCCAGCCCCAGCTGGAAAGAAGCCAGTGCAGCTCACAGCCCGCCGTAGCCTCACCTGACACCTGGATGACCCTGCAGTTCCATCCTACTCCCCACCCCAGCTGGGCAGCACCTGCCCCTAACCCATCCCCACTTCCTCCCTCACTGGGGGCCTCAGTCTCTGCCCCCACCCCACAGACTTGCCAGCTGGATGCTGCTCTCCAAGCTGATCGACTATTCCTGGCCATGTTCATGCTGCGGCTGCATACAACATTTATCAGTGCCTATATCGGCTATATCAACCTAGAAAAGCTCCTGCTTCAGCTTCTGCTGTTAAATGGGAGATTATGATTTGAAGGAAACGGGGAAGAAAGGAACATGAGTATACTGGTCCATTGAAGGATGATCCTGAGCTGCCAGTGTGATATGGTTGTGAGGAAGCCTAATGCAGTTCTTAGTTGTATTAGGGGGGGTATTTTCAATAGAGACAGGGAAAGGTTACTAGCACTGAGCAAAACATTGGTAAGACCCTATCTAGACTATTGTTGCAATTCTGGTCATTTGCATCCATGAAAAGGTGGATGCATACTGGGAGAGCCACTCGAAGTTTAGGGGAATGTAGAACTTGCCTTATGGGAGGAGCTTGAAAGAACTTGGCACATTTTAGTTTAGCAAAATTTAAATTGAGATTTAAAAGAATGTACTGGGAAAAGAAAAGAGCTATATAAGGTAAAGAACAATATTGGCCGCATGTTGGCCACACGTACATTTAGACTGAAAACTTAAAGAGGTATCTAACCAACAGAATACAAGTTTAACCACTACAAGTCTTAGAATGGTTTTCTGGATGAAGTTGTAGGTGCAAGAGCCTGAATTGTTTCATGATGAAGTTTGATAAGTTTGTGGAAGAAAGATCCTGCCAGAACAGAGCGGTAAAACCTTTGAGCAGAAATCAAACGTGATATGTTGTTTCTGTGGTATGACCCCTGTAAGCAAGTTGAAAGAACTTGATTTTGAAGTGGGTTGCTTGAATATATGGAAAGCATCTTGTAATCCTCAATTTTTGGGCTTCTTCTGGTCACTTGGAATTGCTAGAATTTTCTTGAAAAGCATTGTTTGGTTTTTAGATGTTTGATCGCCTCCAACTTCCTCTGAAATACTGAACTGTGGCCATGCCTAGACTGGGGAATTTGGTTTCGGTTAGCTAGTGCTCCTAACAATGCTGACAAACCTCTCAGTTGCCTGTCTGTCAGATTTTGTTCACGTGCTTAGGATTAAATTGATCGCTTTTGGAGAAACGGTATCTTACAAATGCAGGGTACTGGGTTCACTGGCTGGGTTGGTCCTTTTTAGTCATGTGTTCCTATTTTTAGGCTTAGTTTTCAATCCTGTTTTGGGCTTCATCTTGTTGTCAATATATAGTGATGAGAATATGCTTATTTTATTTTTTTCACATTTTGTATCTTCAGCTTTCCTCTACTATTAATGAATGAATAATGAGGTTGCATTGTTCCAGTTTCTTGAATAGAAACAAAAATGCAGAACAGATACAGCAATGGCACGTGTATCTCGTGTTAAATAAAATGCATGCTTTTATTTGTATAGGAAATAGAACGACAGGTTCGAGAACTAAAAACAAAGATTTCGGCAATGAAAGAAGAAAAGGAGCAACTTAGTGCTGAAAGACAGGAGCAGATTAAACAGAGGACTAAACTGGAGCTTAAAGCTAAAGACTTGCAAGACGAGCTGGCTGGCAACAGTGAACAAAGGGTAAGTACTTTATTTTGGGAGGACCTCATATACGTGGGGTTTGCATGTAGTCTGAGCAGTAATGTACCACGAGGCATCTGCTTTTAAGGCTGCAAGCTTTAATTACATTGTTAGTACTTCAGGACACAGGACTCTTGTTTCTGTGACGTGCCTAACACACTTCTTTGTGCTGTAGAACAATAGCAAAACTCCTCCATTTTGATCAATTATATCGTTGCCTCCTGGCTGAAAAATCAACCAGCTGTAGCTGTCCTTCCTCTGCTTCAGTTGTTTGCATGTTAAAGAGACTATTGCAATTCAGACTCATTGAAGGGAGGTCATTAGAACACCCTTGAGTTGCTCTCAGCTATTTGGCATGCGCTCATTTTTCACTAATCTAAGAGAGCTGTGGCTTTTCAAGAATATTGTATATAGTTCCTTCCCATCCCGCCCCCAACTTAAAACACGCATTGCCAGCGTGGGCAGCCATTTATATCCAGCAAATAATGCAACAATGACAGTATATCTTATGTGTAACTTTTTGTGACGACTCAGCTGTTGTGAACTCAGTTCTAATATCAGCTGTGGCTTTACCAAGTACTTCATTTAGCAGGCATATAGCTATTAGCCCAGTAGGCCTGCTCCAAGTGTTGGAGACCACATGCAAGCCTTCTCCTTGCCGTTACAGAGACAGGCAAGCAAAGGCAGCTTGCAATTTTATAATTACAAATGTATTTTGGAAATGCTGTTGTGCTCAGTGATATTGGAATCAACATTAAACATTACCTTGCTTTACTTTCAGAAAAGGCTGTTAAAGGAGAGACAGAAGCTTCTTGAAAAAATTGAGGAAAAGCAGAAGGAACTAGCAGAAACAGAGCCCAAATTCAACAGCGTAAAAGAGAAGGAAGAGCGAGGAATTGCTAGGTCTGTGGCTCTATATGAAGAATGAAAGCACTTTAAAAGGAGCAAAGGGTGCTGTCAAAGCCATTTGCTCAAAATGGGTCCTAGTCTATGGCAGCAATAAAGTGATGGAGAATGCATTTAAGATGGCTGCTTTTGCCAAAAAAGGAAGAAAAAAATGGAATCCATAATCATTCACTATATATGTACCATTCCGTATATGTGTATAGTGAATGGTTATGGATCAACAAAAATATTGCAGGGCCACATACATAGTATGTGTGTGTATTATGTATATGGCCCTGCAATATTTTTGTTAACTGTGGCTTCTCAAGAACCTTTATTACCAAACTTTGAAACAACCAGTTATTTTAGCAAACAAGAAGGCAAAGCCAACATGGCTTTGTTATCTTAAAAAGAAAAAGAAGGTATCTTTTTAGAATAAGACAGACCTGATGAAGAATAAAAGAGTACTTTTGTTTTCATTGTCAAGCTTCAAAGAGCAACTACAAGAGAAGAAATGAAAATTCAAAAAAATAGTATCAGTGCCTCTGAGTTGAACTGTGCCTCCACTTTGTGCCCCTTTTTATTAAGGTTTTCCTGGGACAATGGTTCAGTTTACAAAAATAATTTGGATGTTCTTGTAATAAATTGATATTTGGTAACTATTTATAAATTTGATTGTTCTCTTGGATATTTTCTGAACTGAGTTTATTTAAGAGGTTTTTTTTTTCCCTCTCAACTAGATTAGCGCAAGCTACCCAGGAAAGAACAGATCTTTATGCAAAGCAAGGTCGTGGAAGTCAGTTTACCTCCAAGGAAGAAAGAGATAAGTGGATTAAAAAAGAACTGAAGTCTCTAGATCAGGCCATCAATGACAAGAAACGACAGATTGCAGCTATCCATAAGGATTTAGAGGATACAGAGGCTAATAAAGAGAAGAATCTGGAGCAGTACAGTGTAAGGCATCCTGAGCTTCTTACTGTGTAAACATATTTTGAGAGAGGGGGCAAAACAGTTGTCAGTAATTGGATTTCTTTCAGTGAGTAATAATTTAATTTCCTTTTAGATATACAGGACAAAACTGTTTTGTTGCACTAGTCTCTAAAATACAGTATTATTAGGAATTCTTGCTAAGTTTTCAAATATTGACTTTATCAGTATGCATACTAGGGGTTATTTGGGCCCCCTTTTTCTCCCTTCTATGATTCTTGAGACGAAGTGAAATCAGTACTCGACCACCTCTTGCAAGATAGCGTGCCCATGCCTTCCTTACTGTATGCAGTAGGTTAAAGGGACTCTGGTAAGTTGATGACGTTTAGGCTTTTAGTGTTGTAAAAATATTATAGCAATATTTTCCTGAAATGTTTAAAACAAACAAACAACCCCACTGTCCTTCTGTTTACTTGTTCCATGGGTTAAGGGAGCCCTTTCCTTTGTTCCAAGTTAAATAATTCCACAAACTTTAATGTAGGGTTAGCATTTTGCATGGTACTTCTTGATAGGAATCTGCTTCCATGTGCAGGAAGAGAAGAATACTGCGCATGAATAGTTGTCTAAAGCAGTCAAGGTTTTTTGGGTAGATGTGATATCTTATAGACCAACTAAATAGTTGGGAAAATTGTTCTTTGCAGGCTTTCAGGCATGAACACCCTTCTTCAGGCATGTAGAGAGTCTGCTGGTAAACTGTGTGCTCTCCTGGGTAGAATAGAAGCCAAATAAAATGCTTATAGCAGTGGTTCCTTGGACTCAAGGCTCTCCTTCATAACTTTTTGTGACTTGAGTAGCACCCAGTTTCAAAAACTAATTTATATATTATAGGGCTTAGCTTCTTGCAGAGGTGATGGAGGATTGACCAGGCAGAGACAAACCTGAAATTGTGTTTATGTGCTAAGCACGTCCATTTCTCTTCACACCTCAGTTATTTCCTCACACCTTCCCTTCAGAGGACCTGGCTGTACCCCATGGTGCTGTGGTATCCTGGTTGAGAATCACCAGGCTAGAGCAATTTGCCAGTAAAAGCAAAATAGCAGCATTGCAGAGGGGTAGTTTGGGGGGCTGTAAACAGAGCTAGTTCTGATGAAAGTAGGAGTGCTTTGGCCCATTACACACGTAACCCTTCCAAGCTATATTGCTGCCTGTGTGCCAGTAGGTGGCCAGGGAGAGCTCAGAGCCCCACAGGTTGTTCCCTGAAATTTGCATTTAATTGCAGCTCATTTAACTCACTGACACACAGTGATGTCCCAGGCAAAACTCTTATCGCCTTTCAATCTAGCATACTTTGCAGATACTGGAAGCAGAGACAAGTGCATCAGTGCCTGTAGGATCTGGCAACAAAAGACTTTCTACTAGGGAAGAGTGTAATGTCTGTGTATAACCCAAGTTATATATTCCTTTTGCGTGTGTTTGTGTACATAACCGTCACTGTAATATCAAAACAAAGATTCCTTTTTAGATGCACGTATGAAAAATTGGGTCCAACTTCTCCAAAAGTAAATATCTGCCCGGAGTTCTTCATGTGTTGGGTATAGGGGTACTTTTTCTAGACAGCTCGAGATAAAGCACTTGAAACAGAAAGGATCAAATGAAGCAATCTCATCTCTTCGTTCACTGTTTGAATATGTCTTGTGGCTTTAGCCGTTCTGAAAGCATGTCACAGAGGCGTTGCTCTACTTGCGTGAACCCGTGGAGCTGCTTATCTGTAAAGTGGAATGTGTTCTGTACTGCTAAATCCCATAAAGAATTTGGATGTTCTCCCTTTGTATAATATGTGAGCTCCAGAAAACAGCACATTCAAAATGCTGCTGGGATGTTTGTTGCACTTTTCCCTCCACAGCTTGTAATTAAAAACCATGCAGACCCTGTTCTCATCAGAGAAATGGGTCTGTCTTGTGATATCCAGTTGAAATATTGTACACATATTTTCAATCATGTTTATAATAATCATTTATAAGGAATGTTCCTGAATCTAGATAAAAAAAAACAAACCTGACAGCAGCTTTGATGGCTTTATACTGTCTATTTTATTAGAATTTCAGATCCAGCTTAAACAACTTATTTAGTGGGTGTTGATTTTGCTGAACCGTGTTAGTTCCCACAGCATGTCGGAAGCAGCTATATAAATGAAGAATTGCTTCTGACCAGTTACATGCCTGTGCAGAGAGTATGCCATTATGCTTAATGTGCTGCCAGATGCTGTTCTTACCGTCTCTGTTGTGTGATATATCTATCAAAATTGGTAGATATATATAAATTATATATAATAAATTTTATGAACTGATAAAATTTATGAACATAGTTGTACTGAAGAAGAACGTGTTCTGGCAGTATAAAAGATACTTTTGGGGAGAGCCAGTTTACTCTAGCAATATTCGTTCTGGTTAAACGAGGGAAATGATAGAGTTTTTACACCCAGTCAGTAGCTCTCGAGCATCTATTTTCTCTGGAAGTAGGAGGAAAAGTGCTTAATAGGCTTGTTGCCAAAGATGTCTTGGTTCTTTCGGAATTGTTAAATTCGTTTCAGGAAGATGGGTATGTGGGCAGGAGAGATCTAATTAAGGTGAAAGAATTGTGTAGTGTTTTTACAACTTGGACATGTTTCAAAGAATCTGATCTAGAGGCTGACAAGAGCCAAAGTATAAACAAGAGGTATTTTAAGATCACAGATAATATTGGCAGCAATATGGAATAGTCTTGTATCTATTAAAGTGTTAAAAGCAGTGAACGCCGTGGGTCTCAGCTAGGGTCAGAAGAATGTCTGCTGAGAAGTACGGCCAGAGCACTGCTCTTGAGTAGCTGCTGTTCAGCTGTACCAGCAACTCTGTATTAGAGAACTTGTGAGAATCATGATTGTAGTAACAACGTAGTCTTACTGCAGTCTGGATGTTGCTGGCCCATTATTCATTTTGAACAGACTTCTAGGCAGGTGTCAGTGTTATTCCTGTATAATTCCACTACTTGGTGTAATTCATGATAGCTGTGGGCATGTTCCTGTCTATTTGCTAACTTCAGGAGGTGGCTGGAATGTCAAAATTGGCAGAATGAATCTTTCTTATTCTGTCTATCTGGCTTTATTAACATCTGGTCTGTCTCCCATCCTATGCTGTTGCTTAACCTCTGAAGAGCTGTTGGCTTTTTTGTAATTTTAATGCAAACCATAGAAAAAGTTATGAACACTTCATTCATAATTGTTAAGCTGTCCTAGTATGTGGATAAGAATAGGAATATGAACCTAAAGAGTTACAGCTTACAGATAATTTTCTTCTTTATGTGCATTAGAAATTGGACCAGGATCTTAATGAAGTGAAAGCTCGTGTTGAAGAACTGGACAGAAAATATTATGAAGTGAAAAACAAAAAAGACGAACTACAGAGTGAAAGAAAGTTAGTAACTCAGTAAAATGAGACTTAATTTTGTGTGTAAAGGGCGCAAGCTGTGAAGTTGCTAATGTGGCATGGTTACCTAGATATTTTGAAATGCATCTGAAGTTTAACCTTGTACATCTTTTTTTTTTCTTTTAAGAATCATTTTGTATTCTAGAAGAAAAGTTAACTTGGTTTTTATTAATTTTAAGAATTTCCTAATGATCAAGAGTTCTTAATAGCATTAAGCTGACTTTAGTCTTCTTTTGCAGTTACCTGTGGAGAGAGGAGAATGCAGAACAACAAGCTCTAGCTGCAAAACGAGAGGACTTGGAAAAAAAACAGCAGCTTCTTAGAGCAGCAACAGGAAAGGTGCAAACTGATCGATCTTTTTAAAAAATTGGTAAATCTTAAAGGAAAAATAATGCTCACTGCTGCAGATTTACAGTATTTGTGCTCAGCTCAAGGTTGACAGCATATTTATAAGCCTTATTTTTCAGATATTTACAATCTGCCTTGGTGTGGGAGACACTACTGCTGGCTGACTGCTAAGCTGCTGTGTTACCAGTGACCTATCAATCATGATTCACTTGGGGACCAGCTCAATACATAGGACCTAGCTAATGTAGCCAGTTAATTGCCACCAGTTAGCATCTAGGAATCCAGACTAAAGAGAGGAAAGAATCAATACAGACAATCAACTGCCCCAAGAGGGACACCCATGTCATGAGTTTTGCCTGTCAGCAGCTAGAGGTACAGGGCCCCAGACCCCCCCCTGCACCCATCTCCTCAACAGCTGGCAGGTGGTGTGGCCTCAGCAGGAGTGACCATCCCTGCAGCTGTCACCCTGCTGTGCCTTAACATGTGCAGTGTCACCTATGTCACGAGTTTTGCTTGTCTGCAGCTTGAGGTGTAGTTCCCCCCAAACCCCTGCACCAGTCTTCTTGAAACTTGGCAGGTTTCGTGCTCTCAGCAGAGGCTACCAATCCTGCAAATTTCACCCAAATCGGACAAAACAAAGTTATAAATATTTGATTTCCCCTGTTCTGTCCTATGGCCGGATCTCCGAGGCAGCTCCAAAACTTTGGAGCCGCTTCGGCCGGAAACCCGGTTCGGAGCTCTAGTTCAGATCGCTGCCATCTGAAGCAGCCAGATTGGATCGCTGTCGGCTCCCACAGGCCTACCTACAGTTGCTAGAAGTTGCCTGACAGATTCGAAATCAAAGCAGGAAGTTCATAAATTGTTATCAGTTCATATTTTAAGTTGGCCTTTTTACTTGTCACAAATGTTCTAAAGCAGGGGTGCTCAGCCACTCACGCCATGTCATTTGGCCTGCAGGGCTCCCCACATCCCAGCCCTGCATGCTAGGTTGGGCTTGGGGGGGGGGGGGGTCCCATACCACTCATGTGGCCTGTGGGGCCAGAAGGATGAGCACTACTGTTCTAAAGCAAATGCTGGGATTTGAAGTTTTTCCTAGTTTATATAATCCCTGAAGTCTCATAACATCTGTTATGTCTCAATATGGCAGGCAATTCTAAATGGTATAGACAGCATAAATAAGGTTTTGGAGCACTTCCGTCGAAAAGGCATAAACCAGCATGTTCTAAATGGCTATCATGGAATTGTGATGAATAACTTTGAGTGCGAACCTGCTTTCTACACTTGTGTTGAAGTTACTGCGGGGAACAGGTAAACTATTTAGTATTCTGAACTTCTAAAAATTATTTTTCAGTTGGAGTGGAGAAGATGGAAGGTTCTGTGTATCGGAATATAGTTATTGGCACTAACTTGCAATAAGACGGTTTATTCTTTTGAGGCCCATGTTGTGCCTTTTGTCCATGCTAGATGCCTATGGATAAAATAAGCAAACTTCCAGAAGGCCAAAAAAACACTAAAAAGAACTCTACTCTGTTGATATCCCCTCTTCTCTCAGTTTTCCCCATTAGAAAAGTCCTTGTGATAATGCCCAGAAGATCAATAAGCTTGGTCTTTGAGCAGATCGTGGAGCAAATTGAAAACTCAGGAGTTTCTGGGTTGTTACTTTTTGTTTTTTCAGTGAATGCTGAACACTTTGGGAAATTTCAACTGTAGAAAGGGTGGTCTCTTTGATACCTAGGCTCGAAACCATCAAGGGTTATCATTTGAGTGATGTTTGAAGCATTCTGAGTAGGCTCAAGTAGAGTATGTTGCAGTTACTTCAGCCCAGAGATGATAAAGGCATTAATATCTGTAGAGTTCCACATTGAAAGGTCACAAACCTTTAGCCATGCACAGCAATCAAAACGGTTTTCTTTTCTGCATCCAAATACATAGCTTTAAAGAAATATGGTTGGCACCATCACCGTTATCACACTTTTTTTTTCATCAAGTACAATGAGATATTATGTTCAATGTATTAAATCAGTTGAGGTGCATTTAATAGGCAGAAATCAACTACTCCATAGATTGCATATAGTATCTTTTTTGGCTCCCCTTGATTGCTTTTGGCAGTTGGCCACATGGAAAGTGCTGCAATGACTCCTTTTATTAGATGCCTATATGTTGTTTGTTTGGAATGGAAGGATTTAGTTGGGCCTAAACATGATACCATGTTTGTACAGCTTCTTTTGTTTATAAAGCTGTACAGGAGAGCAAGGTAGATTGAATAGCCTTGCTTTTTTAAGGTGGTGGCAGGAATATACAGCAGATTGTGAGGTACCTTAGTGGCAACTGTAAATTGGGGGATACCTTAATCTGTAATCTAAATGATATTGTGTGATCTGTTCTAAATGATATTGAATGAGAGACACTTACAGGAGGGGTAGAAATTCCTACAACTAATAATTGTTTATTGTTATTAATAGACGTTTCATAGGTTTTAGAACCGTGAAAACTTGTGTTTTCTGAGGCACGCTGATACTGGAAACTGTAGAGAAAATAGAGTGTAGTTTTGTTTATATATATTTTGCACACTTCCATTCCTCTTGGAAAATAGTGATGATTATCATGTAACCAACTCTTTGTTATTTCTTTGTTAAACAAGGTTATTTTATCACATTGTGGATTCTGATGAAGTCAGTACAAAGATTTTAATGGAGTTTAATAAAATGAACCTTCCTGGAGAAGTAACTTTTCTGCCTCTTAACAAGCTGGATGTTAGAGATACTGCTTATCCTGAGACAAATGTGAGTCATTTTATTATGTCAGTGATTCCCATCCCCCAGTGAAGTATTTAGATTTATGTTGTTATTTAAACTACAGATGCTGGTTATTACTCATTAGGTGCGTCTATACGTTGCCCTGCAGTGATGCACTATTGCGATGTGCAATGCGCTACGGGGATGTAATGATCACATGGGTCTACACGTGATCACCAGCTACATTGCCATAGCGGCATGCTCCCCAATTATAGCGTGCTGCTACAGTGACGTAGTGGCAAAATCTAACTGCTCTGCACATACGGTGCAGTAACCACCAACATTACACCTTTTGGAAGTATTAAATCACAGTGCCGTAGTAGCATTGACATGCTGCAACTTGTAGATGCAGCCATCTTGTTTTATTATTCGTTGTTTTCAGAGTTGCGTATTTATGCTTCTGTATTATGTCATGATATGATATCCCAGATCATTTTGTGTAAATAAGTTATAATAACAGATATAACGACTTCATATTTTTGCTGAAAAAATACACGCGTAGTTAAATGCACTATAGCAGCCTGATCTGTTCCCATTAGTCATTGACAGATGTTCCGTTTGCTTCAATAGAGTAGGAACAAGCTCTCAATCTGGGCCGTCAAGACTTAAAGAATTGTTTACACCTAAACTGCATGTGCAGGATTTCTGGTTTATCTAGGAAATGTTTAATGCCTACTGTCTTAATTGTTTATATGAAAGTGATCATGAGGATCATCCATAATGTATATACTATCAGAGGTATTATAGATATAACTTATGATGGCACGCACAATTTGACTCAAGTTCTAAAAGCTCTTTGCCTGTGAAGTATACGTTGTGTGTACAGAAAAGTACAAGTTCTAATGCTTTATTTCCTTAAATTAAAAAATACAGAAGGTCTTAATATAAATTAGCAGACCTTACTAAAAATTGGAGGGCATAGTTTATTTAAAACTTTAGGTATTTTAACATTTTT
Organism: Caiman crocodilus; assembly: GCA_030014935.1. Taxonomy (NCBI): domain Eukaryota; kingdom Metazoa; phylum Chordata; order Crocodylia; family Alligatoridae; genus Caiman; species Caiman crocodilus. The sequence continues at coordinate 20,457,678 of JAGPOW010002742.1, read as the reverse complement.
CACTTGCGGTTGCCCTGTACATGAGTGCAGTGCTTTAATATCTGTGCCCTATGAATTCAGCCTGTTGTTGATATCATACTATTTTTGTTGATATGACTGCTACATTTTCAGGATGCTATTCCTATGATCAGTAAACTGAGATACAATCCAAGATTTGACAAAGCCTTCAAACATGTTTTTGGAAAGACTCTAATCTGTCGTAGCATGGAGGTATCTACCCAGTTGGCTAGAGCTTTCACTATGGATTGTATTACTTTGGAAGGTATGTACAGAGTCATAAAAATTATGTTGTAGTGGGAAAAGAGGGCCATTGGGGATTCAGGTTCTTTAAAGATAGCTTATTATTGTCCTAGTTTTCTTCGTAAAAATTTAGTAACTGACCTGGTAAGCAAGGTTAGACGAACTAAATGTCAATACAGCTATGATGTCAAAGTACAAAATCCTTCTGTAAGTTCCTTAAGCTTTTTTTGATTTGAGGTGTTAAGTCAGTAGGAGTCTCTTCCCATCCTAGAGGCTTACAAAGTGGATTAGACTTGTATCCAAATTTGTATTCAGCTTAGCCAGTGTCTGTCCCTAAGGTATTGAGAGCTGATGCTACTAGAATTAAAACACCTCCCATGGCATGAAGGGCAAGTTGAGTACTTCAGCGTACCAGTAGCACATTTGTGCAGTATTGCTGCCTTGACTAGGCATCTTCCTGTTTTGGGACAGCAGTCTCCCTAGTAGTCATTCTGCTACTTTTATTCCCTTTGCGGTATTTCTCAGAATTGCTCCTTTACATCACTAGTTTCCAACATTCTTGGACTTGAGGCATGCCCCTAGCGTCTGGCCATAGATTTTGTGAATTGAGTGGCAGCCACTTCAAAAAATTGATTTCTGTATTATAGGACTTACTCCCTTGCAGAAGGGCTGGGCAGCTGGGGTGGGGCAGCATCCAGATGGGGACAAGCCTGAGTCTGAGCTCTTATCTGCTTCTCTCCTCACACTTTGTGGCACCCTTCAATGGCTCTGGCAGCTCCCCAAGGTGCCACAGCACCCTAGCTAAGAATCAGTGCTTTCCATGCTCAAGAGAATAATGACTAATTAGTATCTGCAGTTCTCTGATTCATTGCTTGCGTACAGTCACACCACAAGTTTTTAATGGCTTTCAAGGTTTAGAGAACCGAAGGGCTGCTCAGCCCACAGTCCATTTTATAACCAGGAATCTAAATCTTAGGAACCTGGCCTTGAATGGCTCAAATGGCCAGCCATTTGAAACCTGGGCTTGCATGGCCAGCCTGGAGAGGGTTCAAAAGAGGGCCACCCACTTGGTGATAGGGCAGCAGGACAGGCCCTACAAGGAGAGACCTGAACCTGTTCAGCCTCAGCAAGAGGAGGCTGAGGGAGGACCTGGTGGCTGCCTACAAGCTCAGCAGGGGGGATCAACAGCAAATAGGCAGAGCCCTTTTCTCCCCAG
>JAGPOW010002742.1:20427818-20452868 GCA_030014935.1 Caiman crocodilus | reverse complement strand
CCCCCCCCGTCACTTAAGCAGAGTTAAAATTGGGGAGAACTTCACTGTCTGAACCTTGATTCAGAAGGACCCCCTTGCTGCCTTGGAAACTTGGTTCTTGAGATTGGATTTTGTCAATTTCATGTTGTCTGCGTTGGGTTAAATTATTATCAGGCATAGAATAGGATGAATAACGCCCTCCTTTTCTGTACTGTACTAAGGACATTGATAGGACTTAAATAAGATACTCTGATTTTTTTTTATTAAGAGTTAAGTGCATCTCTAGCACTCTTGATTACAGGGCTACATATACTGAAATGTCTTCCCTGGCGATGCTCTTGAAGTAGTGTGTTGCATCTTAGATGAAATGACATAAACCTGCTCAGATCAGTTTTCATTTAAGCTCTTCCATTTAGCCTGAAGGCTTTGTGTAAGAGCAGCTGAATGGGACTGGTTCTGAAGTTGCAATGAGGACATTTTTAGGTAGGGAGAGAGCAAATAGTGGGATAATCCCTCTAACCGCCTGGGGATAAAAATTGCCAAAAATTGAATGTAAAAGTTGAGTAGAATTTTCCTTAGCACACTGTATGGATTAACAATGAAATTGACCAACTGATGAACCAGATGCAACAGATTGAGACCCAGCAGAGAAAATTCAAAGCTTCCAGAGACAGTATCTTGTCAGAGATGAAAATGCTGAAAGAGAAGAGGCAGCAGTCTGAAAAAACCTTTATGCCCAAGGTATGTATACGTCTGATTGTGTCATAGTTATTGACATTTGCTTGGTTGGTATCAGTTTATCGTGGAGCAGAGAGTAGAGACTTGTTTCCTGTCACAATGAATGTAGCCTGGATAAACAAACGCTAGAAAATGGAGATGTCCAGAGCGCTAGCGGCATTTATACACATACTTTTTTGTCCTGTAGTGCACCGGATATCTGCCACTTTGAAACAGACTTGATTAATCGAGTCTGTTCTGCATGTGAGCTGATGCAAACTGCTCTGCACCACGTGCAGTTGTGCAGGTGGCAAAATGTGCGTCAGCGTGCAGGTGGCACTGCGCTTTTGAACTGAAACTCCTTCTATGTGTGTTAGTTCAAAAGCGCACCACCGCCATTTTCTCAGTGCTGATGCACATTTTGCCACTCAACAGTAAGCATCGCAGTGCTGGGCACTTACCTGTCTAAAAATATCCCTAGTGACCAAAATGTGGATAATGTCAAGCCACAGGTACAAAAGGATATCAAAGGGACTGACATAAATTAAACACGCTTATTCATTTCTTTTATATTTGTGTTGGGGAAACCTTCAGCTGGAGAAGGTGTAGTATTCAAGGGAGACACCTGCTACATGTTACATATTTTATGCCAGTTACTGGTAAATTGTACAATAAATTTAGATAGGTCACATGTGCAAAGTAATGATCATGCCATAAAAATGACTATCCAGCTATACAGCCAACCAGCTTCAAAGTTAGTGCCTGAAAATGTGTAACAACTCTATAGCTTGTTTCTATCCAGCTTTAATCTGAACATGTAGCAGGGCCCTTAGAAAAAGTACTAGTGGTCTGGCATAGCTGGGGTATGATATTTGGACAGGTCTGTGGGTTATTTATAGCTTTCTGTAAAGCTGCCACACTTGGATATACTTCGTTCAGGTAGGAAAAGACAGGTTTAGAGAAGTCTGGATGCTTATTTGAGAGATGGTTTCATCTAACATAATCTGATCTGTAGCAACGCAGCTTGCAAAGCTTGGAGGCAAGTCTACATGCCATGGAATCAACTCGGGAATCATTAAAAGCAGAACTTGGGACAGACTTGCTATCTCAGCTCAGCCTAGAAGATCAGAAACGTGTGGATGCTCTTAATGATGAGATTCGACAGTTACAACAAGTAAGGAGAAGTAAGAGGAAAATGTCACGATGCAAAATACAGAATATTTCTTACCTGAAGACATGAATTCAAATAAATGGGCTTTTTATTCTTCCAGTATTCCTACTCTTGAAGGGTAGGGCACTGTCATTGATAATACACAGCTACTTAGCTCTACAATCTGAGCTCCAGCAGGAGCATATTTGCCATTTTATTTTATTTCATTGCCATCTGTGCTCGCTCTGTATTGTATCTATCTTCTAAACCAAGCTGTCAGGCATCTAGTCATTTGCCTTGTGCTTATATTTAAGAACAAGACAATACTTTCTTTTCTGCAGTAGCAGTTAAATTTGACTTGTTCCTACACCAGTATTTGCAGCAAGGAAGGATATATGAGAGGGCTCTTTCGGTAACACCAGTGTGGTATGGAAAGACAAATTTATTATTAAAATTGATCTGTATATTTTGAATCCAGGTTACAGTATAGAGACACTAAGTTCTGATTTCATCTGGCCTTTTATAGGTGGAGAAAGGCTTCATTTTAAGGGTTTATGCTTTCAAGTTCTTTTGCTCTTTGCTGAGAACTGGAGTCTGATAAAGCAAAAAATGCAAGGGCCTCAGTAGCCTTTTTTTTAAGTTTGGGTACATTTGGTTTTATTTGCTCCGTTTTAATTCTAGACAGTTGCATAAAGTATTCATTCAATTTCTTAACTTAATATGTAACGGAGCCATCACTCTCAAGAGTTGTGCATTAAATTTTCACTCACTGTATTCTACAAACTTTTCCCCATCAAAGAATAAGAACCTCTAAAGGGAGCTTTTGTTTCACGTGGTTAATATTCCTTCCTTGCTTTCAGGAAAACAGGCAGCTTCTGAATGAGAGGATAAAATTGGAAGGCATCATCACAAGAGTTGAAACCTACCTCAATGAAAATCTGAGAAAACGATTAGACCAAGTGGAGCAAGTGAGATTTTTGTTTTCTTAGATCCATTTTTGTCTTTGCCTTTGGCTAGGTGTCCCTTTCCCATTAAATAGGCATCAGTGCCCTGCAGAGGATTTGTAACATTTGCATTGCCATTCTTTTTCTTTAACCAATCTGCAACATGAACTGTGTAAATACAACTTGAAATACTTCTCAAATGTGTTGAAGTGTGATCTACGGAGTGCTTACTTACATTGTACCTCTGTGAGCTTAATTATTCAAGGTCACACTAACAGAACTACAGGAATGACCATGGTATCCCCATTTTCTTCTTCTTCTTTTTTTTTTTGAAACCTACGTGCACTTTACAGATACTGTCTTTTATAATACAGCTGGATACATTGGGCAAGACTTGTGGAAAACAGCGTGCATCTGCCACATGAGTTTACTTGTATTCTTTGATTTAGTTAGGCTTGACACCATTAATTTTGTCCTGCAGGAGTTGAACGAGCTACGTGAAACAGAAGGGGGCACGGTTCTTACTGCCACAACATCAGAACTTGAGGCTATCAACAAACGAGTGAAAGATACCTTGGCACGATCAGATGGTTGGTAATGTTTTTCTTTGAAAGCCTGTGTACAGTATTCATTTTGTTCAAGAATAGAGCCTAGTATGAGAGCAAGGAGCATCTAATAACATTAAGAGTAAAACTACTAAAAGAACATTTTTACACTCCTTAAATTTGAGAGTTTGTTCAATGAGAGAATGGTGGGGCAGAGAATTTTGCACGAACCGGAAAAGTTTTAAAATGCCAAATTTCAATTGTTAAAGATAACAATGTGTAAGCAACATCCATAGTCATTCTCCAGGACATGCATCTCCTGCTAATTATTGAGCTTAGGATGAAGCCTTCCTTATAAGCACATTCTTGCATAATTTTTTGGTATTGACTCTTCTAACCTATTAATAATGGCTGCTGTCAGACAAGATACTGCACGTGGAGGGACCATGCATTTAATCTGTGGTTAGCGATCCTGGTCTTGGTTTCAGGCACATCTAGTCTGTCTTGGGGCTTTGCATTAAATTTATGTGAAATTTAGATTCCTGTGGCTTTCATGCAGAAGTTGATGGCTTAATTTGCTTTTCATGGTAGTAGTCTTGGTTTGCTAAACCAGTACTTTTCAAAATCATTTTTCCCCATAAAAGCTTCTGAAAAAAAATGGCAGCAGAAAGTAGTCTTATGCTAAAACTTCATCAGTATAAGAATTGTTGCTTAGTAATTTAATTAAGTGCTCACTTCTCTTTGAGTTTTATAAAGCATTTAAAATACTCTCAATTTCTTTAAAGCTTTATCTCACTGAAGTAGGCTGCTTCCAATTTAAATATCTTTTCTGTGGTGGCTTTTATTGTTTCTTTGATAGGTTGTTGCTTGGATAATTACTGATTTTTACACAGGCATATAAACTTACCATTTTATTTTTATTCTTCTGAACATCTCAGATCTGGATAATTCAATTGACAAAACAGAAGCGGGGATTAAAGAACTTCAAAAAAGTATGGAGCGCTGGAAGAACATGGAAAAGGAACACATGGATGCCATTAACCATGACACGAAAGAACTTGAGAAGATGACTAACCGGCAAGGCATGCTTCTTAAGAAGAAAGAGGAATGCATGAAGAAGATCAGGGAGTTGGGCTCTCTCCCACAGGAGGCCTTTGAAAAATATCAGACACTGAGTTTGAAGCAGGTAATGTGTGTGCTTGGTCTAAAGACCAGAGTAAAAGAGGCCTTGCCACCCATCTTGAGTGTCAAACTGAAATAGAGCCTTAAGCTATCGTGATGTGTTTAATGTTTTTTCCTCTTGCAGTTATTCCGTAAGTTAGAGCAGTGCAACACGGAACTGAAAAAATACAGTCATGTCAATAAAAAAGCTCTGGACCAGTTTGTCAACTTCTCAGAACAGAAGGAAAAGTTGATAAAACGACAGGAGGAGCTGGATAGAGGCTACAAATCTATCATGGAGCTGATGAATGTGCTTGAACTCAGAAAATATGAAGCCATCCAACTGACTTTCAAACAGGTAATGTTGGAAATCATTATGAAAAGACTGCAAAACCAGAAAAAATTGATTTTTGTTTTGCAAAATAGTAATTTTTATAGGAGGAAATAGATCTAGTCCTTGTGTTGGGAGTTACAATTGCAGTAAAAGGAGTGGAAGACAATCTCTTCTAACCAGTGTGATTATGCAGTTTCTATTCTTAGAATAATGAAGGCCTTAAACAAGTCGGTATTTTAAACATAATTATGAATAGTGGAAGTGTCATTAATACTTTAAATTTGTGTTAAAAAAAAAAATCTTTGACCCCAGATTCCTGGAGCACTTGAATACACCTAACACATATCTTGTGTAAGACTGTTCTGTAGAACAATGTGGAGTATTAAACTCTGCCCAGCAAAGGGATTTGCCTTTTTATGATGGGCAAATCCTTTAATTCTCTTGGGATCTTAGTGAGATTTGCTTTCGATATGAATGTATTCGGGTATTGGGGGTTAGGTCTCACTTCAGCCAGTGCAAAGTGCTCTTGTTGCAGCTGTCCAAGACCTTGCTTAATTGAAATACAGTATCAAACCTCTTGAGGTCAGTGTCTTTATTAGCGATTTGACTTTGGATTCTGGCCTAGAGAAGCAGCAAGTATACCTTGTGACATTTGCTTGGTTGTGCATGTGGTTTCTTTACAGTAACAAGGCACATCCCTTTCTGTAGATCTTCCAAGGAAGTTGTAGAATACAAAACAAGCCCATTATTCTGCACTAAATTATATGAATTCTAAACTTGCTGTTTTGAATATGCTCTAGCATACAAGCGTGTAACTGCTGTAAAGATAACATGTTACCATGAGGTAAAACCAGCTCTTTCTTTGAGTAGAGATGAACTGAATTGCCACTGACTTTGTTTTCCAAGGTGTCAAAAAATTTCAGTGAAGTGTTCCAGAAGCTAGTGCCTGGCGGCAAAGCCACACTGGTAATGAAGAAAGGAGATGTGGAAGGCAGTCAGTCCCAGGATGAGGGAGAAGGCAGCGCCGAGAGCGAGAGGGGATCTGGATCACAGAGTAGCGTGCCATCTGTCGACCAGTTCACTGGAGTTGGAATTCGGGTAAACCAGAATCTTTTGCATTCAGTATCTTTTTAGGCTGTGCATTCGCTGTAGTTGTAAGAAATGAACTCTAGAAACTGAAGATATAAGGTGGTTAATTTCTGTTCATTAAAGTAGCATGTGATGCAGTGTGATTAATACTTTAGAGCTAACTCCATTCTGTGTCATTTTCTCAGGTGTCATTTACAGGAAAACAGGGTGAGATGAGAGAAATGCAGCAACTTTCAGGTGGACAGAAATCGTTAGTGGCCCTAGCTCTGATTTTTGCTATCCAGAAATGTGATCCGGCTCCCTTTTACCTCTTTGATGAAATCGACCAAGCTCTAGATGCTCAGCACAGAAAGGCTGTTTCGGGTAAAGGCTTTATTTTGTATTCTCTTTAGTAAAGAAGGTAATGTTCTGCTTCCCAATGCATATTGTTTCCTGTTTTAAAAGGTATACATCATTGCATGTAAGGAATACAGAAAACCAACTGTTTCTTCAGTTGCTATCTTTGAACCTTTCTAGAAATGTCTGCAAAATGAATAAGTGCTTCCTGTAGTACATATGGTAGAGGTAATATCTTTTATTAGAGCAGCTAGATTTTTAGAAAAAAAGTTTATTTGCAAGCTTTTGGGCACAAACATCCTTCTTCAGGCATAGGAGAAAAGATTGTAAAAGTTCTCCTAAGTAGAAATGAAAGCTCATACTTCATAGGAGAGTTGAAGATGTGGTAAAATCTCCTGTTTGGAGCAGTTCATTTTACGCAGATCAGGCTCAGAGAAAAGTTGGAATGGTCTGTTTAACTCGAAGCTGTTTGGTGATGCGCAGGATGTAGAGTCGTATTCCTTCTGGTTGTGGTGGTTCACAGAAGACTAAAATGATGGAATGCTCTTTTGGGTGGGGGGCAGTGTTTAAAGGATCCGTTTAAAATATATAATAAATAAATTATATAATAAAATATGCTGTAGGAACATTACTGTTTCTGAAATGGGCAGGTTACCTAGGGAAAAACAAACACTACTTTGCAGTCTGTACATCTTACGATTGAAAGAGCTGCCTAGTAAATCAGACCACTTCCAGCATGTGGGGTGATACGCCAACTGATGGAATTTGGTGCCATACATTGGATTTGCTATTACAATTTGAAATATAATTCAGATTTGTGGGGAGAGTGTGTTGGTTCCCCCCAAAACCCAGCAACTGCCTATCTGTTGCTTAACATGAACAATGTCCTACAGTACTGAAAATACACCTGGTTTAAAACCATTATTATTTTTCAGATATGATTATGGAACTAGCTGAACACGCCCAGTTCATTACGACAACTTTTAGGCCTGAACTTCTCGAGTCCGCTGACAAGTTCTACGGGGTAAAATTTAGAAACAAGGTAAATACTGAAACTAAAATTGTTGCTGGTATTAGAGAACAAATGGGACAGAGTTTACCAAGTAGGTTAGCGACTGCTTTGAATTTTGTTCAGCTGAAAGATAGGGTGGCACCCCTATTTAGAACATTTCTGTACCACCGTAGTGAAGTAAAGTACAGGAGGTGCTGTGGTGAGTCAGGTAGTACATGCCTCACGGTGCGTCTCGGGCTCAGTGCTGATGCAGTCTAGACCTGCACTTGGTGTCTAACAGATCAAGAGCCATGTCGCAAAGTCACTGTATGATTAGGGAATATTCTGTGATTGGCAGCCCCCACTTGCTTTGGGGCCAGAACTGTGACTTGAATGGCAAAGCTTTATTTGTTCACATGTGTCTGTAATGCATTCAGAACTGAGGTGTTAGAGAGGCCTACATATTTAGTTCTGGCCATTGTCATGATTCCCTTCCTTGAAAAGACAGTAGAAACTGCAATTAGTGTAACCCTAATTTGCTGACATGTTACAGTTTTTCATTTCTGATACCATTATATGCTCTGTTTTAAGCCTGCAGAAGGTGTTGCCTTTGCCCTTATTTGTTTTAATTAGTGTGTATTTGTTTGTTTCATCAGGTTAGTCATATTGATGTGATCACAGCAGAGATGGCCAAAGATTTTGTGGAAGATGATACCACTCATGGTTAAGTGGAAACATTGCCAGCTTGCTTGGAAGATGTGTATAGTGTGATGCCTACCCTAGGGAACTGTACATTACAATAGGGAATATTTAGTCGTTGTTAAAAATAGTTTTTGAACATACATTTTAACCAAGACCACCAGAAGACTACTAGTCTCAAAGGAGCTTGAGTGCCCGTTTTGTTCTGTTGCTGTATTTTATAAGATAACTGTCAATGTTACCTTTATACAGTACCCTGTAGTTCTTAAACTTGATCCCCACAAATCTTTTTGTAAAATGTCCTGTTGCTGTTTTAAAGCTTTTCAAAAAGTGTTAGCTATCCCTTCCTGACTATAATTTTTATCATTTATATTGCCTCACATGTTTTTTTAAATAGCTTCAATTAAACAATTGGTTTTATTGCTGTAATTCATATACATCATGTTGTGCAGTTGTCTCTTGTTTTTTCTTCTTTGGGCTGGTGGAAAGGGAATCTTCTAGAGTTAGGCATTTTATTAATCTCACATTTAGGAGCTAAAACAGCTCATTGTGGGGGGGTATACTCCTATATCCCAAATGTATTAATTTTGAATGATGCATCAATAGGTACCAAACACATTTTTAGCCTGGCAAAAGTCTCATTCTTTATAGGACAGACCAACTGTAGCTCAGCAGAAGTTTACTTTGAGCTTGTGTGCATCGAAAACCACAGGTATTTTAATGGTTGAGCCAAAAACAGTGAAGTCGCAGACAATACTGGCGAGTCTCAGAGGAGCATTAGAGATGTGCACCTCGTTTGTCAAAACAGACTTTCTATTTATCTCTGATTTATAATGCAAATAAGATGCCATCTCCTCTACTAAGCAATCTTGGAGCCTTGGAAATAGTAATTCCTACAGTACCTTTTTGGTCTGTGTCAAAAGCTATATTGGTCACCCCTGAGTGGTGCAATTCTGAACACCCAGACCCACAAGACCGCTAACAAAGAGGGTATTACAGGTGTTTGCTGTAATTATTCTTCTGAAATTTAAGGCTTGTCTTGATCCATTACTTATGTTTTAAAGCAAGGGACTCATATATGCCAAATTAATTAGACGGAAACTGTTAAGTAATAAAATGGGATCCTGGACTAGTCTTAAAGGATTGACATGACATCTCATTCAGTAAATGACAGAAAGTCATTTCCTGCAAGTATTCAAGGTTAAATGGACCCAAGCCAAAGCAAAGTCCAGTGTTTAGCTATAAGGTGATAATTTCTCACCAAACAGGCGACAGAGAGGCAGTCTGTTTTCTTGGCAGCTTCTCCAGGTGTGGATCCTCTCACCAGAAGAAAGCTGGGCGCAGCTGCAATTCTTGTCAGAAGGATCTTTCATTCTTGAAGTGCCCTGTCAGCTGTTCCGTTCTTCTTGTACCCTTTAGCTCAGCATCTTCACAGCATTCTTCTGGTGTAACTCGAGAGAGGGAGAAGCCCCAGCAGTAACTGGCAGGGAAATCCTGTAAATCAAACTGCTCATTATTGCTTATCGGAACGTTCCAATTTGAATTAATTACTACTATGTTTTGGAATGCATCAAGAAACTGAGTAACACCCAGGAAAAATGCAAGGTTTTTGAAGTCGTCCTTGAAAGATCAAGAGAACCACTAAAGCAAAACAAAAGTAAATCAGGAGGAGACATCTATCGCGTATGGAGACTTCCTGCGTGTAAGCACGAGTTAATTGCAAAAGAAATATTTACCATACTCGCTAATCAAGGATAGACATTTTACACAGCTACATAGCGAGCAATTGGGAGCCTGCTTAAAATCATCATGAATATAGCAAGATAAGCTGGAAGGTAATACCTCGTTTTTTCTTCTCAGGTGGCTTAGCAGCGAATTCACATCCTCTTGCACCATGCAATTAGTATCAGTATTTTGTATCTTAACTTTTGTGAGCAGGCCCCAGCTTAGCACGAGTTCCAGAGTCTCGAAATTGTATACGCACTGGATTGAGGACTAATAGACATGGCTTCATCCACAGAAAAATTCTTAGGACTGTTTCTTGTGTGTTCTTCAGAAAAGAAGAATCCCAGCAGCAGTTTGGACTACAGCAACTTTTCATGCCTGAAAGCCTGTGAGTGAAGTTCAGGTTACAGCTGTACAAGACCTTCTCATTCAGCAATATCCTTGTGCTGCTTCCCTGTGAAGCAGGCAGGTTCGTAGTTTATCTAAAGGGGTTTTTTCTAGCTAGTTCAGGTAGGATTGCTCTTTCCCCTCACGGACGGTAGACTATTGGAGGAAAGGTTCTTGAAGCTTCATAAAAAGGCTGGTTTCTGGGATGGATAGATTGTGGATGGGGCTGAGGATCAAATGTAAGGATACTCTGGAAGTCAGGAGCCACTCAAAAGACAGGATCCAGAGGCAAATCTTCATCCCTCCATACTAATTTCTGTAATTGGATTGATGGTTCAGTTGAGCGTGTGTCCCAGCAGCACCTGGGCAACATCTTGCAGCTTAGTGGAGAAGTAGAAGTAAATCTGATCTTTATTCATTTTTATTGCTGAGAGCTACAAAGCCGGTACGACTTAAACCTTGGGTAACAGTTTCAAGACTGGTACCAACCATAGATTATCGCACTGTGGCATTTGAATAACTGGAAAGGTGGGACTAGATGCTTCAACGTTTCCATTCTGAAATGCTGCAGACTGCGCTAATCAAGAATCCAAAAAGGAAAGAGTAAGTATCTCCTGTGGAGGGCAGCAGTTTGAGGGACTGAAAGACTAAACGCGATAAAATGTTTTCTTCATCTCTGAGGAAAGTGTTCAGGGCTTCTCACAAAACCACGTCACCGTGATCTGTATTAGGCTCATCAGCATGAGCATGTCTGGAAATACAGAAAAACATTCTTTCTGTGAAGCCATGCAGTGTAATGAGACAACGTTAAGTCTGTTTTTGTCAGCCTGTAAAAAAGTCTTCCAGGTAAGAGAAGATGTAGATCTGTTTCCACTAAAATACAAGGAGCAGTTCAGGCAGACTTGTGACCAGAACAGAGGCGCCTGAGACCTGTATTAACCACGTAGCTGAGCCGCCATGCATTACAAAGAGGACTGTGAGGAAATTCATTGCTGGTGTTTAAAAATTACTTCGATTTACTGAACGTATTTTACAGTACTTCCGTCACTGCTTGCCAGCCTAGGGAGCAGACAGGCAATCTTTCAAACGCCTCAGGCCACCTAGAGCCTATTCCCACAGCCGGGGATATTTGTATTAATGCTTGTGAACTGAAGGATCAAGTATTCGGTACCAGTGCCTTTGACTAGGCTGCCATAAGGATACTCGATGTCCTCAGCTAGAGTGCTGTCTTGTGAAGCAGCCAGGGAAGGTGATATACTGCTGCTATAGGGTGGGCTGGGAGTTTATGAAATAATTTGGGAACTGGAAACTGGTGCAGAAGTAGCTTCAGCCAGTGGTAGGAAGTCAAGTGCTTGGAAGAGGACTTCTTTTCAGAAGCTTCAGTAAACCTGAGACCGAATTGCATACTATACAGTTTAGTCTGTGCTGACGAACTAAAAAAGTTTTACTTTAACGAGCTGAGGAGGTGTCTGGAGAAATACTAGAGATTAACAAATGAGAATGCAGGGGCATCTGCTCTCCTTTTCTAAGCAAATCCATTGGTCTTTGCTAACATTAAAATTATTTAAAGCTTCTTTGCCCCAATGAAGGGGGAGGGGGAAGGGTTTGGGAGAAGTTTCCTACCCCAAAACCCCTAAATCATTTTGCCTCAAATCAACATAAATTCTTGATATAACCAAGGAGATTTAAACCCCTGTGTGTGAGTAGTTGCAAGAACTGTCGTGGGGGTCTGCTCTCTGTAACCAGAAAAGTCCAGGTGGGAGAGACGGTCGGAAAGGTACAAGGCAAAAGTCTCTTGGAATTGACCTAGGACCTGGGGAGGCCCTGGCGGGCGGAGAAGGGCCCAGGGGGAAGTAGCCTTATGGGCTGGTCTTCTGGATAAGCATGTCAGATGTGGGAGAAGAACAGAAGACAGTCCAGGGAGAGAGCACCACCTAGCACAGGAACAGACCATAGCTGTTTGGGATCCAGTCCACGTGTCCTGCCACAGAGTAAACGTAGGCACTGGCACAAGTTCTTCAGCTTTTCTGTTTGTGAGACTTGAGGTTTCCTTTGAAGGGGCAAGGCTGAATGTAACCTGGGTACAGAACCAAGCCCTGAGAAGCAACAGCTCACCGAAGCAGAGCGTCTTGTGGCAGGACACCATAAGTGTCCTATTGTTGTGGTGGTCACCTGTATTAAGAAAGGGATCGCTCTTTCTGCGCTGTTCCTATAAAAGGGTGCAGAAGAAAGAAGCTGAAAGCTTTGCCCCTCATCCCCAATGGCACAGAAAGCACCTCCTGCTTGGCTCAAGGTCCTACTGCATTTGCAAAACAGAACAATCAATCTCTTGAAAACAAGAGCTCCCTACTTGATCCAGATCCAGAAAGTGTACCGTTAACAGCTAGAGAGTCAGAATTGTGTAGTTAACACTCACTTCAATGCTTTTTTAGTCTCGTTTCCTGCATACTATCTCATTGATCTGCTTTAATTTGTGTTTCTGGTGTGAGACCAGGACTGAGAACTGGCCATTAATGCACTGCATAATCTCCAGATGCAAATATCTATGACTAGAATCACAGATGCCCGGTGAGCTCAGCTAGCCCAGAGTCTTTCCAGCGTGGAGGATGAGTCCTGCATCAAAGCAGCTCAGACGAGCAGGTAACAGCTCTGGTGGGTTTCTCTAGGCATGCACGTCGGACTGCATTGGGTCAATATTAAAATAACATCCGACAAGCCCACAGCTGGCCTTTCTGGTTGCTATTCCCATCTGTTCAAGGACCCACAATACTGTTACCATGAGGGGGAAAAACATTTAGTTCCAGAACTGTTTCAATTCTAGGTAAGTTCCCACCTCACCCCCTCCTTTGCAGTTAGTGGGAAGAAGGGCCTGCTTTGCAGATTTCATGGAAGCAGTGAAATCTGCTAACTCAACGTGAAATATAGATAGAAAAGAAAATAGTGGGTCTCCACTGGGAATCAGGTCCTTGCTGCTGGAGGGGAAGGTGCCAGGGCAGGAGACAAAATAGTGGCTGCCGCCCTCTCTCCTCCCTCTGCCAGAGCCCCTCCACTAATCGGTGTCGAGAGAAGGAGCCGCCAGCAATCAAGATGGCAGCTTCTCCTTTCCCCCTCCTCAGAGGGTCTACTCCTGAAAAAGCCTATGCCAACTCTTAACAAATCGAAGTATTTCTCTGAAGGGAAACTTAGGCCTGTATTTATTTTGAGGTTATTCATATGTTGTTGTCACCAGGCTAACAGTTGGTGGTTGGAATATTTCGGCAGCTTCCGCCACACTCTTCTGATGGCTTGGGCAAAAGGGGCAGGGACTAGTCTGCAGCTGCCTGCAAGCAACCCTGGAAACTCTCCCAGCTCCCCGGACTTGAGATATCACCCACTGGTGAAGAATAAGAGAAGCTGCTTAGAGGAAATGATCGGGTAAGAAAGTTCTCCTTCCCTGCTGCCCAACAGCGCAACGTGGAACTTGGATGCGGCGTGCTCGGAGAATTCAACACGTCTCCAGCATGGCCACAGGTCTGTGCGGTGTCTCTCTCATGCTTGAACATAAATACCTAGTATCCAAAGCAGCAAACAATCTCCTATCCAGGTGCACAGAATATTGTGCAGTTGAAGAGAATAGAGTACATTAGAGCTCGTAATTGTAGCGGCCACCCAAATGTTATGTATGGGGGGAATCCTAGAAAACCCCTTCAGCTAGGAGAGAAGATATGCAGAACCAAATCCTCAGCACAGCAGACCTGCTTGGAGTGACGGAGGTGCTGCACGCAGCAGTCTCCACGTTCCTGCGAAGTCGCGCTGCTTCCAACGGGGAAGGCAAAAGAGACTTTCTGGTTTGTGCCATCTTGTTTTATCTTATTCTGTAGCTCTTTGCTTTAAGGATCCTAGGACTGGGGAAGAAATGATGCAAAGCTATTACCTAGTCATTTCTTTTCCTAGGTGTCTGATCTAGGAGACGGAAGACGGTTTTATTTTTCTGTGCGTCTCTCTCTCCCTTGGTGGCATGTTTGGAGCTGAAGTGACAGGTGTAAGAGCGGTAATGAGCTTCTTGTGTTAAGTATCTCGGAGTGATCTTTGGTCAGGTGGACATGATTGCTTTAATCCCAGAGTTTCCTCACCACATACAGAGATATAGATATATCCAGAAAGTCAGAGGGACTGCCATACAGCTTGGGAGCTGCAAATTCTGGGAGACATTGATCCCAGAAAGGAAAGGAGCTCTATTTAATAACTAGCATGGACACTTTCCTAAATCAGTGAAAATGCAGGAAAAGGGACAACGATGCGTCTCGCAATAATTTGGTACCCTTCACTTCCTTTCTGTTGTTTTTCATATGGAAGTTGGAGTCCTCTTTTATGGCTCTTTAAAGGTGCACAGTAATGCGGCTTCTTATTTATATCCAGTTATGTGCCTTGCTCAGATGTGTATTTCTTCAAGCTGTAATCACAAATTGAAAGAGTCGCCACTACAAAATGGTTTTCAGGCTGTTTGTAAGGGGGTGGTTTCAGTGAAGAAAAGAAGTCAAGAAAGTGGCTTCCACTAGAGATTTGACTTCAGGCAGGTCTGTCCAGAGCCCCCTCTGTCTCTTCCGAGACCTCAGCCCAGCGGCCTGAATTATTGTTCTGTGCTGAAAGGGGACACGGCTACAGTAGGCAGTGAGTGCAGGCAATAGACAGGATGTCTTTCCACTGGCTCCAGGAGTTTAATAAGAGCAGTGGGAGTTGAAGACTTTTTTTTTTATAGTGCAAATTATATGGGCTCATGTGCAGACTCCCTGACTGTGTTTACAAGATGAGAGCATGTGAAATGGAGCTCTCCAGGGTTTAAATGCAAATTTAACCCTGATTCCACTATCTTCCTAAATGTTCCAGACAGCCACATAATTCCCTATACTTTTATAATGTCAGCCACAGCTGCCCTCATGTCTTAAAAATAAATAAACCCATGTGTGTGGGACATGGGGAAGAAGGAAACGTGGCACAACAATGCTTTTTGCTTCTGTATGCAAAGTAGGCAGTCTAATTTTCATTCTCTTTTTTTGCTTATCTGGCTTAATGTCCACTGTAGGATGTTCGTGCCTGAGAGTGTGTCTGCTCTTGAGTATGCCTAGGTGCTCTCCCCTGTACCACTCTATCATCCATACTACAAGCCTCTAAGCTAGTTTCTCAGGGCAGGTACAGCCAAAGCCCCCCAGCTATGAGCACGCAGGTTCCAGGTTTGTGACTGCTTCGGTTGCTACTCGCCCTACCACGTGGCCACTCCAGTGAATTTGCAACATAGCTCCAGTGTAAGTTATAGGGCCCGAATACGGGTAGGACCTTTCCACTGGCTCCTGTGTCTTTCTGTACACAACCCCTGCTGCCCTCTGTTCCTCAGAAGCTGGAGGAGCGTTTATAATATGATCCCATTCAGTGTCTAGCCCCTCATCTTTCCCAAGTACTTCTCCAGGCTGCCAGCACAACCCTTGCCAGCTAAACTCTGCTCTTCCAAGCAGCTAGCTATTGGTTGGCAGAGATGAGAGAGTGCGAGTGTGTGTGTAAAAAATAATGCATGTTGGTGAGTATGAAGAGGAATATTTGGCATGCCACTATTTCAACCACAGTACCAGGAGTATTCTTCATCATCATGCCAGTTGGAGCCAGCTTTCTCATCTGCGTATTCATAGGACCAGGTCACAGTGCCTAGAGTGTATCAGGCATCTTGTGCAGTTGTATCAAAACCATAAGGAAGTCCAACACCAGCAACGGACCTATTTTCATGTCTCTGTTATACATGGATTGACTA
Source organism: Caiman crocodilus (assembly GCA_030014935.1). NCBI lineage: Eukaryota > Metazoa > Chordata > Crocodylia > Alligatoridae > Caiman > Caiman crocodilus. The sequence continues at coordinate 20,437,032 of JAGPOW010002742.1, read as the reverse complement.
GGCACTTACCAAGTGGTCCAAGCACCAGTGCTGCTGACTTCCACAAATCACTTCTATGGGGGAGCCTTATTTACAGAGGGGGAGACCGAGGAAGAGGAAGCTCTGTTTGGATGATTTCCAGTGTGTGACTGACTTCTTCAGTGTGGAGGCAACCTTGGCGCAGCCCTGCGGTGAGCTATTCCAACCAGATTCTTCCAAGGACATGCTTTTGGTGAGGTCCTGTTTGTTGGGAAGTGTTGCTATGTTTGTTGTTTTAAGGGAAGTTTGTGTCTGTAGAGGAAGCAAATGGCCAACATATCCACAATTAGGGTGTATGGTGTGTTCCCTGGTTCATAACTGTCTACAGTTAAGGGCAGAAGTTGCTTAATGGATTTACACAGCAGTTGCTGTCCTTCATCTCCTGCCTTGCTCCTCCACCCATCTTGCCAATACACGTGATACAGTCCCATCATGTACTGAACCCCCAGACCTTCACTGTACAGCATAGCAATTTATGTACCAATTGTCTAGAGACTTTTCACATGCCCTGCAGTCCATTTGTGACTTTCATACCCAAATACTCAGTTAACAAGCAAAATATTGATCGCTTAACCTACAAACACAGCAGACTCATTCTGGGTTCTGAAAAACCCTTTGGTTGTTCTCTGCCTGTACATTATCAGCAGTAAACGTTCAACCATCAGAATTTTAGCAAACCATTTTGCTGGCACGTATAAGGCTAGATGTCATCCACTTTCCTCTTTGAACTGTTTTAGATCCGCAGTGCTGTCAGCTTGATTTTGTCAGGGAGAAAGGGGGACAGGCACATAATGCATGGAGTCTGGTGAAATTATTTTACTACTGGACATTTAATTAAAAGCACATTTATAATTATGTAGGTCATAGAATATGTTTTTGAATGTGTAACTGTGCATCTCCTACCAACCTCAGACATCTCTGTCAGTGGAGTCAAGTGGTGTCTGGATTCTGAATTCGGCTAAATTGTCCCCATCACAGATCATTTATCACTAGAACACCTTAAAGCACTTCTTAAACAACAGTTTCTCCTGAAATGCACCAGGTTGTAGTAAATATCAGGTAATCAGGAGTGATTATCTTGGTTCCCTGGGCAACTGTGCATCTCCTAACAGCCTCAGAAAATAGCTTCACTCTTAAAACTACTATTGATTTAAACTCTACTGAAAACAATTATTGGGGTCATTCACGTCAAGCTTGCAAAGCTGTGCCACAATCAGAATGTGGATTTTCATCATAGGTGCTGATTACTTAAACCTGGGGGTGTCAAAGTCATCAGGCTTCATCAGCTGGATGAATAGCATCGTGCTGGTCTGTCTACAGGCTGAATCGGGCCCATGGACTGGTTCTGCGCATCTGATCCAGCATGAGTCCTGGACCAGCCATGCATGCCTGGTGCAGTGTGCGCCCTGACCTGCATGCAGTCCAGCATGCATGTAGCATGTGGGTCTGTTGGCTTAGAAATGGTATTTAAAGGTTTGTTTGAAGGGAATTGACTTACAGGTATAGATATATGTATTAGAATGGTTCAGAATGGGCATCAGGGGTTAGCTGATTTCTAAAGAGCTTGGGTCTCTCTCGCACAGAGTTTTATACAGCCCTGAAAGCAGACAGGCTGCCTAACACAACAAATCAATGGATGGGCACATAGCCTGGAAATTGAGGAAGTATGTACTACACTCCCCATAACAGGAAATAAGCGGCATCAGTAACAAGGCCCCAGAGCAGGGGTGGGGCCTGAGTCCCGATTTTGGGGGAACAGATCAAATTAGGACAAGGCCCGGAAAGACCAAATTAGTAGGTGTGCATGTGATGGACATGAAATGTATTGACCTAGACAGTGTGACCACAGGGAGACAGCCAACCAGAGACAGCCCTGAATGAAGAGTCATCAGGAGGGAAGAATACAAAAGCAGAGATTTGAGAGTAACAAAGGGTCCCTCCCCATCCTGCCCCAGTCCTTCCTCATCCTCCAACCGGGTCCCACTCCATCCCTCCTCCTCCTCCCTATCCTTCTCCTCCTTGAGAGGGGTTCCCCATCCCACCTCCATCCCCCAGGAAGGGTCCTTGAGGCCACCATGGACAGAGGGCATACCACCAGCCTGTCTCATCCACCCTACTGGAGGAGGAGTTTGGGACTTGCCATCACGCCTCCAGGCTGCTGACTTGTGACGCCTACAAGACAGCCTCAGAGTGAAGACTGTCCTGGTCAGATGTATGTTGACTCTGATGACATCCCTAGAATGTGGTAGATGTATAGAATTGCTTGATTGTTTGTATCGTTTCTTTTCCATTATCACTGTGTATCAGTACATTTGCCTATTATCGAATGGAAGGTCATGGTCAGTCTGAGGGCCCTAGAACAAGGCCTCTGGGTCCTAGATCCAGAGCCAACAGGTCCAGTCCAAGACCCACAGGCAGCACCACAGGCCAGATGATAGGGCTCTGCAGGCTGTATCTGTGACACCCCTGCCTTAAACTAGTTTTCTTTTGATCTCTAGAAGTATTTAGTTCTTCTACTGAGTTAAAGTTCAGGGCACTGTTATAAAGTTTCATTGAGCATTTTAAAACCATATTTTATTAAGTTTCAAATTGCAGTTTGGCTCTTCGATCAGCAGGCGGAGCTGAAGAGGACTAAACAGGCAAGAGTTCTTCATTAAGGGAGGACTTGACTGTGTTTGCTGAGCACCAGGCATAAATAAAATCAGCAGCAAGAACAACAGTGAAAATAACAGTTGTGGTTGTTATGTTATTGTGTAGATATATAGTTATTAATCCAGATAATGTAGAACAAATAATCGTTTCACTATGGACCGGAAGAGAGTAAAACATCTGGGAACACTTCTCTTCCCTGGTTCAAAAATTATCCGAATCTTGGACTTTTGAGTGAATATAACTGGCTAGGTCTGTGGTTTGACTGGTAGAATCACTTTCCAAAATAAACCTATTTCCCATGTTCTGCAGAAGCAAAATGTAGCAGGGCAGGTATTCTTGTAATACCTTCTAGTGCAAAAAAAAAAAACAGGTAAGAAATTGGGGAGGATTTTAGGAAAAGCAAGGGCTAAAATTGTTGAGTTTTGCTTGAAGCTAAAACAAACGGTGAGTTACATTTCAAGGGAGTTTCTTGATTTGTTTTATGAAGATAATTGTGCTTTTCCTTGACCCTGCACCAGAAATATCAGGCTGCTATATACTCTCTGATTACCTGGTTTTTTTCTTTGTGGCAGAGGTGTACCATGGGAGGGAACCCCTCATTAAACTTCCGCCGCCCAATTAGAAGATAAATTATTATGAAGTCTCTGTTGATCACATATCGTTTGTCCCTAGAGTACATTAAATCTCTGCTAGGGCAACTGTTCTGCTGTTGAAATGCTCTAGGTTGTAGTAAATATCCTGCTCCCTTAGGAGAGATTATCTTGGTTCCATGGGCTTAGTGGAGCTATGACAATTTGCACTAGCTGCGCCTCTGCTCAGATACTCTTTCAAAATATTCTCCTAGGGAAAGGTAACCCCAGACTCTGCAAAAGCCCTTCATTTCCAGCCTCTCGTCTCCATCCCATGTTAGACACCATGAAATCGGTGCTTTTACTGTCGCTATCGTACTTGGTATAATATTTCCAGAAACAAAACCTAAATTGTTCCATGCACGTATTCAGCGTAAATTGGTTTTACCAAAGTTGCTGCCTCATTTGTAAGTAGTTTAAATAGTGCTTTGTGGGTACAAACATCTCTGGCATAGGACGCTTATGCTGGGTGGATACATCTTCAAAAAAACTTCTTGACATTAGGGCACCACTTTGCTGGCCTGAGCTCACTTTCCTCCCCGTTACATTGAGCTTTGATACACAAAGAGATCATTTGGGTTGAGGTCCTTGGGCTATTGTTCTGCTGTGCCTTTTGCTCCGTGGCATCCCTGCTCTTTCCTCCTCTTCTGTAACTCACACTGCAGCCCGCTACCGCAGCCGGCAGGGGGTGCCCTCAGTGCAGTACATGCTAGCCTGTCCCTTGTTTTACATCGGACTGGCATTTTGATTCCTGTTTTTCCCCACAACCGTTTCTTATTAAAGTGGTGACGTGATCACTTGGGGAATATCAATGGGTGGTAGTTTTCAGACTCCTCTGCTGCTGCAGTTTATGAGCTATGTGTTAACTGCTTGCTTCAAGCAGCATAAACTGGGCGCAGCGAGCTAGTCCATTTATAAGCATGCTGCACTAGCATCAGTTTTCAGTGCTACTGAATCAGCAGCTGTTTCATGTTGCATTTCACTTGCACTAGAATTAGAATTTTTTTTTGTCTCAGAAACTCCCAGCCCCCCCATATCATTTTCATCAGAATTATTAATTAAACAGCATATTAATTCTCCACATTTAGAAAAGCTGTTCCAGCTGGAGAGAAGTCCAGAGGGGTAGTCTGTGAAGTGACACATAAAATCTCTGGATTTTGACACCTGACAACTGCCCGGCTTTCTAGAATCCTAATCTAAACCAGATGGGATTAGAATTTAGGGCCCAGCCATGCAAACTCATCACCAGCCACAGGAGTATCAGTCAGCTGCGGATTGCAGGAGGCTCGCTGCTTTTGTGCTGTGTGATGGATGGCATTTCTGGATAGTGTCTGTGTGTCAGAAGCACAATATCTAATCACTGCTGACCCTCGCTACAGATAGAAAGCCACGGAGAATTAAATGTGTTTCTCCTCTCTACTTTTTGGAATGAAGCACAGGCCTGTGACCTTCATTGTTCAGATCCTCCAGAGAATACAGGAGTCTGCCCCAGCCTGCTGTATATCGTCAGATGTGGGAAATGCATTAAAACGGATAGTTCTCAAGCACACAGCACAACACACAAGAGGAGATTTGGCTAACAGTCTTTGAATACTGGTGGTTTTAAGAAGGTTGGTAATAGACTATTTTCTGTGACTGTAGGGGACAGAAGCAGTAACAGTCTTAAATAGTAACAGGATGGATTTAGGTTGGATATTAGGAAGTACTTCCCAACTCTGAGGGTGGTTGAGCACTGGAATTAGGTTACTTACATAGCTTGTGCAGTATTCATCCTTGGAAAATTTTCAGAGCAGGTTAGATAAATGCTTGGATGAGATGATTCAGACAAGAATGATCCTCCCTTGAGCAGGGGTTGGACTAGTAGACCTGAGCGCTTTTCCAGTCCTTCTTTTCTCCGATCCTATAGTTTATATTATGGGGGTGGGGGGTAACTTTGTGAAGAAGTAGTTCTTTTGCTGTGTGTGTTTTAAATTTGTAAAGAAGTGGTTCTTCTGTACTGCTTGCTTCCACAGTGATGGCACTAGCAGTGTCCACATCATTGCACGATGCTACTTCCAGAGGCAGCCCTGCTGATGAAACCCAAATTCTCTTCAGACTTGTCCAGACTTTCTGTGTACCTGCCATGACAGAGAAAAGAGTCAATGCATTTGGCAGTGCAGGTTTATTACAAGTTTTACTGTCTCAGGTGTGTTGCACTTTTGGTATCTTTTTCTGGATCCGGAACAAATTGTACCTGGTGTCGCAGATGCACAGGCAGAAAACAGTCTAGAGGGTTTTCCGGCTCCCCTGAGGCTGTGTGGAAAGTCCTGGAGGCAGTGACATTAGGGGGTGGCTTGAGAGGGGAACCCATGTAAGGGGAGGAGAGGAGATGGTGAATGAAGGTCCCCCAGGCAGTTTTCACAGGGATGTTGAGGGCTACGAGGTAGTCGGATAGGGTAAGGATTTTGTCAGTTTTGTTTTTTTGTTATACTGTGTGGTCAAAGCATTGGGTTACTTTTATTGATACTATTTGTTCTTCCTTGCAATAAGCCCTTTTGTTTTTTCTGTTCCCTTCCTGAAGTCCCTGTGGTTAATCATGATTTCTGGGCAAATGAATACTCTGGACATGGCCAATCATAAAAATCATAGGAAATTAGGGTTGGAAGGGACCTCAGGAGGTCACATATAGTCCAAACCGCTGCTCAAAGCAGGACCAGCCCCAACTACATCAGCCCAGCCAAGGCTTTGTCTAGTTGGGTCTTATAAACTTCTAAGGATGGAGATTTCACCACCTCTCTTGATGACCTGTTCCAGTGTTTTACTACCTTCCTAGGAGCTAGTGCAGGAAGGCTAATCTGCTATTACATCTTCATCCACTCCCCGTGTGCTGCTGGAAGGAAAGTCAAGTGCCCCAGGGCATGCATGATGCTAACATCAGCACTCTCTGCAAGAGAGATGAAGGTGAATGCATCAGCTATAGGGGCATGTCTCTCCTCAGAGTCACAGGCAAGGCTTTTGCCAGAGTCATCCTGAAATGCTTGCAACAACTTGCTGACCATGTCTACCCAGAATCACAGTATGGCTTCAGAGCAGCGAGATCAACAGTGGCCATGATAGTCTCTTTACACCAACTGCAAGAGTAATGCAGAGAAAAAAATAAGCCACTGTACATTTGTTGACCTGACGAAAGCCTTCAACACTGTCAGCAGAGCAGATTTGTTCGAAGTCCTGGTAAAGACTGGGTACCCCTCAACATTACTCAGCATGATACACTCCTTCCATGAAACATGTAGGCCACAGTTCAGTTTGATGATAGGTTTGAGATGAAGGGTGGTGGAGTGAAGAAGAGTTGTGTTATCTCACTCTTTGGCATATTTTTCTCTGTGGTGCTTCACTATGTGTTTGATGGGTTGGAGGAAGGCGGCATATACTTCTGCACAAGATCAGATGGCAAACTCCACAATTCATCACGTCTAAAGGCAAAAGCGAGGCAAATACTCATTAGTGTGTTCCTTTTTGCTGGCCTGCCAAGCCAGGTTGCCAAGCCTCGCTGCCCATGAAGAAAGCCAACTACAAATGCTCATGAATTGTTTGCTCATGCTCGCAAGAGGTTTGCCTTGACCAGCAACATTAAGAAGACTGTAATCCTAGGACAGGTTGTTTGCCAGTCACCATCTATCAGCTGTGACAACACACCTCTCAAAGCAGCAAACAAGTTCTGCTACCTTGGACCCACAGTGAGCGACGACCTATCACTGGATGAATAGCTAAATGTGTGCATTGGAAAGGCTGCTAGCACTTCCACTAAGCTTGCCAAATGAGTCTATAACAATACAGGGTTTTGTCCCACCCATCTCACTTCCCTGCCCTTTATTGGGCAACGGAGAGCCAATGCGGCACTGTGATTGATCTCTAGTAAACCCGGAGAAAACCAGACGTGGGCTTGCATCAGAATGCCACGCCGAAAGACACTGGACCTTTTTCTGGTTGGGTCTGTCTATGGTAAGAATAGGTTAGTCTGATCCCCTGGAATGTCGCCATTTGCAAAAACATTTGCTTGGCACTTTCTGATGTTGACTAGGTTTGCATAACCATTTTTTTTTTTTTATTTGAAAAGATGCTGGTTGCTGGTCTGGCAAGGATGGATGCAGCCCTCTTGTCAAGAGTCTTCATTCTGTTCAGCACCAATTAACAGGTGCTGAATGTAGCTCTGCTGAATTCTGGGGCTTCCCTTAGGCCTAGTGGCAGATGTCAAGTGAACAGACTCGAGTTCATGTCAGTACCTCTCTGGCGGTGTCCATAGTGGAACTGTTATCCTGTGAAGCATTTGCACTAGGATCTTGAAAACCATGGGGCGAGAGAGGAAGGATAGTTTAGTTATCAGAGTGCCAAGCTGGGAAGTTTGAGTCCCAGCTTCACCTGCATGATGTGAGGTGAGGCATTTGGCTTCCCTTCCCCATCTGTTAACAGAGCAAATATCACGTTCTTCCTCCATGAGGTGTTACCAAGACAAATTCCTTCAAGTTCTTGAGGTAGCTCAGATACAAGAGTAATGGGGCTGTGTAAGTACCTAGGATCAGGGGCTGGCAAACTTTTACCAATGGTGGGCTGAATTAATGCTAACACAGCTCGGTTTGAAGGCAGGCCATGCAGCCCGGCCACTGCCACCACTGATTCCCCTCACTGCCAAATCCTGCCGCCAACCTGGCTCGGCAGGCCAGCTAAAATTTCTTTGCAGCCTGGATCTGGCCTTCAAGACATAGGTTGCTGAGCTAGAGTTTTGGAAGATCTTCCTTGCTTTTCTTCTTTTTCATACCTTCTTTTTCTTTTTCTCATACTATCAGCCCCTCGCCCGGTGCACAAAGGTGAATGGGATGTTTTCTCGGTGCTGGGTTGCTCTCCTCTCTAAACGTATGTGCTGCTTGACAAAAAGCCGGGACAGCGTTTCCTGTCTGAACGGGAATCAGTAGGCGGCACTCAGTACAGTACATCCCTGCTCTTTTTTGTCTAATTCCTTCCTTTTTCTTGAGCTGCTGTGTGAAGTGACGTGGGCTGATCTCTGCAACATGCCAAGTGACGAGGGGGAAGTGTGGATGATTCCAGCTGGCACGCTTAAAACTTGAGAGAGTTCCCAGGATGCGTCTTTCAGTGCATGGTGAGCAGAAAAAGTTGATAAAAAGAACAAGGTCTGGGGGCATGACTTGCAGAGGAATAGGGCATGGTTCAGCAGGACCCTTCAAGAGAACCCGTTGACTCTGAAATAGCATCAAAGCAAGCCCTGAATCCCAAGTGAGGGACTTCATTGGCAAGGAAGGTTCTCCAGTGTGTTTGGTTTCACGCCATATTTGTGCAGAAGTGATCCTTCCACTCTTGCCTTTCCAAGCACACCTTCCTTGGCCTGCAAATGGGCAAGGGGATGATTCTGATGGCCTGCGTGAATCATTTGAATGGAGCTTAAAAATGGGGCTCAGTCCAAGCCATTTTGGAGCAAAGCCCTGGGATCCAAGAGTTTCATTCACGCCCTTGGCCAGTGTACACAACATGAATATCTTCTTTTCATCTGGTACCCGGGTGCTGGCCTGTATTAAAGTCAGGGGTAAAAGAACAGGATGAGTAGGCTCTGGCCCAACTTTGCCATAGAGTTGTTGTGTGCGTCTGGTCAGGAAAAATCTGCAGCCTCGGTTTTCTTCCCGTGTTTGGCAGCTGAGGCTTAACTCATTGCTGTTTTATGAAAGGTTTTGCAATCCTCAGATAGGAGCAGCTATAAATAAAGTAATATTGTTTTCAGCTAGGTTGTTCTCAGTCCGTTTCCAGGTGGCTGGCTTCCCACACCACAAAGAAGCCACCCCCTCCCCATGGAGAGGAATTAGCACCTTTCCTCACAGCCTTTGCGGAGAAGCCAAGGATTGCCTGGACCCTGGAGAATGACAGCTCTC
>JAGPOW010002742.1:20406281-20427423 GCA_030014935.1 Caiman crocodilus | reverse complement strand
CTCTCCTAGTCTGAGCATTGTTTCCTCCAAACCGAGACTAAGGCTTGGTGTAAAGGCAGCGTGGGGAAGCTGGCAGTACACGGTGTACAGATAGAGATGCTCATTTTCTAGCATTGAGACAGAAACTCAGAAGCCTTTTCCAGCTCTGAGGGTATGAACAGAAAGAAAGAGTGAAAAGAAATTGGTAAATCGCCAATATGCCAAGTGCCATCTTTTAACTTAGCAATAATTGACATTCCATCCTTTAATATATAATAATCTGTCAGCATCCCTCTCTTAAGTGTCCAGCCTAACCAGAGGTTGGTCAGTTCTTCTTTTAGCTCTAGGTGATTGCATTTGTCAGACTTTTTGCATTTTGTAAACTTTTCAGGTTTTGCTTTGCTAGAGATCTGCACAGGAACTGGAGCAACATGTGCGTCCATGTGGTGTAATTGCCTGGCAGGTCTCTCGAGTTGTGAATTTTACCATCGTCGCTGTGGATGTGATGCTTGGAACAGCTTTTTTTGGGTGTATGATGAATTAGGCCATCTGTCTTGTAAGTCCTCCTCCTTTGCTGGCACATTGCCACTGTCACACAGGGAGCCAAGGTCAAGGTCTGTGACCTTCACTGCCGCTGAAATAATAGGTCAGTCCTGAAGTGCCTATTTTAATTGTTTAGCATGCATCCATAAGTCTGATCTGGAACACAAAGCGAGTGTCCTTAATTTACAATAATTATGATAAGGCGATCGTATAACTTTCCTTCACACATGCAGCCACAATTTAAACAGGCTCTTTATTTAGGACTAAAATGTACAAGTGAGATGGTCTTTCAAACTGTAATGTGAATAGGACTTTGTTTTAGTTTTGTTGAAAAGGAACAGGATCCATAATATAGACGTTGTTAACACAGACAGGAATGAGTTGAGCTTGTGCCTGGGAACCTGAAAGAGAGGCAGCTGGGTGATGGGTATGGTTTGCTGGACAAGAGCTAGAAAACCAAGGTAACCTTAAATAGCCAGTTGCTTTCCCACTGTCTGAAATTAAACTAGTAAGTCACCTGCAGAAGTGATGCCAGCCAAATCAGACTTGCACCTGTCTCTGTTTGCATCAATCAAAGTAGTATTGGCAACATGTGAACTAATCCAAAGCCCACCGATTTCCATTGATTTCAGCAGACTTTGGATTAAGTGATTAAGTAAGAAACCTCCTGCAGATGGATAGCATAGCTGAAGACCAAGACACTGAAGGTCCTTGAGGGATCTTTGAAAAGCTGTTGTGCAAATTGCAGGATCTAAAGGATGAACGATTGACCAACACTGGGAGATTATATTGTTTAGCACTATCAGCACTCAGCACAGTAATGCATGTTTGCTGTCCCACAAATAGTTTAGCAGTATTTTGAAACCTAAGTAGTCGAGAATGATGAGTCAGATATAAAAAATAAATGAGACTGTTTAGAACAAGCCAAGTCACAAGATTTTCTGAAGACCAAATGCATTAGGTTCATTTTATTTCCTTTCTGTTTTTTAATCTTTTTCCAGTGTGCTCAGGCCACATTTTTAAAGTTTTTCTTTAGAAAAGCAAGGGCTAGTTTATGCATTAAAGCCCAAAAAAGGGCTTTAATGTTTAATGAATGCTTTAAGACTCTCATGTAATTAAATGTTTACTGCACCTGGGGCTCAAAGGACAGTGCCAAGTATCAGGAGTAGGGACCTACCCAACTTGAGGAGGCAGGCCGCTAATTTTGCAGGCAAATCATGAGGCCAGCCACCATTTTCAAGGGCTAGTTGTAATAGGGCCACCTCCCCAGCCCACCCCACCTCTGATCGAGAGAGGGGTTCTGGTGGGCCCACCCCCTGCCACTGATTAGTGGGGAGAACTATTTACCATACAGTCCTGCCCCTCATCACTGATTTGGCTGAGAGGGCTGCCTGCCAGCCATCAGTGGTGAGGGGCAGAGGCGGCAGCTATCTTGTCAGCAACTCTTCATGCCGCAGCCCCCTTCCCCCTGCACCTCATCCTCCCCAGCGGGCTATGAGGCTGGGCCGCAGCGACCATAAGGACTGTTGGGTCCCACTGGCGAGCCAATATTTTATTTTTAGTAAATTTATTCCCCCTCCAACCCCTACCACAGATTTCACCAGACATCACCAGATTTCACATTCTGCAAAATCCATGAAATTGTGAATTGAATAGGTCCCTAATCATGAGACTCACGCTAAAACCATGAACGTTGACAGTGCTGGTCTAAGAGTCGAAGGTGGTAGCACGTGATAGTTGAATTTGATGACAAAGTACTGAAGGCACTGAGAAAGAAAGATGGCTTACTGCACAGAAGGCATCCTATCCTTATTTATCAAAACCCTGACATACAGGGCAAAGGAAAATACACGGTGCAGAGTCGTACGTCTGGAGACATGTTGCTATTTTGTGATGCTAAGTTAGGATCAGCTCTAAGGGGGGAAAAATACATAGTGTTATAGATGTTCTTTGCGCTCTCGTTTATTTAGACCAGCAATTAATTAGATCTCATGTTTATAAACGGAGCTGGAATACAGGCATCTTGTATTCATGTTGCCCACAGGTGCTGCAGAATTACTCACAGGTTTGATGTTGTTGCCCTCTATGCTCTAGCTTACATTTTCTCTCTCGTAATGTCCAAAGATGTGGTGGCACAAGACCTGTTTCGTGAGTGTGGTGGCTTCTGACCTTCTTTTCCAACACTTCTTGAAAACAGTTTTGTCACCAAATGTGCATTTTGTTAGCAGGTTGGAAATCTACAGGGATGGCACTGGCAGGGTCCAGGGTCTGCGCAGGAGGAAATGAGCCACAGAGGTACCCAGGTTAAAGGCACCGATCATTCTGGGCTGGTCGGTATGTTTTTATAGGCTTCTTGCACAATTAAACAGAAAACTAATCACAGTCTGTGGTCACATTCCCTACATGTAACTTTAATCCTTCAGCTCCAAACAGCAGAACCCAACTTCAGCACAACCCCCCTGTTCAGCTGTCAGGCTGCCTGTCTGCTGAATTTCGTCTTTGCTTTTAATTGGGTAATCCCTGTCTTTTGGGAGGCCTTGTCCCCTTTTCAGGTCTGAGACTAACTAGACTCACCTGCACCAAGCTTCTTTCCAGATGAGTGTCTGCTTAAACAGACTCTCAGGTTCCCTGCTGGGATTTATCTCATCATCACACATAAGCCTCTGTATGACTTGATGTGATTGGAGCTCTCCTTAGAGGCCCACTTGGGATGGTGGGGAGGGGAGGTGGTACATGTGTGTAAAGATGTCTGCAGGAGTTGCTGAAAGATCTGCACAGAGAGATGAGAAAGAAAGCAGGGAATTTTGCTTAAGTTGCATGCACTTTTTCCCCCCTTTCTCTCTCTTAATTGGATTGGTATTTTTAAATTAGCAAAATCAAAGATTGGTTCTGCCTGTGCACTCTCTTGCTCAGAATTGTTGGTGCCAGAGACTGGCATCAATGAGAAAATGAAAGGTACCTTCTAACTCATATGAAAGTTCCTTCTTCATTTAGAAATTGATTAAAGATTGAAGCAGTAAATGGATTAACTATATTATAGAAGAAAACTTGGAAATGTTGATGGCCTAGAGACTGCTGTCCCTTCTATTTCCATTCACAGCAGGAAAAGCATATTGGAATAAATAGGGGACTTATTTCATTTTAAAATTCCTTGGAAAAAAATGTTGTTTGTGGTCATGTTAACAAATGATTGTGCATATGTTGCTCTACTGCTAATGAGGATGGAAGTGTTTTTGGTATCTATAGGTATGACAGTAATAAATCTCATCAAGAAACTGACTGGGAGATGCAAGCTGTACTTTTGGGGATATCTGGCCTTTTATTTTTTGCCTTGTATCCTGCCATTTTAAGACCTATGCTTGCAGGGAATTTAACAGATTGGACTTCTAAGTTAAAAATTACTCGAAACCCTTTAAACTGGAAGTTAATGCTGTGAGTAGTCCTGCCTTGGCAAGGAACCAAAAAGCAAGCTATGCGTCTCTCTTCCAGCTCTGTTTTTTTTTGGCAAAGAGGTCTGACACGGTAGACCCCCTTGAGTTTTATTTTGTTCAGGTGTACTATATGAATAACATACCACATGGTAAAAGAGGCTTTACTGCACATGCACAGTTACAATGGGACATTTGATTTGCAGAAAGACCCCACTCCCTTCTACCCCACAGCTGTCTTGGAGGGTTGGGGAAGAAGCTATGCCTTGGCTCCCGTAACAGAAGTTGGGAAGATGGTTCCCAAGGCACATCTAGGAGTCAGGTCAGAGTTCACTTCTGGTGCTGTAACTGCCTGGGTGCTTTCCTTGACTGAACTCAGGCTCTTTGTTAATGGCAAGAAGTCTGATTTTTTGCAAGAACAATGATTCCTTATCCTAGCTTTCCTTACGCTAAATAACAAGAAGTTGCAAGCTTCTGGTCGTAGTATATTAGAATGGCAACTGAGAGCTCCAGTCCTAGCTGTGCTAGGTGAAACGTGAATATATAGTCTCTGCTCTAAAGAGTTTACCATCTTAGGCCACATCCAGATTAGCGCAGACATGCACAGACCCATCTGTGGTGTTGCACACCGGATATGCAGGTGTTCCTCGCACTGCCACTTTGCAACATGGGGTGGGAGGTTGACTCCAGATCCTGGGATCAAAAAATCAAAAAAAAACCTCTCCAAAAAAAGCGGGGCCGTACACCTGGCAGCAACCCATGCTGCCAGAGCCAAGCTCCAGCTGCCAGCCTGGCTACCAGCTGCAGAAGCCCTATGCTTGCAGCTCCCCGAGGCCCCCAGGAGCCCAGGTAAGGCTGCTGGGGCCAGCCCAGTTGCTGGCCCCAGCCTCTCTTATCCCACCCAAGGTAACCTGCTGCGCATCAGAGTGCACATGGCATGGGTGTTCCCTGGATGCAAGTAGCAGCACAAGGTGTGCTGCTGCTACTTGTCCCCAGGGGAAACAAATATCCACGCTTGTCTGGATGCAGCCTTCAGTTCTAAACCGTTTGTTCATGCGAGCTCTGTATGAACGAAATCGTGTGTTCACATGGGCCAGATTGATCTCACTGCAGTGTAAAATCAGATGCAACAGATGTCAGAAACAAATCAACAAACCTGAAGGGGAGGGGTTGAGAAATAAAACATTTTTCACAGATCAGTGTTGAGATTACATGTGATCCCCTTGTCTATCCTTGTGACAGAATCTATTTTACCTTAATGTTGAGTAAATCAGTTGTCATAGAGGCTTATGTTTTGTTTCATACCTGCTTGAAAATGTCTTAAAAGACTTTTCTTTTTCCTATTTGGTAGATTTCTTGGGATGCTTAATTACAGTTCTACTCAAACCTATATACAAATTAAATGGTCTTCCTGGTATCAGGTTTTTTTCAACATTTTGTAATGTGTCAGAAGTAATTTATATTACTGATTATTTAAAATATTAAGGATTATTTTAAAATATTTATTCTTAGGAAGATAAGTAATACATACCCCATTAGAAAAGAAAAATAGATGTACAAAGAAGTGAAGTGATCCAGAGCAAATATTTCTAAAGTGCTCGAGTCTCAAGAAGCCTAAAGTCTCTGGCATTCAGTGGCACTTGGGTGCAGGTTTATGGGCTTCCCTTCTTGTTTCTTCTTTGGTCAAGTTTATTAAACCAGCACCATCTGGGATTTCAGTGGTTTGCCACTCCCTTACTGGATGTCTTGAAAGATTTTTGGACAGGAGGCAGAGAGAGTATGTCTCTAATGGAGCAACAAGACGGGATGAGCTGTGTATTTTTGGAGGATTATCAGAGGCCTTAGACATGCTGTGAGACACGGGGCTGCAGGCCAAGTGCTTTCAACCCCTATGAGAGCAACAATCCATCAGAAATGTTGTCTTATCTATCTCACTGTGGATTTTGCAGAGAAAATGATTAAGGAAGGGAAAACAGTGCCATATTCAGTCCCCACGTTTAGCAAATTGTGCCTCAGAAGACTGGTTGGCTTCTGAACTTGCACAGATGTTTTGTAATTTAATCAACAACTCTCTCTCTCTCTCTCTCTCTCTTTTTAAAGCAAGACAAGCTTCACACCATTCTGCAATAAAACATTTACAAGCTCCATAGTCTATAAATCATGCTGATTGATGGACTTCAACAAAAAGTACATATGGGATGGCTTGGGTTTTTTTACACCTTCCATCTCCTCCAAATAGAAAGGGAGGAAGGAGGATCTGGGGGACTATGGACCAGTCAACTTCACTTCAGTCACTGGAAGAATCATGGAGCAGGTCCTCAGGAAATGCATTTCTAAGCACTTGGAGGAAAAGGTGATTAGGAATAGTCAGCATGGATTCACCAAAGGCAAGTCATACTTCACCAACCCGATTGCCTTTGATAAGATGACTGACTGGCTCTGTGGATGTGGGAAGAGCAGTGGACATGATGTACTTCAACTTTAGCAAGGCTTTTGATACGGTCTCCCACTACGTTCTCCCAGGCAAGCTAAGGAAGCATGGGTTGGATGAACCGACTGTAAGGTGGACCAAAAATTGGCTGGATCATTGGACTCAGAGGGTAATGATCAGGGATCCAGGTTTTCCATTTCCCATGTTAAAATGGAGAAAACCATGGATTTTTCCCCTTTACTGAAGGAAAACATAGATTTCTCATTTTACTGGAGAAACCCATGGATTTTGCTCTCTTGCAAAGAGCTCTGCAGGCTGGCAGAGTTTCATCTTGCAAGGGAGCGAGAGGAGGGCAGTCAGGCAGGGTCAATGTCAGTGTTTTCTTGGGTCCCTCAGGCAATTCTTCAAGGTCTTTTGGTCCATCCGAAAGATGCGCACAATGAAACTGCAGCATTGATCTATATGATTAGTTTTCTCCTGGACAAGACAAAAGATGTTTGGGATGCAAACATCTCCGGATGTTCAATCCCAAGCTGCCTCTTCCAATTTTTCATCCTAGTATAATCAGAGAGCTGCTGGACTTGAGATTACCTACAGATGTGGGGGAATCTCTGGCATCGGAAGTTTGTTAAAGTCAGGTTAGATATGGATGGTTTAGATGGCACGATTCTGCCTTGAAAAGGAGGTTGATCTAAGTAACTCCTTGAAGTCCCTTCCAGCTTTGTTTTTTCTACACTTTGTATTCTGAATACCAGCAATCCCAAAATAATGAACCAAGTAGACTCAAGCAGATTCATGGATGGTCAGCTATAAACACAGCAGCATGTATCTTTGGGATTACATTTAAAATCTCCTCAAAGTAGCATGCTTCTGCAAGGTCATTCATCTCTTGAAATGAGCAAGGAGTTATCAGCATTTCATCCTTGTGGCTTGGTGTTGGCTGTTCCTGCTTCTGCGTGCATTTTAAGATGCTGGACTCGGCTCTTTGAGACACTGCTACAGTCCCACTATCCTAGCTTGGCAGCTACAGTCAGTGTGTCTGTTCCTTTGGGATGAAGTTTCCAGGTTCATAGTATCTATGAACATACAATCTATGCTGTAGGTTCAGCAGAGAGGCTTTCATGCTGAAGGTCTGCTTCCAGGAGTGTACTACATGTCTATGTTTCACTAGCATTGGGGTGCAGTGTAATGCTGTTTGGTCAAGAATTTAAGCCCCCTGATTTTAATTTACAGGTTTTCTACATAGCCTGGAAAAAAATTAAGCTTTGCGACTTTGTGCATGTAAACTAATGTAAGATATGCAAATATGAACCTGACAGGAGCTGTTTTGTGGTTTCATTGAATGTATTGCCATCACCTTCTAAAGGCCTCATCCCATGGGGTGCTCATCACCCTTGAAAAATGTTCCTAACACTGTAATTCCAGACCTGAGGAAGAGGCTTACAGAGGAAGGGATGGGGAAGTGCCATAGAGTCATAGAAAGTTAGTGTTGGAAGGGACCTGGGGAGGTCACATCTAGTCCAACCCCTGCTCACAGCAGGACCAGCCCCAACTACATCATCCCAGCCAAGGCTTTGTCAAGCCAGGCCTTAAAAACCTACAAGGACTCAGATTCCACTGCCTCTCTGGGTAACTTGTTCCAGTGTTTTACTACCTTCCTGGTGAGAGAGGTTTTCCTAATATCCAACCTAAACTTCCCTTGCTGCAACTCGTGCCCATTGCTCCTTGAACTGCCATCTACCACCACTGAGAACAGTCCAGCTCCATCTGCCATTGCTTGGGTCACTCGACTCGATTGTTAAGGGCAGGTGGGGGAAGTAGTGATACAATCTTTTGCACGATTGTCAACGTTGCCAGCAGATACCATATTAGAACCTTGCTTTATCTCTCACCATAACTTTTTCCCTAATTTTTTTTTTTTTTAAAGAAAAATTCGTTTGGCCTGATAACTGCCAGATGTTCCTCTGAAACCACAGAGAAGCTTTCTGAAAGAAATTCACTCTCATTTTTGTCATTTATTCCAACACCAGTAAAATGGCCATGATATTCATAAAACACCAGATATATGCTAAGTAATATTGTGTTATGAGCAATTCCATTATTAGCCAACCTAACATTTACTGAGATTGGTTTAAGCCCTAGTTATACCCATTCGGTTTTTCTCTGCTGAAGCTACCAATTATATAAAAAATAATTGGTGTCAAAGTACCAAGGTTGCATTTATAAACAGTTTATACAAAGAACAGCTCAGCAAATATTGGAGAAGTCTACTAACAGGGTCATAGCCAAGGCAAGTGGCAGAACCTTAATTCTGAGCTCTTTTACTTCTGTGCGGGTAAAACTTCATCCTTATTGCATTAATATTTTTTCATACCACCACAACATGCTATTTCTCTTGCTTGCTTGGGGTTTTCAGATGCCTGAACTCTGGCCTTGGAAAACTGCATTTTGATTTGTGTGGACAGCACTTGTTATTTAAAGTGACACACTTTTAATCCCTGTGCACCATAATGAAAATTCAGTCCTAATCATCAAAGGAAAGTGTGTGCTAAGCTAGTGCATGTCATGGGTATCCTGTTTCTTCACTGATGACCAAGAGAAAATAAATCCCAGCCAATGTCAATCTTCCTCTTATTTTTTGTTTAAATAGTCTGGGACAGGAAGAAGTGTTAAAATTACTCTGGGAAACCAGTGTAAATACTTGATATCCATCCATATCAATACATATACATATATTAACGTTAATATATTAATATAGTATTGATATTTATAAAATACCAATTGTATTTTCAGAGCCAATTTTAAAAAATGTTGCCCCCCCCAATCTTTATGAACATCATTAGAAAGCTACAGGCATGATTCCTCTTTGCATTTTAATTTTCTGCCCATGTGACTCCATTGAATTCAACAGGGTAGAATGGAGGGTTTACAGCTTGAGGCAGTAAATACCAAATTCGGTCCACAGCCCTGGACTGAGCACTCAGGCTTCCTGTCTGAGTTAAAAGCTTCAGGTTAGGATTCAAACAAGCCAGGATGGTGTTTGGAGAAGCAGAGGAAACACTGAAATGAGGGCTGTCCAGGACTTAAATGCTCTCATCTCTCTACTTGGGTTTTGTAACTCTAAACTCTGTCCTGATGTTCAGCGTCTCATTTGTTTCTATCAGAGAGCATGAAGGAGAGGGCATGCCTTTCTTGTAAAACATAGCTGGAGAGGGAAGTAGTGGAAGTGCTGCTTCTCCTCTTTAACCACAGTCACTCATGGTTAAGATCTGGGAGATCTGTGTTTAGTTCCTTGCTCTGCCAGATGGGGTTCAAGCCCCGCATTTTCCATCTCCCAAGGGAGTAGTCTAACCTTCCTGTTGAGACTGTACACATTGCATGGCATAATTAAGGATTAACTGGGAAAGAGAATACAAGAGAGCTTGACCATAGGGATTAGGGCATGCATCTGGGAGCAGGAGGGAACCCTGGCTGTGCTGGTCTCTGCTCCCCAGATTGTGTATGTATTTATTCAATAATTGCTTATTGTGCAATAGAAGTGGGTATTTGATCAAATTGAAGTCAACCATTAAACTATCTAAAGCAATTTTATAAACTGAGAGCCTTTCAAAGCAGAATGATCCAGTGAGTTCACACAACAGTGTTCAACACAAGGGCTCTGTTCAAACTGAAGTTACTCAGTGCAAATGTAAAACAAGCAACAACTTATATTTAACCCTGGGCACTCACTGTGCATACTGTTACTGAGATAATTTAATAACATTTTAAAAGTGAGGATTAGACACTTCTCATAAAAACAGTATCTGCAGTCATACTAGCTGCAATAAAGTTTCCAGGACTATCAATTCTCATGTTTCAGAGTATAAACTAATCACTGGCTGGAATAACAACGAAACGGATTCCTCAGTGGAGCAACACAGCAATGATAAAGCAAAGCACACAATTGTGTCCTAAATGCCCTTAGCCAGCCAGACCTTCTCTTGGTGCTGCCCCATAGATA
Organism: Caiman crocodilus; assembly: GCA_030014935.1. Classification (NCBI taxonomy): domain Eukaryota; kingdom Metazoa; phylum Chordata; order Crocodylia; family Alligatoridae; genus Caiman; species Caiman crocodilus. The sequence continues at coordinate 20,417,042 of JAGPOW010002742.1, read as the reverse complement.
TATATACACATCCTGTCTGTCCCCTGGAAGTAACTCAACCCTCTTTACAATGCATTTAATTAGCTCCCTCAGGGGACTGCGTCCATGTGTCAGCTGGGACCTCTGCAGAGTGTTAATCCCACTCCCTGCAGCTCCTCTGAGTGTTTTTCTGTCTGAGCTTGGTCTCAGCTTTGGTGTCCTGCTGGGCTGGGCATCCTCCAGGGAACACTCATAGCGGTCTTGATCCATCCCAAGCACCAGGTGCTTTGGAGACAGGCTTTACAGGCTATGGGGGCTGGTTGGGGGAAGAATAAAAACTGTTCTCTCTCATAGGCATTAAAATACATCCAATTGTCTGTACAGGATTTCCCTTTGCGCCGCCAGCAGGTACCAGCTCCAACTGTCTGGCTTATGCTTCTAGCAAAGACTGAGTAGGCTTACTCATGCAGTGACTCTCCCATGGTAGGGGAGGTACCCTGGTACCGAGTGCCAGGACACTCTCCTCGACTATGTCCCTGACATCAGGTGCTACGTTCTTCGTGTCCCAGCTCCAAAGTACAGAAATGCTTGATTTTTCTCAATGGAACTGTTGCACAGTTGTTGCTATTCTAACATGGGCCTCACAACCTAGTTTATGTCATCTTGTTCCTAGGAACACCTGAACCATTTTTGCTGAAGTCTTAAAAAATTGTCAGCATCAGGCACAGGCTGGGTGAAGAGCTGGATTTCAGTTCAGTGACCAGATTTGGTGAATGGGGGAAGGCTCCAGTTAGGTCAGCCCCAGTTCTTTTTTAGCATATTCAACAAACTGAACGGACTTGATTCGAGCTCAACTATTTGTTGGGACCAAGCAAACCTGAGGGAACTTGAACCTGACTTAACTGCTGGGCTCTAGGTAGGGTTAAGGAAGCATTTGGAAATGTCAGCCTGCCTGAAGAAGTAGCATTTAGCCAATTAACAATTTGCTTAGAAAATATTGTCAGTCCTAGCAGGCATCTAGTATGTAACATTTCAGCTCGGAAGAAGAAATAAGTTCTTGTAATGGAAAGCATGAGGCAGTATCAAATATAGTTTTCTAGCTTTGCTTATACTAATTAGTTCCCTATTGGGAGAGCAGAAGTGAAAAGATCTTGCTGACAAAAAAGAAAATCCAGAAATTGTTCTTAAAATTTTTGGATTGTTGCTATATCTATGTGCCTAACTCTAGATGTGTATATTTATTTTAAAAAAAAGAGGAGGAAAAAAACCAAATCCCACCATATTAATACATGATTTCCTTAGCTACCTATATGCAGGCAGACTGAAACCTGTCTCCTGAGGGAGCTATGCACTATGGTAGTTTAAAAGAGGTTTCCATGCCTAAATTCTGGGGGTCTCCAAGAGAGGGGCACGCAAAAATCAGTGACCTGCCATTTACTGGGAGTGAACTTAACTCTTGTGTGAGTAAGATCCTCCATTCCTTAAAGATCTGGAGGCAACTCTGTTCTTTGGGCCTCTGGGGTTTAGCCTTAAAAGAGGAAGTAGCACGTTTAGCAGTCTCTCTTTACACAGCACCCCTTTGGCCCAAACTACCATTACCCCGAGACAACGTTGGAGCTGTCAAAGACCTCTGACAGACATTCAGCTAAAGGCACAATGGGATCTGATCTGTGATCCTAACCATCTCACCTCCTGCCATGCCATGTGTGTACAGCAAGAGGCACAACTGTGGGATTGGGGATCAGATCCCAATCGCACCAGTGCAAGGGAAGACTGGGATCATGGCCATGTCTTGCTAGACAATGAGAAAATCCATACACAGACATAATGAAGGTGATGGGTTAGATTCTAGTCAGGAATAGTTCTGCAGGGAAGACTAGGTTAAAGCAAACCTCACCAAATAGCTTCAGGTCTATCCAAAATCATCACTCAAGGTGTAACTCAGCCTTTTATAATGCATGGTTTTGATGCATCTATGTAATCCAATCTACCAGATCGTGTGGAGGGTAGTATCTACCCAACAGATACTGCAGGAACCTTGGCATAGTCCTAAAAACGTCTCTCTGCAACTCCACCTGCTGGGAAACTGATGATCGACATCTCTGTTTAGGGATGGCACAGAGGTCCCCTCAAGAAGTTTGGCTTCTTCACACACATTTCCTGGAGCTCAGAGCCCTTTGCCTAGCATGCAAAGCATCTCTGCCTCTTCCCCAGGGATCCCTGATACAAGTGCTGACAGGTAACACCACGGTTGTGCATTATATCAGCAGATAAGGAGGAGCAAGATCATCCCAGGTCTATCAGGAAGCCATGCGGCTCTGAAGCCGGCACTTTTCGAATCAGATCATACTAGTAGCTCTGGACCTTTCTGGCCATCAGAACATCTCAGTGCAACAACGCAGCAGACAGTTGTCAGATGATCACAAGTGGTCTGTCGACGATTGAGTCCCGCAGAACATCTTTCATAAAAAGAGCAAGTGTCAGACATTTTGTTCCAGAGAAGGTTGCATTCTAGCACCTGGATAGAAGCTTTTTTCCTCCCTTGAATATTAGGACCAATGTCTGCCTTTCCACCAATTCTCGTTATATGGAGAGCTCCATAGGGATTACCAGGTTCAATAAATAGCCATGCATACGGATGAGAAGAACCACAGATTTTAATTGTACAACCTCTGCAGACCCTGTCTGGCTCTGATCAACTGACTGTCAGCTATTGCTTAACTAGCTAGCTGCTGCTGGTGGGACCATCTCCCAATTCCCAACTCTTCTAAATGAGGGAATGTCTCTAAAATATAACTTACATCACTACAAGCTCTGAAGAAATGGAGGCAGGATGTGGGTTTGATGCTTATGCAGTCTGGGCCAAGTGGTTCTGGTATTTGGACCTGATGAAGCCTTCAGTACAGCCAATAACTACTCTGCCTGGCATAGCCTAGCAGAACAATTGTTCTCCACCCAGCATTGTTATTTCTGACCATCTTCATCTTAGCTGGATGATGTCCATCAGAAACAAGCTGTTTGGCTGAAGTTCAGAACAATCTACTCCACAACAGAAAAAACTCAGATAGCTGACTTTTAAAGCTAAATGGAAAAGTGGTGGGTGTCCATGCACCAACTGTCCTCCTTAGCCCACATATCAGCAGTACTGGACTCTACTTGTCTGTAAATAGTCAAGACTTTCTGCCAGCTCTGATAGAGTCCACTTGGTAGAAATACCTGTGCATTATACTACTATCTGGGCCTGTGATGTTTTATCCTGTGGCAAGATGGGGTAGTAAAGGTAAAGCACTGGAACAGGCTACCCAGGGAAGTTGTGGACTCTCCATCCTTGGAGGTTTTCAAGATCTGAGCAGACAAAGCCTTGGGTGGGATGATGTAGTTGGGGCTGGTCCTGCTTTGAGCAGGGGGTTGGACTAGATGTGACCTCCTGAGGTTCCTTCCAACCCTAATTTTCTATTCCCCCAAGAGCCTTATTTGTGTTTTTTCTTTGGTTTCGGGACCCTATCCCCTTGGGACCTCAGATCCACTATGTTGAACCTTAGCAACTTGTTTCCTTTACTGTTTTTGGATGAAGGTTGCCTGTTACATAGCCATTATATCATTCAAATAGCAGGAGACATTCATTCTTCATAAGGTGCTTTTGAGTGAGAGACGCTCTCAGATTTCACACCAGTTTCCTACTCTAGGTGACTAGGTTTCCATGTTTATCTCCAAGTTTTCTCCCCAGGAGAAGCCAAACTTCATACACTTTAGGACAGTGTAAGGCCATTGTTCTTCTACAACGGCAAACCACTTGGATATACATCTAGACTAGTTATGAACTTTACAGAGCAGTTTAGGGTCAGACATTATGCTCTCAGAGGTTACCCAAGTGACTCTCCAATTTAATAAAAACATGTATTAGCTAGATTAGATTCACCCAGCCATATTAGACTCATGCCACTAGCTCAGGCTGCCTCTGCTGCCCATTTAAAGAATATTTCTGTTTTTGAAGTCTATTGGGTAGCTATGAGGAGCTCAGTCCATAATTTTGCAAAAAATCTACAAGCCTTGTCTACATGGATTTTATAACTGGACCTTTTTCCCTGCAACAGTGATATCTTGCTGCTGGTGAAGGAGCTGAGAGATGGCTGCGTTTCCTCTATATTTTGTGCCCTAGCCTGAGTGGGGGATACAAGGACATCTAGGGCACAGGCATGGTCCCAGTAGATATTACTGGCCCAAGGAATCTAATCTGGTATGGAAAGGATATGTGCGTGCCAAGCATGGAATCTATGCAGGACAGCACATCTCAAAGAATCGCAGTTACAACTTGGTAAATAACCCTTTTTTCCTGAAAAGGAACCAAAGTCTCTGTTTCTGTGCTTGCAACTTTTTACAAGAGATATTAGGAGGGGGAAATAAATGTACATTTTGCAAAGTGAAAGGGAAATTTATTTAGGGATAAATAATTTAGCTGAAACATGGCCAACTTCCTTATACTGAAAGAATTGTTTTGCCTCACTAATAAGGAACTGACTGTGAAAGCCTAGGGATCTGCTGTATCCTCGCTGTTAGATATGGCCAGCTAAACAGTGCACATGTTCTAGAAATGCTTCCAGGGCTTTAGTGAGATCTTTAAAAAAAATTAGACCTTTTAGGTGAAGTTCAAAGAGGTCATTTTACCTACTGAAGTCTCCTGTACTTGCCAGCCTGCCCTTAATGTTCATCTCCATTAAATGGCAGTTTGCTGTTTTACAAAAAACAGTACTCTTAATGAGTACTGAAATTAGTAAGGATTACACTGTGCCATCAGCTATGTATATGTTCAAGAAAGTTGTGTGCATGTATCTGAAAACAGAATTTGACTGTGGATGTTTGAAAAGTAAGCTTTTGAATGAGGGAAAATGTTGCTGTAGATTATGCAAAATTAGAAAATCACAAAAACTTTCTAGTATTAGTATATTTAATTGAAGTAACAGTCATATAAAAGTAAAGAGCCACTCTGAGTTCAAACCCCTAATTGTGATTGCTTATGAGGAAGTAAAAACTCAGTCTGAATATAATGTTTATTTTGTGAACTTAAAAGAATTTTTAAATGATTTTAAAGATTCCCTTCCATCCCTGGGGTAGTGAACAATGAGAAACAGTACTGAAAAGCATTTAAAACGAACAAGCTTAGCTGTGCTGCTCTCTAAACTGAGTCAAATGCAAAGATGAACAAAATGAAAACCAAGGGGGGGGTTTTACTATATCCTATCCTGCTTTATTTCCTTCCTTTTCATTTTTAAGTAAGAGACTAATGTAGCTAAGCGAGTGAACATTTGCCATTTCTGAAACTGGAAAGGAGCATGACACAAGTCATTAATGACATAAGCCAGTATTTTAGGATCAAACAGCATTTGTAAACATCCTAGGTATGATCGGGTGCACATTCCAGCCTTTTCTAAACTTACAGTATGTGGACTGAGGATTATACTGTCACCAGTTTCAGGTGCTGGGGGGGATATGATAATATTATCATTTCACAGTAAATGCAAAAGGCAATATTAATTGTTCATCACAGGCACCAGACCATTATACTATTTGCCTTCAATCACATGACTCATATTTCAGTATTTTGGAAACTTTCCACTGTCACATAATGATGACTCTAAACTTGAGTGCCTGATAGCTTTGTCTCCATTCATTATTTTTTTTCCCATCCTTGCAATTCTTGATATGTATGAATCTCAGTGACACTTGACCATCATAGTTAGGTTTTGATTCAGCTCTAAGCTTTATCTTTTTCCCTCCACCGCTTTGACACAATGCCCTTTTTCTTTAAGCCTCATTTGGAAATGTCATTTGCTGCCTATACAGAGTGATTGTTCTACTTCCAGCATTAAGCCTAATTATTTCAAAATGATGTTATCTCCATAGGCTACCTACAGCTGTGTAGACCAGTATCTTTTCAGGCATTAGTGGCCTCCTGCATTTTCCCATTAGTTCTTCAAGGAAACTTTTTCTGATTTGTAGTTTGGATTTAGAGGCGATGCTAAGGGGCTTATCCTTTTGTTCACATATAATCTGTAAATCTGCTCATACAGCTAGCTGTTAGATTTCTGCTGTTTACATATGACCCGGTAAAATGAATTACAGCTTCAAAGGAATGGTAATGGACCAGAGAAGTAGCACAGGTGCAGTTTAGGACCAGCAACAAAAAGATTTAATGCAGCAGCCATTCTTGCTTCTGGCAGTTGTGGCCACCTGTTCCCACTCACATCCAGTACAAACATACTTGTAGAAGAACAAGTGAAAAGCCATTCTGCCTGAGATTATTTTCAGGAGAAGCTGATAATGAATGCTTAAGTAAGTGTGATGATTTATTCAGCAGCAGGTCTTGCACGCTTCTACTTAAGACCTTGACTTCTCCATCTCAATGGCCCTTAGGAGGAACAACAAATGGACATATTCACCAGGATCCGGGGTCAAAAGCGAGATACATTTATGGACCTCAGGAGGAAGTGATGCTATCTACAGGCTCTAAGAAAGTATTTTTTTCTTTGTCTGAAGTTCATGGTGTGCTTTGCTGCACTGCATTGTTGAGCAGGGCAACAAAAACACCTGTCTTTCTCCAGCAGCTTTGGAAATTCTAGAGCTTTATCCACAGGTGACGCACAGCCACCGTCTTCCATTCCTGCAATTTGATTACATTTTAAAATTTGTGTTATCGTGACTTAAGAGCAGTCTTATTTTTACAAAATCATGTTTAAACATTAATAATGATCTCAGCACTGTTTTGTTAATGCCACATAAAGTACTGTGAAACATGTTACACACCTTAATGAAAAGATTCAGTGCTTTGTAGATATTGGTGATATTATCCGTTTTGCGCATGATTAAATTTAGGTAAGAGGAGAGCCAGGCATGAACCAAAGAAAGGCCTTGCCCAAGCCATACACACATGTACTTTGGCATAATCTTGTTATTCTTAGATCTGTTTCTTTGCTGATGCTATGTAGTATCTATAGTTAATTGAGGTCTTACGGCAGTGAAGCTATTGCTATTTTTACTATTTGACGCTGTAGTAGGGACAGAATATCCTGTGTGTGCCTGCCTCGCTCGCTTTCTGTGCTTTACTGCCTCTTTCTGTTTTGTACTACCGCCCATCCAGTATCCCATCCTTTGCTAATCTATCTTCACAAGACAGTTTATTCTAAGATCACCCAAATGGCTGTAATTTCTGTTGGTTGGAGTGGTTGTGTCTAGTTTATACCAATATAAATGAGAGCAGAAGCTAGCTCCATCCCTCAGTTGTATATATACACACTCAGACTTGCATACCTTGGATAGCAAAACAAAGATGTCCTAAAGTCTTTTAAAATAGAAGGCATCTATATTGTCAGATTAACATTTAAGAGTTGTTTCTACATGGGATGCTTCTGCATTACATAACTTTCATGGATTAGATTCTTCAATTAAAGAGAGTGCATTTCTAAAAGCACAGGGATATTCGTGAGCAAAAAAGAAATTCTCAGATGTTTATAATACATTAAAAACACTGACACATCTAAGCCAGTTGTTCAAAACTGAGGACAGCATGGAAGTATGCACAGTGGGCTACTCTAGCACAAATAAACTGTCATGATTTTTCTACAAGTATAAGAAATAAATATCTATTTAGAATGCGAGGAAAGCTTATAGCCAGGGCTGGAGAGGAGACTATCTTTTCTGGTCCGTTGGATGAAAAGGCATCATGAAAATCAGTAAGGAGCGTGCACTCATAAGTTGCAATACAGCATCATTTGTTTTCAGCTAGCCAACTTGGTCAAGTATCCCACAGATCAAGGCAATCACAAATAAGGTAGGTTTTTAGATAAAGTGGTAATTAGCTTGGAAAGGATAATATTTCAAACAACTGGAGTAGGGCAAGTAAAACTGTGGCTGAAGCTAGGCATGAAGAAATGAGCAGGGGAAGAAGAACCCTTGCAAGATAGTGAAGGTATAGGAATTGTAGTTGTGAGTTTCAAAGAGAGGGTAGAGCAAGCTACAGAGAGTTAAAAAATAGAAAATGACTCGGAATACAGAATTGTGTGTGTGTGTGAGATTTATGTGTGTATATACATGTGTGTATACTCACACACACACACACACAGAAGGTGTAAACCTCAAATGCAGTATTGCAATTTATTTGCTGTTCAAATTTAAAAAAAAATCTTACTGTTTATCTTACCACTTAAACGGGTGACACAAACAGACTGTGTGCAGGTGACCTAGTCACAAAGCTGCAGACCATATAATAAGGCACAAGTATGCATTAGTTTCACAATTATGTTTTCAGTCTTCTTACAGAGCAATGAGTGATAGTCCTTTCATTTTCCTGATTAAATATTGCCATGAATTTGTCTTTATTTTTTAAACAGAGATATAATTGCAGGTGCTTTTGTTGCCCTCAAAATAAGGACAAATTCCATGTGGGGCCTTTTTTTTCCCCATCAAAGAAAATGGAGAAAGTATGAAACTTTTAAACTAAACTGAAGAAAGTATAGCTTATGTTCACTAAGGCTGTCCCGTTCTCTCCATTGCACTATACTCCCTGATTTCTCCACGTCCACCTGCTGCCTCATGTTTTTTGTGTGTGTATACCTTCCAACACAATGTTGTTCTGGTGTCCACCTAGCATGCTGAGGCACTATGATGAAACAAATAATAAATAATTCCAAGGAGCAGTTCTTCCTTGGTAAAAGAAAGGACACGATGCCCCAATTTCTATTTTGTAATATGCATATAAGACAAAGCATGGGCTGTTATTCATTTTTGTAGTTCCTTTAGTGTGATGTTGTTTTTAAGGGCATTGCATAAACTGAAATACAGTGCATTTCCACCTACCGTGCACTTGCTCTAGTCGCATATGCCACTGCAGGTGAATGCACCATAGGTGTAAAATGCAACCAAATCCATTTTTTTCCAGCCACTCATGCTGCTGGGAGTATTTTACAGGCATGTTTCAGTCTTGCAGATGGGCAAACAATTATACCAGGTGCAAGGCGGCGCAGAATGAGAAACCCAATTCTTTTGCAGGAAAGAGGAGGCATCACTCAAATGCCCATGTTTTGTACCAAACTTTTCAGACAATAAGTTTGGGCTGGACTAGACCCCACCTTTCCTATTCCTCCATGACATGTCGTACGTCAGAAACCACGCAGGGCTGTTGTAACTAGTAATCGGGGATCTTTGGGTGAATCTATTAGACCAACTTAAATAGCTTGAAAACATTTTTTAGCACTGTTTCGGGTTTAAAGCAGCCATCGCTCACTAGTTGTGTTTACTGAGGAGTGATAAAATATCTGCCCCATCTTGAAGCAAAAACGATACCTCGCCCCATCTTCCTTTTTAGCTCTCTGAACTGAAACGCGGCGGCAGTGCAAAATTACCGCTACGCACGCCCCGATGTTGCCGACCTTTGGAAACGCGTGTCAGTACCTGCCGCGCTGTATTTTGTACGACTGCCTAAGCCCTGAGGCCTACGGGCCGTGTGTTTTAGGGGTGACTACGTAATGCACGCGTGGCACTGGGGAACGGATGCAGCCATCGGCTCGGGCACAGTCGTGCTCTCTTATCCGGTCATCAAATGCCACAGCCGATGTCTCCCAAAGCCTTATTAATAATCGTAGCCCGCGCCGGGGTGGAAACGAGTCCTGCCTGCCCTTCCCCTTCTTTGTCGGGCATCATGAGGGATGAACGCCGGTGGGAAGTTTCCAGCGTGCAAGCCTACAAAACACGACTCGTGCGAGCTCTTCCACGCTGCCGCCCGAGGACGCTCGTGTCCGAAAGGTGCCCTGGAGCACGGGGGTCTTTTGGCCAAAAAAAAAAAATCTGGTTGGCCTAACGGAAGGAGACAACGCGGCCCAGCTGCCGCTACGGCTGGCGGGTGTAACGTGTGTCAGGCCCACGGGCGGACGTGGCGATGTACGCGAGGTGTGCGCGCACAGACATGCGGCTGGGACACACTAGTCCTAGTTCTCACTGTCATACGTGTTCATAGCGGTACTCACAGCACGTGTCCGTTTCCTTCCTCTCCCCAGCGCGGGGCCGGGCCGGTCGGGGTGAGGCGGGCTCCCCTCAGGCCGGGGCAGCAGCCCCCATTGCTGGTCCCGCGCGGCCCTGAGGAGACCGTTGCGGGGTGGGGTGGGGGTGGGGTGGCCCCCGCCCCATTGGCTCCGCCGCGCCCGCCCGCGCCATAAATGCGGGTCCCCCGCCGCCCGCCGCCCCCTCAGCGCCGCCGCCGGCCGGCCGGCATGGTCCCCGCCGCCGATATGGGCCCCGGCCCGCGCCGCCCGGCCCCCGCCCACAACCCCGCCACAGGGATGCCGCCGCCGCCGCCGCCACCGCCGACCAGTCTGCCCCAGCTCCTGCACCAGTAAGAGCCACCTCCCCCGCCCGGCCCGGCCCGGCCTCCTGCCTCCGGCTTCCTCCCCCCTCACCGCCTCGCTTCCCTCCCTCTTCCCCCTTCCCTTCTTCCCTCTTCCTTCTTACTTTCCCTCCCCTCTTTTCTTTCCTTCCCTCCTTCCCTGCCCAGAGGACACCCGAGACAGAGAAACCCGGTGGGGTGGCGTGGGCTGTCTGCAGTGGGGACAGAAACACGACTTGTTGCAAACCTCTTTCCACCAGCCCCCCCTCGGAAACTTCCCCGGTGGGCTCAGGCAGCGTCCAGGGGTCTTTTGACTGTTGTTCCGCCCCCCAAAAAGGGGAAGACAAAAAAATGCTTATCCTGAGACGACCCTCATTAGGCAGGTGGGGTTTGTCCGGGGGTAGCTGAGGGCATTGGGATTGGGGGGCAAA
>JAGPOW010002742.1:20386203-20406181 GCA_030014935.1 Caiman crocodilus | reverse complement strand
AAACAGGGATACGTGGGGTGATGTTGAAAGAAAGAGCAGCTCGTTTTTAGGAGTACGTGTCCTAAAGGAGATCCAGTTTGGGAGCGGTGGGAACAACACGCCACTGTTTGCTTTGCAGACTGGAAAAGTCACGAGTGCCCGCGTGTGTCAAACGACAGCATTAACCCATGTTGAAAAACACGTCTTGACGTGGTGACTCGGGTCGCTGTTGGTGTGCGTGTGTTCAGACGCCAACTAAATATGATGTGATAAAACATCGTAAGCTAGCCCTGGCTCCTAATTCTCCTTGCAGCGTCTCACAAAACGAACCTACTGTCTTGCTAACTTTCTTTAGAGATCGCTATGTCGCCAAGAAAGACGCCTGCCGATGGCGAGTAGCGGAGGAAGCGTTTTCAGTGCCTCTCCCCAGTGTTTTCAGCTGAACAAAGTTTGTTTTCAAACATGACAGGAAATTTTGAATGGAGCGTCCTGTTATTTGAGTTGGAAAGTGCGTGCGTTTGTTTTTACAGAACCGGGTGAATGAAAGCAGACTCTCAAAGACCCCCTCGTCTTTTTATTCTAGGACTCGACAGGGCTTGAGCTGTTTTATCTGTGAAAAACATTACCACCATCTGTATTCAGGCTAGTTATTCCTAATAGAAAAACCAGAATTTCATGCTGAGATATTGGTGCGGGTTGCACATGTCCATTGGGTAACTCAAGAACTACACGTGAATTGTAATCCTGCTTCAAGGCCGTGCAACGTAGTCATAACTTGTAATGAAATCTTTCTGAACTTTTAAATTACGGCCACTGAAAATGGCCTAAGTGTATCCTATCTGTTAGCAAGCCTGTATATGGACAAACAGGACAAATTCGCTAAGTGAAGCTTTCAAGGTGCTTTTTTGACTACTTGTGCGTATTAAGCAAAACCAGAAGGACGCAAATATGTGATGCTGCAAAGGTCTAGTGCATTTTGGAAATAGCTTCTGTAGAAAGCTGTGGGTAGGAAAACTAGGAAATGAGTCTGCCTTCAGTTCTGTCTTGTAAGAAGATGATTTAGCGATTGTGGTGTGCTCCAGCCATTCTCTGTCATGGCAGCATGGCGTAAAATGGCAAATGTCGAACATCTCCATCTAGGGTACTGCAACTTGATCGCACTATTTTGTAACTGCGCTGCATAATTTAATCTGGGCCTTCAGGTTTCCATTATAATTAGCACACTTCCACACTGCATTAGATAAGAAACAATGGCAAGTTGTACTTTATTGCATGGATCATTATAATTTTTAACATTAATTTTACAACCCCAAGATAATGGAAAATATGCTGAAGTTTTTAAATTTGCATGGAGATTATTAGCAAGAATCATCCCTTATGGGCTATCTTAAAATGATGTATCCAATTAGCTTTTTAAATTAAATTAAACATACAGATACTGAGATTTGCAGAGTAAGATGTTTGAAGAAAGCAGTGAAAGCAGTAGATTCTACATGGCTTCTTTCCGTGAATCTTATTCATAACTAGCACAGGAATTTCTGGTCCATAGATCCATGGCAAACAAGGATTTCTGTTTCTGCTTGGTTGCCTTTGGGGGAAAAAAAAAAGGCCTCAACTTTTTATTTATGTTAAGTTTGAGTTGAAGTTTGATAGGAGGTAACTTTTTCAAATTCTTGAGATGTGACTGTAGTAAACGCACTGTAATTTTTTTTTTTTTTTAGAATTTTAAGACTTGTTTGTCACCTTTAAATGCATAATATTGTCCTAATGTGTGAACTGTTACATTTTTTTCTCTCTGCTTCAATGTACAAAAATATATCCTAGATATTCCATTTGAATATGCTGTATCATTCCCTTGATGTATCATTCCCTGAATGGACATCATCATTGGTCTTGATCAATAAAGATCTATAAACAGGATTTACAGGAAATTTAAAATTCCAGACATAAGCTTGTATAGTTACGCTTGACTGAAAGAAGATTTCTCATTCTGTAGAAGTAAACTACCACCCTGAGATCAAAGTTATCAGATTAGTTGTGGGGGGAGCAACCTGAACCAGCACTGTTTTGAAAATTAACATACATTTATCCACAAAATAAAGCCGTTGATTAAAGAAAGAGAAATAGGAAAATCAGACATTAGTAGCTGTTGTTAATTTCCTCTTTGTATTGTGGTAGTGCTTGGGGACGGTAGTGGGAGATTGCAGTCCGGTAGTAGCAGAGATTATAAAAACATTAATATTAGCTGCCTCTAAGATTCCTAAAATAGTTACTCTGTACATAATAATATTAGTTAATTGTTTATGGGACCAATTTTTAGATGACGGTTCAGTGTCATGTTTGACCAACTATCACCTGCTCTCAGGATGACGTTTACTTGAAAGAGCCAAGATCTTACTTTACTAAACTTTGGTTTCCAAGATGCATGATTTGCTGTGGTCTAAAGGATCAACTTGCTACAAATGACTTTGAGAAAAGATTCACTCGTGTTCTTGCTTTAAATACAAAAAGGCTGCACGAACTGCCGACAGCTTGAGTATGTGTTCTCTCTGCAAAATCAGTGTTGAAAGTGCTGCAAGTAAACACTACAATTTAGGACATTCATTGCAACTTAACACGTTGCACATTTTAAAGGATGAGTTGCATGCTTTGAGTTTCAATAATTTGTCATGAAAAAGGAGGAATTTCTTATCTCCTGTACTTACAATTGTTATGTGCTCATACATCTGTTCCGCAAATTGAGTGAGACTTTAGCAATAAGGAGGCAAAGCACAGTAAACATTTTCTCCTGCTGGGGGAAGGTTACCACACTCTGAGGTTCTGAACTTTTTTGGAAGGAAAATGGAATTTCCAACATCTGTGCCTAAGTTGTCATTAGTTTTAGGGAAGACAAGGATACACATGTTAGTGTTGAATATTTTTAACATGTCTTGCTTTTACGCTCTATATCTTAAACTATGAACTAGCTGGGAGAAAAACAAGCGCTTAGGGGAAAAATATACTGTGAAGCAACTTTGAATGCTCAGCAACTGGAAGATTTGAGAGGTGTTTCTTTGCCTATTATATCCTAAAATAGCTCTTGTTCTCCAGCAGGAAAAAGGGAAAATCTTTTTTGCTGCTGTGCTTAAAAATTAAATGTAACATCGTGTTTTCTTTTGCTTATTTTGTTTTCCTGAGAAACATACAGATATTGTTCTAACTGTAAGGTGCCTGTGGTCAAGCTGGAGAGAGAAAATATGAAGTGCACTCCATTATAGCCATTTGACATGGCAAATAGCTTTCTACATATGCAACATGGAAAGCTGATATTTAACGAGAGCACTTCAGGAAAAATACTATTTTAATTGACAATTCTTACTGGATCTAGGCTTTCTATATTTATATCTAGTTTAGCCAAGAGTTTAAAAAATGAAATGATTTTGATTCTTTACTTTTTTTCCTTCCCTTTTCCAACAAAGGCCTCACAGTGCAATCAAACCAGATCAGAACAACTTTGACTTGCTTGCTTTTTCCCTCAGTGCCAAATGGAAGTAAATCAGCATAGCCTTCTCTATGGGGAAATACTAACAGCAGTGGAAAAGGAATAAAAACCAAATCAAGCAAAACTGATGTCCTGGAACAAGCTAGAGCTTTGTTAAACTACACCGGTCAATCTAGTAAACTTCCCACTTTGTCTCCCATCCATTGTCTAACTGTTGTCTACTTATGTAGAAGTTCTGGAGTTACAAATTTGTCTTTCACTGTGAAATGCTAGAACATCACTGAACTATACAAACAATCACGGCCTTCCCAGACTGTGCCTAGTAATCGATTCAGGACTCAAAATGTGGGTATCAAATAAAATACAAAATAAAAACTATTTAAAAAAGTTAAAAGTAATGTCAGGCACAACACCCACCATTGAATCTTCTTCCCAATGCTTGTGATTTTATAGTGTCCTGTTTTAAATATTTTTCTCTCATTGTTTGATGTTGGAAACTGTCAAAATGGATTAGATGCAAGATGCTGTCAAATACTTCGCATTAACACACTGAACGAGAGATTTTTTTCACTAGTCTTTTTTTCTTTGGTCTGTTTAAGTGGTACCAACATAACAGCAACAGGTAAAATATTTTCAGGCATAGATGTGATATGTTAAGTTGTTTGGCTAAATCTGGTATCTTTTAGTAGACCAAATCAAATAGCTGGAAAAAATATTCTTAGCAAGCTTTTGGGCATGTACACCCTTCATCAGGCTGATTAGATTGATTTTATATTACTAATAATGTTTGTCTGAAGCAAAGCCTGCAGATTTTTTGTTCTGAGCCTTCCATTTCCCTGTGGTTGCACATGAAATGTTCAACTGCTGATTTTCCAACTTAAGAGAGCACTTGAGATGGAGGTTTTAGCAAAACAGAAAAAGAGAAGTAGGCTTCTTTCAAAGCTTGAAAGATCTCCTTGTGCACAAACATCCCATCTAATCTATCTTTTATTCCTAGTTATAATGATCAGCAATTTTGGATGATGCCACAGATGTGGAAGACATTTTGTAGCTCTAAATGGAGGAAATGCTGCTGAGTTGCAGCTGGCACAGATAGCTGTACTAGTCATGGTTACAGTGCTATAAACTTCAGTGGAAAGATACACATTTCAGACCAAGGATAAGAAGTAAGCAATATAATTAGTGGCTTAGAGAACACACCACATGGCCGTGGATTCTTCCTTACTGGAACTAAGTTGACTGGATCTAATGCTTTTTTTTATTGGATATTCAATACTATTGTTCCCATCAGTGAGGAGACTGGAAAACGTTTGCTTTGGTTAAGCAGTCAGCTTTTGGTATAGCAGGCATTGTGTATTCAAATCTGAAAGCACCTAGAAATTTAATGCAGCTGTCTATAATCTGTATATCTAACACTGCCATATTAAATTTTTCTCTCTGGTCCTTTGTAAAGGAAAGAACAATGTGCACAGATAAAAGCCTTGATTAAGTGTTGCAGTTGTTTTTTCTGTCCAAGGAATGAAAAAAACCCAAACAGCTGACAGAAGCAGGACATTTAAAGAAGTAACTGCTACATGTGTTTATGTTTAGAAAGGAGTACTTGCTTGTGTTTAGGAGAATGAATAGAGGCATTATTTGAAAGGATCACATTGCTAGTTACTTTCACTCTTGATGGAAACCTCTTACTTTCTTTGCAAGCATTAGGATACCTTGACTTCCTTCTAAAAATGTTTTACATCTTCTGCGCAGCTAGATGTTTTGTCATTGTGTCTTCCCTTTGCTTTCTTCCCTCTTCATCCTTTGAAGTATTTTGTGGATGATTTAAGGATGTAATTAGTCTGTTAGCCTCTGCCCCCTGATACCCAGCTGCTTTCTCTATATCACACTAATGACCCGTCACTGGGAAGCTGTCAGTTTGCAGCTTAGGTAAAAATCAGCAAACCTGCCTTCTTGCATTGTGGTAATTGTTAATATCTCTCTTGGCAACTCCAGCACCGTTCATTTCATGAATGCTTCTTGCTTGTTAGATTAGTTGCGAGATACGAGCTTTCTGCGTGTTGCAGGAAAGAAGTAAATGCTTTTGCAATGAATCCTTTGGTTTGTGCATAAATGCTTGAGTTATAAATGCACAGAGACTATAATTTAATTACAGAGTTCTTGCATAAAGTTATTAGATCTCTTCTTATGCTGACCAATGATTTTATCTCCAATAAATATTTATTAATTGGGCCACAGACAGTTAAGGCATTACAGGATGGCACTGTAGGATGGCCAACTTTGTCATTAGTTTCCCAAAGCAAACATTTAAGTGGAGTAAAAAAGCTGCCAGTTTAGTACCGCTCTGTACATGTTGATATTTTATGGCCATATGCATTTCAGTATAAATGGGCTTCTGAATTTTCCAGTAAACGATATTGCAAACTCTAAAGTGTTATTTAAACAAAAAAAACAAAAATCTTTCACCTTCATGGTCACAAGGGTAGCTGGTAAAAGGTAAAATAATGTATATTGGAATCGGCAGACAACTTGAATCTGCAGGTCTGATAGGTGTAAACTCTTGCATCTGTCTAGTGGTGACTCTGAAGCCTGTTTAATAGTATAGGAAATATTACTAATGGTAACACTGCTGGTCATTTTAGCAGACACGCCAAAGTACTGTCTTTTTTGGTTGTGAGAGCATGTACTGGGATTGTGCAGATAGGGTGGGAATTTAACACCCTTTCCCCAGATTTAAAGTAATTTCTTCCCCTGACCAAATAGGAAGTGAGCACCAAAAATCACAGCCTAGTTCCATTCCTTCCCAGATCCTTTGAGTTTTGGATGCCAAAAGCCTCACTGAGAACTCCTGCCTTTCCCCAACAAGTCTATTGTGTAGTTTTATGTTTTCAATACAAAAAAATGCTTCATGTTGAAACTGGCAGCAAAATAAAATACATTGATTTTAGTGTGACAAACTTCTATTACTGTGATAACACAAAGCAAGGAAGACGTGTACTGTGGGAAATGGTCTTCAGGGATAGATTTAATAGATTTTATAGACATTAGGGCTGGAAGGGACCTTGGAAGATCATCGAGTCCAGCCTGCTGCCCCAGGAGCAGGAAGTCAGCTGGGGTCATAGGATCTTGGCAAGATAAGCATCCAAATTTCTCTTGAAGGCATTCAGTGTGGGTGCTTGAACCACCTCCGATGACAGTCTACTCCAGACCTTGGGGGCTCGAACAGTAAAGAAATTCTTCCTTATGTTCAGCCTGAAACAGTCTTGGAGGAGTTTATAACCATTTGACCTCGTCATCCCTTGGGGTGCTCTGGTGAGCAATCATTCCCCCAGATCCTGGTGAACACCTCTGATAAACTTATGGGTGGCCATCAGATCGCCCCTGAGCCTGCACTTTTCCAGGCTAAAGAGTCCCATAGGTCTCAGCCTGTTGTAAGGTCTGTTTTCCTGACCTCTGATCATGCGTGTGGCTCTTCTCTGGACTTTCCCAAGCTTCTCCACATCCTTTTTGAATTTTGGGGCCCAAAACTGGGCATAGTACTCCAGCTGCAGCCTCACCAAGGCCAAGTACAACAGGAGAATGGTGTCCTGGGAGTTGCCTGAGAAGCATCTATGGATGCAAGCCTGCATTTTGCTCCTATAAGGAAGCCTGCAGGTTTTTCCTCCCAAGGTGGACAACCTTGCATTTTTCGGTGTTAAACAGCTTCAGGTTCTCGTCCGCCCATTTGCTGAGCTTGTCCAGGTCAGCCTGGATCACCCTCCTGTCCTCAGGTGTGGATGCTTTACCCCAGAGTTTGGTATCAGAAGCGGACTTGCCAGGTTCACTGATGACTCCAATGTCCGCATCATTAATGACGATGTTGAACAATGTAGGTCCAGGGACAGAGCCTTGGAGGACCCCACTGGTTACAAGGCACCATGATGATTGACTTCCATCAACCACCACGCTCTGGGTCTTAACCACAGAGCCAGTTCCCTAGCCAGTGGATCGTGGTGGCCCTGAAGCCACAATTAGCCAGTTTTCCCAAGAGGTGATCATGGGATACTAAATCAAAGGGTTTTTTGAAGTCAGGATATATGACATCAATCTCCTCTCCCTTGTCCAAGTGATAGGTCACCTGGTCATAAAAGAAAATGAGATTGGTCAGGCAAGACCTACCCGCAACAAACCCGTGCTTGCTGTCTCTCGGGATATTGCCATCGGCCAGTTCGTTAAGAATGGGCTCTTTAATAATCTTTTTTAAGACCTTCCCCAGGATAGAGGTCAGGCTGATGGGCCTGTAGTTTGCTGGATCCACTTTCCTCCCTTTCTTGAAGATGGGTACCACACTGGCCTTCTTCCAATCTTCTGGCACTTCACTGGAGCGCCAGGAGTTCTTGAAGATCTGTGCCAGGAGCTAGGTTATGATGCTAGTCAGCTCCTTGAGTACCCAGGGATGTAGATTGTTGGGGCTGGCTGACTTGAAGGTGTCCAGCTGCTCAAGGTGTTCTTCACAAGGTCAGCATTGATGAAGGGCAAGGGACCTCACCTGAGCCTCCCTGTCCCGTAATGGGCAGGGGCGTCCTGTGGGACTGATGAAAGACCAACGCAAAGTACCCATTTAATAACTTGTTTTTTTCCTGGGCATCGGTTGTCAGTTATCCCATCTGGTTTTGCAGGGGTCCAGTGTGCTCCGGTTCCCCACATATCTAAAAAAGGACTTTTTATTATCCTTAATATTTGTAGCCAGTTGGAGATCTGCCACAGGCTTGGCTTTCCTGGTTTGCTCCCTGTAGGTCCAGACCAGTGCAGAATATTCCTCCTTGGAAGTGGTTCCCGTCCTTCATCCATTGTAGGCCTTCTTTTTAGCTGCAGGAGGTCCGCTAAATCGCTGGAGAGCCAAGGGGGCTGCTGTGTCCTTTTGCTCCCTTTCCTCTGAGATGGAATAGCATTAGCTTGTGCATCAAGGATCGCACCCTTGTCGAGCAACCACTCTTCCTGAACTCCCCTCGCCTTGGGGTCGTGGTCCTTTAGGGCCTCACTGACAAGTCTCCTGAGCTTGTCAAAGTCAGCTTTCCTGAAGTCAAGGACAGCTGACTTTGACAAGCTCAGGAGGCTTGTTGGTGAGGTCGTAAGGGAAGTTGAATTCAGGAAGACTGGTTGCTCCTCAAGGGAGCGATCCTCAATGCACAGGCTAGATAAATAGAGTCACTAAAGTCAGAGATGCCTGTGACAGCAGTGTGTGAAAGTCTATGCACTGGTTTGAATTATACTGAAGTTTGCATCCTTGTATTGGAGAATGCAGAACCACATACTGAATATGCACAATAAACAAATCATTTTGGTGATATCTCTTGTTGAACCAACTGTCTAGTTGGGAGAGATGTAGGACAAGCTTTCAAATGCAAAGTGCAAGCTTGTCTCGTGTCTCTAAACTGTACAGTTGATTCAATGAAAGAGATCACCAAAAAATTCCAGACCATCTCACTTGCAACTCTCCAACCCCACGGCAATGAGGAAACTGTCATTTTAGATTTTCTTTTTTTCCTCCCTTTATTCCTTTTGTCCATATTATAAATGCAAAAGTACCAGTAATACAGAATACAGTGTACTCTGTGTTCTATAGTAAAAGGCATTCTTTATAGGTAACTGCTTCTGCTGAAAGGAAATGTTCTTAATTTAGTGCATTAAAGTAATTTTCTAAATCCGTGACAGATGTATCATTCATTCGATCAACCATTCCCAAATAGGCTGTTCTTTGTTGTGCTTGGAAACCAATTGAATTTGGGGGGGAAAAAAGTATTTTGTTTTTAAATCAGTGAAGTATTCATATAGAAATAAACATAGTGCATTTTTTAGCCATGTCATGCAAAATATTACACACACTTTTGCCCCACTTACTCTATAAATAAGATGCGCTGACACATTGCAGTGTAGAAAAATTCTTTGAGAAGCTCTCCCTGGGTGCGTTTACCTGCGACTTTTACTGCTCGGTAGCCAAATAATATTGCACAGTAGTGTGTCACAGCACCAACGGTGGTAATACACCACTGCACAGATTAGACTACTGCAGAGTAGTCCACAATAACTTTGGTTACTGCACATTTATTTAGTACTCGATTATATAAGTACTAAATAAATGTGCAGTAGCCACTGCACAGTAGCATCTTGTGTAGACACCCCCTGCCCAATCTCTAGATATTAAAAAGTTTATTCTCACAACTCTGAACTAAGCATATGTTGATCATAGATGCCCATTCAGAAACATTTTCTAAAAATAACTTTCCCAACCTAATATAATTCCTTGATGTTAAACGTTATGCACATCTTAGCTTGAGGCTGGAGTCTTAGGAGAGGGTTTCTTTCACCTCGTAAAACAGAAGAGAAAAATATTAGCAAACGAGGCAGTGTATGTTTCAGCTCTTGTCTCCTCTTACTTTCAAAACTCTTCCATTAGCACATCTCAGCATTCACGCCGTAGCTTTCCATGTTCTTTAAGCCATCCATTTGTGCTCCACTCTTTCGCCACCCTGGCACTTGGCACATTCTTTCAAGGTCACCTACCACTTTCCATCCTCCGGTCAACCAGCAAACCAGCATTATGTTCTTTCATCTATGTGCAACTTTATTCAAGGTCATTAGTTTTCACTGGAGCAATACTTTCTCATCCTCTTTTGGAAAGGCTCATTGGCTGTTCCAGAAATGAATCATGAGGTTGAGCTTTCTAGAAAGCATGTAGTCAGCCTGTTCTTTTGGCCTCTTTGAATCTGCCTATGTTGTTGGTCATAATTAATGTCTTGGGCAAGGATTTTTCTAAGTGTGCAGTATGTAGTTGATTAGTAAAGAATGGCTCCCCCTTGGTTAACTTTGTCTGTTTTATGTTGGGGAAAGAGATCTTGGTGTGTGTCTAGGAGAGAACGAATTTATGAATAGCACAGTAGAATGGTGGTCTACTGTGATAGCTGTTAATTGCCTAATTGGAGAACCAAATGGGTAGCTAGAACAATATTTTTTAAGATTGCTTTTTCACTTGATTCAGTCAGTTGTCATAAAAAATACCTATACATCTATAGTCAAATCGTGGGGCTGCTGAAACAATTTGACCACATTAGTGTATTTCTCCACCTCTGCTTATGTAAAATGTGCCAAAAAGCTACTTCATTTTTATATTCATAGAAAAAAAAAATAGAGGCAAACTAGTGTGAACTAAATACTAGTGTACGTTTACAATTTTAATCATTATTGTTGTCCACTTGAATTTGTATTTAGAATACAATAAACAGAACTTCTTTGAAACAAGGAGTTTGGCTATAAAATTGGATCACATTAGGGTAGTTGATAATCGGGGAAGGGAAGGACCTGGGAATTCTGGTTGGTTGCAGGATGACCATGAGGCTCCAGTGTGTTGTATCTATGAAAAAGGTTATTGTAGAGTGTATTAGGTGGGGTATATTCAGTAGAGACAAGGCATACAATGCAAGACTAGTAGTATTGTATCAAGCAATGATAGGACTCCATTTGGAATATTGTGGTTCTGGTCACCACAAGAACTTGCAACAGGTAAAAAGAAGGCCACTCATGTTTAAGAGAATAATGACCTTATTGTATAGAAAGAAGATTAAAGGAACATAGAGGGCATTCGATCACTTTTTACAAATATATCCATAGACTAAATATTAGGGAGAGAATATAATTTCTTAGGCTGAAAAACATGGGCACATGCTCAAAAAGCTACAGATGAGCTATTAACAAGTTTAGATGGGAAATTAGAAGAACATTTGGATAGAAAGATTTAGAAGATTTATACTGGAAATCAGAAAATTAGGAGAAGTGAAGTTTTGAGGTGGCCTTCTGAGCTGAGGGGTAGGAGAAAGGAACCTGAATCGTTTTAAGACTGAGCTTAAGTTTATGGAAGGGATGGTATGACAGGATAGGATATTAGGTAGTATGTGTGTGTGCGTGCGTGTGTGTGTGACACAGAGGCAGATATGAAGCTGCAATCCCTGCGTTGCGTGGTGGAGAGAACTGTCTTGTAGTGTGGTGGGTGTTACACAGTACCACTGGGTAATCACATGCATTGGGGCTTTTGCTGCCGAACTGTAGGGCCCAAGGAGGATTTTTCCCTCTGCCATAGTGAATGCTACTGGTTTTTGGACAGGGATTTACATCCCCCTAAAGCACTGGGATATTGACTACAGCTAAGGGTTTTTGGCTGGAGTGTGTTGCTGCTTCTGCCAGAATGTAGAAAATCCAGGCGTTCCTGCTAAAGATGGTCTGGGTTTTTTTTTCCCTTTTGCTCTAATTTGGAGCATACATACTTTTCTTCCTGGGATTCTCAGCCTCTCTTAACCAATTGCTTCCCTGTCATTGCAAATGCAGGGTTTTGGCAGTGCCCATCTCTCTCCCGCTTTTACTAATGACTTCTTGGTGATTTGGATTTTGTGACCTGTAGTGTGTGAAGGTTGGAAGGGGAAATTTTGGGGATTCTTTGGGTAAATGCTGATGGCTCAGGAGGCCCCTTCCAGCCCCGGATACCTGGATACCTATGAAATAATGTGTATGAGATAAAGAAAAATTAACAATTTATTTGTTCATTTTATAATTATCTTTAGATAATCAATGGAGGAGTTTCAGTACAGTAAAATAAAGCCTATCATGTAAGTACATAAACATACTAACTGTATCAACTAACTCCACAAGGTGTCATGAGTATTACTACTAAGCTTCTTCTTCTAAAACACTTGGGCTACTGCACAGAAATAAGATGGCAATACAAATGTATAACCAGGGATCCTGGTTTTCTCCGATTAACCCCCCCCCCCCCGCAAAAAAAAACCAAACCCCTGCAAATCCTCTGATAAAATTCCAAAAATCATCCATTAAAATGAAACACCACTATGTATATAGATATCAGTTGGACACAATGTTTTATTGATATACTTACAATTTTAAAGCAGTTTCGAAGCCTACCAGTGCCTCAATCACTGTAAAGAAATTCTAAATACCTATACATTTTTTGACATTTGATTTTTAGGTTTTTTTTATCATGGAAAATCCATGCTCCCCCTACCCTCTTTCCTCACCAGGACACAGGTCAGACCCCTCACTCCCAAGCCATAGCCCCCAGCCCTGCTGATGTCCCTCGCTCCCCCACCCTACTGCTGGCCCTCATTCCCGCCCCCCGGCCCTGCTGGTGTCCATCACTCTCTACCTACAGCTTGCTGGCACTTGGTGGTGCCACCCACCCACAGCTTCCTGATCCCTGCTAGAAGCTACAGGACCAAGGACCCAGGTCCACATTCCCCTGCCCGCTGCAGCAGCACTCAAGCCCTGACTGCTGCATGTGGGAGGTGGAAGCAGCTGGGCCCGGAGAGGCGAGTGAAGCACGGAGCCTGGCTTCCCCTCCCCTGCAGTGGTACAGCTCAAGTGGAGGTTTGGGGGGGGCAGGTGCAAGCTCCCTGCCCTTCTGTCCTCCCTCTAGGGTCTCCATAGCCTAGTGGGCAGAACCCCGTGCAACGGGGCAGAGTGGGGAAGTTCGTTGCTGCTGGGAGATCTGCTCTGCTGTGAGGAGGCATCCCTGCCCGCCCACCCCAGTAAAGGGGCACAACTCTGCACTGCTCTATAGTAGCAGTTGTAGTACTATTGCACTCCATAGTAGCAATAATAACTGTCTGACTTCACATCTGAAAACAAGCACTATAGAATTTGTAATGTTTTACATGATCTGCTGTTGTGCTATTGTACCAATATCTCAGTAGCACGTTAGAAAGAAGCATAGTCATAACATTTCACATGTTTGATAGACCTCTTCAAAATCTCTCTAAAAACAGTTTGGAAACCTCTTGCTTTGAATGGTGTGATTTGTTTCTGATGTTGCCCAATATCTATTAAGCACGTTTCAGACCATTATAGAGCACAGTCAGTGTACCAAATCACAGTCTTGTTGTTACATCACCTGTGATTCTTCTTGTTTTGTAAATTATTGCCTTATTTTGCCAGTGCATCTGGTCTAGAGCAATGTCTGCTTGTCAGAAATTTACTCGTAAAGGAATTAAAATGCAGTGTTTCCAAGTCTTGCAGCTGTATTTATTACCAGTCCTGCTGTGTTGCTTACCTGGATTCAGGTACTTAAGGAAGGATTTCAGCTCTCCAATTTCAATTGTTGGAGGCGAGGGGTTACAGTATTTTGTCATGTACAACACACTCCCAAATAAGACATACACCTTGTTTTTGAAGGGCAGAATGAAGAAAAAAAAATCTTTCTTGGAAGATACTGGCAAGACCTGAATAGCTGCTTCTCCAGCAGGCTCATTTTTTGGGGATACGCAACGGTGTCCACAGTCAGCAGGTCAGGAGGAGCACCATGTGCAGCACGGCAGAGTCGCTTTTGCTTTCCTGTGGCAGATGCAGAAACTGCTTTTACTACATTTTCTTGCTTCTAATGTGCACCCCAATTTCTAGCAGTGTAATTTTAGGGAAAAACTGTATTTTGTATATGAGAAAATAAGTCCCTGTTCCACCTGGTTGTGGATAAACCCTGAGGACTCAAAATTTAGAAGACAAAACCTCAATATTTTACTATTTAAAAAAAACTCCCCTCATTATTTTTAAGCCTAAGTCAAAGCTTTTGAATGCCTAAAGTCGCTTCACTGGGTCATCCAGGGACCAGACTGTGGCAGTTTGAATTGGTGAAATTTCAGAAGCCAGAGTGGGATGTTAAACATTTGAGGAGGATTTCCATTGCATTGCTGTGTGAAATCAATTTTTAAAAATACTTTGAAAATTAATTCACCACGAAGGAAGTGTCCTTCTGAGAAATGCTCTATGCAATGTTCTGCACACCTGCTAAGGTGCTGTCATCAGGACTGGATGGGCAGGTACACAAGGGGCTTGGCTCAGACTGCAAATATGCACCAGCACATAATCGACAGGGTGTAGTCTGAAGGAGTAAACTTGGATCCTTTATTATCCAGATTTAGTGGCTTCAAGATCCTGTTTTGGGGAGGAAGGCCAGTGGCAGCTAAGAGAGGAAAATAAGTATGGGGGCCAAGTAGGCTGCTGAAGTTTCTTTGCCAGCTTAAACCTACTACCCTCCAAAAAATCCTTTGTATTATTCAGAACAACAGGGTAGTAAGTATTAATAGGTTATGAAGCCATGCACTCCCTTCCTGTTTCTCCCATCTTGTTTCTCATGTTCTTTCTGATTGTTGGCATGACCCCTTGATGCAACTGCTGTTAAAATAGATTGCTGTTTGCTTTTTGTTAGAGAGACTGTCCCTTACTACATGTATGTGCAGTACCTAACACAGTGGGTGCCTTGCTCTTAACCTGCTACAGAGTTAAAAAAAAACAAACCCCAATACATATGCTAATATGTCAAATCTCATTTAATAAGGCTTCCAACATGAAGGCAAAAGATCTTACCCATGTTGGTTGTTCATTTGCTTAACAGTGCTCTGTGTAAGAGATGTTTCCTTGCGTTTCAGGTTAGCAACACCAGCAGGCACCACGATAATAATTGTAGTTTAAGTTGGTTATATTTAGCTTTTTCTATGCTTAATTGGAAATCTAATTTGGCTGACCACTGCTAGAGAGAATTCATTACAAATGTATCACTAAATTATCTTTAAATCTGAATTTTAAGCTGGAAGTTGGTAACTAACTATAGAGAGGTGATTTATTGTTACCCATATTGAATCGTGGTGGACAAGGCAAAATGAGGTTTCCTTCTATATTCCTTCTACTTTAATGTTTCTTCCCGTTTTAATATAGACAAAAATAAATTAATTCAGAATACATTCTTACTGGCTGTGTCTCTCTTTGAATCTCTTCTGCTAAAACAGCAGCTCTTACATAAATAAGTTCAGTTTTGGATATGAATGTAATCTGGAAAGAAATATTTAAACTATGCATTGAGTGGGCAGATGGGCAGAAAGAAGAAATATACTATCTATGCTGACCTTGTAACTCAGATTTTAAACAATCTGAACTAATTCATAAATAAAACCATCATTGATTGGTAGATTCCTATGAAAAAGTTTATTTTAATAGGATCTGAAATTATGTCAAAATGGGTCCTGCTACAGTGTAAATAATTGTAAGTTTGTGGTGCAAAAATGATGAATAACCAAGGACGACCTGTTGGGGAGGAGCACAAATAAATCAGTTTAAACAGGTTCTTTGCAAGATTAATGTCTTTAGTATAAGATATAAGCATCCAACACACAAACAATAATATAAGTAGTCAATATTAATCTTTGCTTTGAAGGGATTTTGCGCTTAATTTTTGTACTACCTTAAGTAGAAGTTGTCACTTGTGGCATGCATGTGATGCTATTGATGCCTCAGCCAGTTATATCAGACACTTAAACTAAGTAAATGCTAAGAGTGGTACAGTGAAAGGTCACTGAACTAAGATATGTGGGTGGACTATGTTGAAACACCATGCTTTGGGATGGAAAAAGATAAAACTGTTAATTTTTTAATGGGGAAATGGTTTCCAGAAGGCTAGAAATCATGTAAATTTGTGTAGAATTGAGGTTGAATTGTAGTAAATAGAATAGCTAAAAATTCAAAAAGTCTTAAAATAAGAAAAGACTGGTGTTAAACAAGTATATGGATACAAGCAAGTACAACGAGTGAACTTAGGAAAAAATGTAAATAAGAGTACCCTTCCTCCTCCGTTATGGTTGAAGGAATGGGATATAGGCATTCCGGGCCAGATGGCAAACTCTTTACTATATTGGTGAGAGTTACTCACTGAGATAATGGATTACTTACATGAATGACAGTGCTTGTTCATTATCTGCCCACCTGTGTGAGTAAAGGGAGCTTCATTATGTATAATTAAATGACCACACTGGGGCAACATTTTTAAACTCATGCAAGTTGTCCCACTTCACCCAGTGCTTATGTGAGTAGAGAGTTTACTGAATTGGACTTTGCATTAACTCCTAGGTTAAAAAACAAATAAACTGATAGGAAAAAAATTAGTCTTTATTTTGGCAATTTATCTTGTACTTAAAGAACGGGGGAAGGCTTTCAGGGCATTGATGAGGGGAGTTAAGAGGAGACTTGTTGTTGCACAGTTAATCCATGCTCTGTCAGTTTTGGGCCCTAATTTTCTCCAGAAGATGCTTTAAAATGCGGCTTTCCTACTTGGTTAGATTTATAGGCCTGAACTGCACCTTCACTAGGATTTGGCAATTAGGGCAAAATCAGTTGAGGTCTGTAAATCCTCGAAAACCTTTCCCACACTTTCCCCTAAGGTCAGAAAAGTTCTTTCATTGGCACAATGACTGGGAGCAAATCCAAGCGCATCTAAACCATGGTATATGTCACCAGATGTACACGCAGGTGAGTGCAGGAACAGGAGAGAATACGGTCATGTGGGTCAGGCATTGCTGCAGGGATTCTAGAGTAACATGGATGCTCAGACTTGGTGCCAGTTATTTAGTCCAACTTTACAGTGAAGATCTGGGTAGAAAATGAGCTCACCTTCTTTTTATAGTTTTGGGAAACACTTAAGTATCAGACAGATATTAAATCAACTCAGTTTTTTTTTCCTTTATGTAATTCTTATTGGCCTAGCTGGCTTACCTGTTTTCTTTTCCATCTGGAATAGGGACAGAAGTTGCACATAAACCTGTATAAGTGATCGGCAGGGATCCAGGTTTTCTGTTTCCCGTGGAAAAAATAGAAAAACGCAGATTTATCAATTTAGCAGAGAAACCCTCAGATTTTGCAGTTCTGCAACAAGCCCTCTGTTGGATGGCAGAGTTCCAGCCTGCAGGGGTGGGGGTGGGGTGGGAGGAGAGTGGTCAGGCAGGGGGTGCCATGTGCATGTAGATGCACATGGCCCCAGGCAGCTTGGAGAATAGCTCCTGCAGGTAAGTGTGTTGGAAGAAGAAGATTGAGGTCCCTATAGGGAGCGAGGGAGTTGGACTGAGGCTGCTGTCCAGCTGGGCAACGTGTAGGTCTTGGGGCCCAGGGCTGCAATGCGCAGCTTCAGGGCCCTGGTGGGGCTGGCTTTCTGCCATTACACACACTACTGGGGGGCAGGCGGGACCTGTGGCCCCCAGATCTGTGCGTGCAACGGGGGAGGGGTGGGTGTGCGCTGCCTGCTGTGGCCTTGGGCTCCTCACCCTGCTGCCCTCCCCTGAGGCCTCCACAGCCAGGTGGGTGTGACCAAGCATGGCAGGGCAGAGCGGGGCTGCCCAGGAAAGCTGCTTGCTGCTGCAAGCTCTGTGCTACCTTGGCAATACATCTCCTGTGCATGTGGGGGAAGCGGTGCGGGGCTGTGCCCCTCACTACTTCTGTGCGCAGAGGATGCCTCATCAGGGCAGTACAGAGCTCTTAGCGGCAATAAGCTTTCCTGCAGCAGGGAGGGTGCCGGGCTCTGCTCTACTGTAGTAGTTGCTGCCACATCCTGCTGAGGGCAGAGGGCTGTGGACCTGGGTCCCATACCCCACAGCTGGCAGCTGGGGGCTTCTCCTGCAGGGCTGGGGGAGATGGGGCTGTGGGTGGGGAAGTGAAGGGTACCAGCAGGGCTGGAGGGACGGTGGGTGGGGAATGAGGGGCACCTTGTGGGGCTGTGGGAGGGGAAGTAAGGAGTACTGGCGGGGGCTGTGGGAGGCTTTTCATTTTAATCATGGATTTGGGGGGTTTTATCAGAGAATTTGCAATTATTTATCAGGGAAAACCAGGGTCCCTGGTGATCAGAAATCAGTTCAGAACAACTTGGATAAATATAGTATCAGACTTAACTAATTTAGATTAAATTGGTTTATTAAACATCTGTCCCAGATCCTCTCTAGATTAAAGTTAGAATCACAGCCCCCCAGCATCCCAGGATGCATTGCCTCCCCCACAGCCCCCCCCTCTCAGGGTGGACAGGTTAGCCTTTGCCCACGTCTGCTTCAGCTGAGCAGGGAGGCATGCTCTAGCATCCCCAGGCTGCTGGCGTGTGGCTGCATTTCCAGAATCAAAATGAATGTCTGTTCCATTGCTTATCAGTTCACTCTGTGCAGCTTAGACTAACCTGCAAAGACTGAATTGATAGATTCAGCGTAGGGCTTTTTGACTGTCTGTACTTAGCCCAATTGTTTAAAATTAAAATGAAACTAAACCCTGTCAAGAATAAAATGGAGAGGGCTAGTAGTCTTGGAGTGATGTTATAGCCATGATGGTCTAGGAAATATGAGAAAACTGTTTTGGGTGCCCCTCCCACACACACACTCACTCTCCTTCATTGGAAGACTAGTAAAATTCTCACTAGGTAAATGATGAGTGAGGCTGTCTCCAATAAGTAAAATTAATTCCCTTCCTATTTTTTAAGTGAAATATTTGCAAGCGATGGAAACATGCTGTCTCGGCTCACAACAATGTGCCTGTATCATGCATCATTAGTTGATTGGACTGTTGGTGTTGTCTGTTCCTCAAGCCTTTGAGTGTATTGACGAACAGTTTTCTTTCCAAACATACCAGATTTTTGTATACGTGCGTCAGTTAGAAATTACAAGATGCATGACTTAGTGGTACAATGAAAAAAACTACTCTTGCAACAAACATTTAGCCTTTTGAGCAGCTTCAGATTTCCAAGTGTCCTCTGATGCCTGTATGCCTTTGAGAGCATGAGTGGCCCGAGAAAGTCAGCAAGAACCGTTTTTTGATCCACAGCCCAGAGTTCACATATTTATCTGGGTCTGCAGCCATCTATTTATAGAACATACTGCATTTCCTTCACATAAAATACGAAGAGCACTTTGCTGAGAAAAAACCTGCTGCGCCTTTCTGTCTTTGGGACCAGCTCATCACCCAGCTAAAATTAAAAAGTGAAGTCAGGCGGTTCTTGCTCTCTATTTTTAAACTGCTTTAGCATATGAATGTGAGTGTGAAATCTTTCTTTAGGACTCTGCTAACTCAATTATCCACTTATTCAAAACATTCCCTCATCAGATTACAGAACTATAACGACATTAATATGTCCTGTGGGTTCTCTAGAAAAGAACAGGATTTTCTGTAGCTGTATGTTGTTTGTCTGATTGGTTTTTATGCCCAGCTACTAGTTACATAATCACGTTTTAGTCTCAATTAGAGGCATCACAGATGGTCATAAAGGTGTCTCAGGAAATTCTGGTGAATGGAAATGGAAGAGATTAGCTGTTCAATTTCTCATCTGCTACCAGGCATTACAACTAGAGTTGTAACATTTTCCCAAACATTTTTTCAAGTAAAAATTGCAATTAGTTTTGAGAGAACTTCATTTGAGATCAGTAATTGACATTGGAAATGAAATTTTTGTTTGGATTTGAATGGACTATTTTGAGCAACTCCAAAAATCAACTTTCTACTTTTGTGGAGTTTTGTTTTCTCCTTTCTCAATTATTCGTTGGTTTCCTAAAAGGAATAGAATGAAATATGTTTAAGATTTAATATTCTTTCCTGCTGCTTTTTTCAGCTTAACGCTTTTCCAAACAAAAGCTTTGTATGGGTTACAAATAAAAGGAATAAACAAATACTAACTTTACTATTCTGACACTT
>JAGPOW010002742.1:20356026-20383733 GCA_030014935.1 Caiman crocodilus | reverse complement strand
TGAGTTCCCACGGTTCAAGTTTTTTCGGTTGTGGCGTTTGCTATGAAGTTTAAAGGGAACTGCTGGTACGGAGTGAGGTACGAAGCGCTGAAGTACCTCACAGTGGAGCGGGGCATTTAGGTGTCTCATGGTGTGACTCACAAAGTATGTCTACAGTGTTTAAGTTGTGAGTAAAACATTTATTTCTTATATTGGCTCGGAGTCTCTCGTGCGGGACGGGAAAAATGAAAACAGGGCAAAACATTCCTGAACCCTTTCGTCCCTGGCCTGTTCGACTCAGGGCTTAATTCCACCCCCGCAATTCCTCCTCACAACCTTAATTCATGGAACATCAAGATGATTAAAAGGAGATACCATCTTTAATACCCGTTGAGTGAAGAAGCATGAGCTATGGATAGTAATACTGCAGCTGCTGCCACGTGAAGCAGGACTCAAAGCAGGGTGCTTCTATCCCAGGCAGAAAATCAGTTCCCCCGTTTAATACACATGCCTCAGTTTCGGGTGGTTGATTGGGGGTGGGCTGAGGAAATATATGTTATACGTGAGGAAATATGATAATAAACTGTAAAGTGACAAGGAAACTCTTGTTTGCCCATATATGTCATCTATTTTATTTATATTCATCTAATGTCTGTGAGTGCTGGCTGAGATGATGATAGTCTTAGTTAAAAATCTTTTTTTTAGATTCGTTTGCCCACTGCTGATGTGCAGGTAGTTGCCCAGGCACTCTGGGTGATTTTGCTTTAATGCTATTCTGATGTGGTGGAGAAACGTAGGTTTTGAAGGCTGTGTTGTATCCCAGTGCTCCTGGAAGGTGTGTTAGTAGGGATGAATAGGCCTACCTTGGAGGTAAGAGTAATTGGGTCCTGAGAGCATTTTCTTTTGGGCTGGAAGTGCTGAGTGTTGGTGATGCAGGTTCTCCTATGTCTCTTTGGAAATATGGCATGCTATATACTTGCATGACATCTTTCTTCACATCTCTTTCTCTCCTGTTCACCAGAAATACCCAAGATTTCCTCAACTTGGGTGTTAGATGGTAGCACATTTTTATTGCTGGTGAGAATTATGTTGCTATTTGTGGTGATAAACATCAGCACAGTTGGATAGCTAGTCGGTGATGTTATGTAACACAGACCTGGCGCCTCGTCTTCTTAATACATCTATCCATGCTAATGTTGTGCCATTAATGTGCTAACCCATGCCATTAATGCGTGACAAGCAACCCCTCCTCCCTACTCCCACCCTTCTTCAGAAACCTCTTGGAAAACAATCTGTCCTGTGAATTGTTCAAGTTGTAACAGCCGCTGCTTTCCTATCACCTATTCATCCTGTGCTGCTTGATTCTGTGCTTTCCCTTTTTCTGGCTTGAAATGGTAAATTTCTCAGCGCAAAGATATGCGTGGCACATTCACATCTTGTCACAGAACGTATGCACTTTTCCCACAAACAGCTTCATTCTTTCATGAATAAAAGTTTCATTTTCAGACTTCGATCTGGACAATGAGATTACTTGAGCAGCAGATTTTTTTCACCCTGGTATTTATGCCCACCAGCTTTCCAACTGTTGGCTGTGGCCCAGACTAATTAAATGTTACTTTGCTGGATTATTAACAAAATGCTACTTGACGGTGAGTGGAATGAACTTTCCTTCGTAATATGCACATTGCAAAAGAACGTGAGTTTTGTGAGTTCTCCATCTTGATTTCACCATGAAACACAGGCCCTTTGTGACCACGGAAGCAGTGCAACGTGGATATTACGTGTGTTTGAGAGCTCCCCAGTTCTCTACTTCCACCTGTCAGAAGACCACATGATTCATGCTTTTCAGCGACAGTTGGCAAGAAGAGCAGCAGCGTGACCCAGCACCCCAAGAAGCGTTAAGCCTGATTTAGTCAGTAGTGGAGTGAAGTGATATCCTTAAATCATACTCCCCCTGGGGAATTTGCTCACTATAAACATGGTCTTTTGTAACTTGTTCTGTGCAAGATAGAGAGAACTCTTATGTTTTCATTAACAGGAGAGATGCAGTCAAAATGTGAATGCTAAATTACAACGTAATGTATAGCTGCCCAAGCTTTTGCTAACGCAATTCTACTTGGCTAATAAGGATAAGCTGGTTGTTTTTATGAGTTGTCTTTTAAAATAAATCAGTTGATGCTCACAGTATATATATATAACCAATAGCTTGCGTGAGTGTGTCCAGTTCATTCAGCAAGTGGAAAGTGAATGGTGCGATTATAGTGAAGAGAATAATGGGCATTTATAAACAATCAATTAAATTAATTTCTTCGGCTATCCAAATGAAGTGTTTTGTGGTTACCACCATCTGTTTTAAATACCTTACTGGCTTTAGCTTGTAGTACAAAAGATGCTTTAAATTCTCTAATGTCACTTTTGAGAGAGAATTGGATTAAATTACCAGAGAGCTAGAAACCATAGCTCCCTTTTAACAGCTTGAAAATTTTACGCATTTATTCAAATGCCGTACAATTTTACATGCACAGATTCATTACCCAAATTAAATGATTAAATGATAAAAATCCTTTTGACCTTTTCTTCATTCTGTTGGCAGCGAAGGTATGCAAGTATTATAACATGCTGGTGTTTTATATTTCCCTTCGAAGTCAAAGCTGTATGATGTACTTAATTTGTTACCTTTTGGATCTAGGAATTTTAGCCTGTACAATCTGTTTGGAACTTAATATTGGCCTTGGGTCTATGAATTCTCTCTCTCAGTAACAGACTCCCTGGTGTAGAGCTTAGGCAAATTGTGGTTAAGAAACTCTACAGCTGTCTTCAATAAGAGGTGAAGAGGGGCAGCTGGATTTCAATAAAGTGCTGAAGTCAGGAGACCATTCTGTTTTTGGAGATGACAGCATTTCCTTACTTTTTTAAAGCACTTTGAGAGTACAGGCTAACCTTGAGCATATGGAAGCTAATACTGGGAGTTTCCCCTGGGTTGCTAGAAATTCACATTATAGCATGATGTGTAAATGCCATTCTCTGCTCCCAGAAATGGTGCCGCACCACATTTTATTTCAGCCACAGTAATGTAGCTCAGAATAATTTACATTGTTCAATTTGTGCAATCAAAATGGGGCCTATGCCATTTCCTCATGGGATTAATAGTTTTGCTTCTTTCCATTCACTTGCTTTGGGATTTTGTCAGAGAATAATTTTTTCAAGATACATTTGCTGTGGTCCCAGTGGCTGATTAAAACATCTGAGCTGTGTGATTATTTTTCTTCAAAAAATAATGTGAAACTTCAAATGGATCTCACTAAAGAATGGAGTTCTTAGCATTATTTTCAAAATGTAATTATTAAAATTGAGTTTGGTTCAATACAAAAATGCACCAAAAAAGTGGTGAAAGAAAAAAATTACACACTTTGCAAAACTTTAAAATTGTATCAATAAGCAGCAACTATACCAGGGCTGTCCAACCTTTTTGAATGTGGGGCCAGATCATGAACTTTTTATCACCCAGTGGGTCAGCGAGCCATACTCAAAGACCTCACAGGAAGTGACATAACATCAGGAAGAGATGTCACATGACCGTTGACACCAATGAGGTTGCAGAAAGTGATAATGAAATGGGTCTGCTCTGCACAGAAACTTACCCCATGCCTCCGTCCGCCCCAGCCCGGCCCTGAAGTGCCCCCAGCTTCACACAACAACTTATCCCATGCCTCCATCTGCCCCGGCCCAGCCCCAAGGCATCCCCAGCTTCATGCAGGAACTTACCTTGTGCCTCTGTCCACCATGCATTCAGGCAGGGTGTGAGCCATGCTGCAGCTTCGCCGGCCACATGCTGGGGGCAAGGGGTGGAGCCTGTTCCCAGCTCGTCCAGTCAGGTGTGGCTGGGGCAGCTCTGCTCCACACAGCCCTTGGGGCAGCTGAGGCAGGATCCAGCTCACTGATGAGTTGGGCCCTGTGGGAGTAAGCAGCTCCCCTCCCCTCGCTGCCAGCTGAGCCCGCAGTCTGCCCCTGCCCACCTCGCTGCTGCCCTGCTGCTGCGGATCTACTCTCTGCTGTGGCGGCTCCATGCTCCGCCGCTGCAGCTCTGCACTCCACCACGGTGGCTCCGTGCCACCACTACCGCAGTGGCTCCGTGGCAGCCTCACCGCTACTGCCGCAGGCCAGATAAAATGGCTTGGCGGGCCTCATGGCAGCCTGCAGGCCGTATGTTGGACAAGCCTGAACTACATCCATTTAAGCCATTTAAGTCAGTGGAAGGTTCCTATTAAATTAATTAGTATAGTCTGTTAGAGATTTGAAGTTTGAATTGATATTGGTCTCCCACCCTAGAAAAATACATACCTTTTTTTTCTGTACAGAAGTGATCAAACCTTGTGTAATCTTAAATTGACCGTATTTTATTAACAACCTGTTTGTTTTTTTTTAGGAAAAATGACACCTACTACTATGTAACAGAATAAAATAACCATTTGTACAACCTTTTAATTATTAGCATTTGTAAAAATAATATACTGTAGATGTTTCAGTATAGCAAGACTGGATTGTGTTAAGTATGGTTTAAAAAGGGACTGTGGTTTCTTACTCATTATCTAGATTAGCTTTTGAGACTCATTTGTTCCTATGGTCTCTTTACCTGGTGCCTCTTCCAGCACTGTCCTCCCACTTTTTACCTTTGTGCTCAAATCAACGTCTCCATTTTATACACTGGTCTGTGCATGTCCTTTTACAGCATCTAATAAAGTGAGCTCCAGTTCATGAAAGCTTATGCTAAAATAGAAAGGCTCCTATAGACATGCAGGGAGCCAGCTCCAATGCACTGTAAGTCCAGTGCGTTGGAGCAGACTCAATTAATCAAGTCTGCTGGAGCATGGAAATTGGCACGGTCCGGCAGCCTCCAGTGTAACATGCATCAGTGTCTCTGCACTGAGAAATGGCAGTGGGGTGCTTTGACCTTAAAGCTGGTTTCTGCCAATGTTTTTCAGTGGGGGGGCACTGATATATGTGACACTTACACACTTTTAATTAGGATGGCGCTCTAATTAAGACACCCCCCCTCCCCTGCCTCTCAGAGCATGTCTATAAATGCCCTTAGTCTACAAGGTTCAAAATACCTTCCTTCTCCTTAACGTCAGACTAACACAGCTACATAGGTCTCTCAGTATAGCAAGAACCAGTGATGAAAGAACCAAAGATAATGAGTGATAGCTCCATGAAATATAGTGTTTGTTAAATTATGCAGTGTCAATGAAATAAAGTAAAGAGTACTATACTAATATTGTGCTAATAAATGGAAGATGTATAGCCATTTTAATTTAATCAACATAGGTTATTTCAGAAAAAGCATTTGCAATATTTAAGTATTATTATTCACAAATGTTCCAAGCTGATATGACTATTCCTTTGTTTTCTCTAAAATAATTAAAATGGTGACATCCTTCCAAACACTCTGCATTGATTTAAATAGGGGGTTATGTTAGGTTAGAAATTCTTTTATGACCTTTGGCTGATCTTTGGTTCAAAGCATGAGATTTAAGATGTCAAGTAATTAAATTAATGTGCTCTTTCTATGTGCTTCCCAGATCCTGTCTCATGCTTCGGCTGTCCTGTCAGTTTGGAGCTGAGATTATAGCAAGTGCTTTGGACAGTTAGAGAAGTGTGCTGATGAGTGATTTGTTTATTTATTTAAAGCAATGTGGCTGTATGACATCCTTGGAGTCAGTTATAGGTTATTTGGTTTGTGCACTGAATTGTGCTGCAAGGTTAAATTTGAGGAACTTTCATTACATTTATAAAAATAATTAGCAAAACCTTTTGGTTAGTAATCGTAGAAGCAGCATTGTTAACACAAACATTTTAAACCAATGTGTCATAGAACACATAGGCTAAGTCCAGGCAGTCAAAAAGCCCGAGACTGAGTTGACTCAATCTTTGCGGATTTGTTTAAGTGGCATAGATTGAATCGATAATGAACACAATGGACGTTTACTTTTGAGTTGGGAAAGGCAGGCGAAGGCCTGCACTGGCTCAGACCAAGGGATATAGGGTGCTAACGTATGCCTCCCAGCCTGCTGGCCATTGCTGGGCCATCCCCGACTTACTGGCTGTCACACACCCCCAGCCACCTGCTGTCCCCCTGTAGCAGAGAAACCGTCCCTCATCCCAGCTGGCCCTGATCTGGGTATCTGCACACATGGGGGGGAGCCCCAGCCCTCTGGAGGGTTTACTCTGGCCATCCTGATATCTCCCTGAGCTGTGATCTGCCCAGCTGTGGGGGAGAAGGCAAGAGTAATTTCAGCCCCCACTTCTCACTGCCACGCCAGGCCAGTGCAAGTCACTGATGCACAGCAGGAAGGGAGAAAAGAATCCCTGCTCCTAAGGCCAGCCCCTGAGTCCTGGTCTGCTCAGCTGTGGGAGGCAGGTGCTTCCCCCTCTGCATGGCTGGGATGGTGGGTCACTGACACGGGGGGCGGGAGGAGGGAATGAAGCCCCCCCTTTGCTCTTGGTTTCCCAAGCTGGGCTCTTCCCAGCTGGCATTGGCAAGATCCTGGCGGGGTTCCCCTGTCCATGCCCAGCTGGGCTGGCTCCACAGGAAGAAGAATCAGTCCCTGCTCCCTGACACAAGCCCGTGGGCTGCCTGCAGCATCCTCCTGACTGCTGCTGGTGCCAGGCTCTGGAGGGAGGCAGACAAGGTTCCTTGGGTGAAGTTGATATCTTTTTATTAGACCAACCCAAATAGTTGGAGAATAGTTATTAAGCAAGCTTTCGAGTTCAAAAACCCTTCGTTAGGCTAAGGAAGTTTCAGGCTCTGGAGGGATGCACTGGGTGGCCGGGGGCTTGCACCTGGTGGTGGTGGTGGCAGTGACAGAAACACGCCATAGAGGGCAGGATCATGTGTGCCAAACTTCTGTTACAGGTTTAAACCAGCATCGAAACACTTGGACTAGTTTACGTGTAGCTACTGTTTGTAGACATGGTGTTACTTTAATGCTAGCACCAGGTCACTCACAGTTTCCCAGAACCATTTTACTTGATCTTTGTATTTGTTTTTTTGAGTTTCCTTTTACTGTTTTTTGTGGGTTTGTGTATTTAACATGAGTCCAGTTCTTTACTTCTAGGTTTTCCTATACTGTGCTTATAGGTAAACCAGCCTTTGGCATTTGAGTCAAAACTTCAAGTGGCAAGCGGGAGGTGAACCAGCCAATTTTTTTCCAGTAAATAGTAAATCCAAAAAAAATCAGTTTTAGCCAGGGTGGAGTAGGGAGAGAAATCAAAATTGTTCACAGGTTTCAGTCATCTCATCCAAACTTTCATTATGGATCAGAAACAAAGAGCCTGGACTCTGCATTGGAAAGCAGGCAATTTGATAGGTGAAGAGGACTTTACAAATCAGCACTGTTAGGTGCTGGGTTGCCTACTCCTATATTTTTCATTAGCAGAACCTGGGGTATTTGATTCAGTTCACTCAGCCTTAACTGTAGCTCCAATTAATTGTAGTTACAGTTAAAGTTGTAATATTCTCACTATGTTCCCTGCCATATTGTCTTACCCAGTCAGTAACTTAGATCGTCATCTCTTTGGGAGGCAGGAACCCTCTACTTCTGAGTTTGCTGTAATGCAGTAACAATCTTGCAGATACCATAACAACAAGATACGGCCAACGTGGGGAAACTTCCAGTTGCCTTGCTAGTCATGGAAAAATGTTGTACCCCAACACCTAACTTACGGCCACATTGATGAATTAACTGATTCAGTATTAACAAGAGGCTTGCATTAAAATATAGTCTGACATGCAAGTAGGCTGGAAATTAAATTTCAGATTTTTAAAA
This sequence comes from Caiman crocodilus, assembly GCA_030014935.1. Classification (NCBI taxonomy): domain Eukaryota; kingdom Metazoa; phylum Chordata; order Crocodylia; family Alligatoridae; genus Caiman; species Caiman crocodilus. Next base: position 20,375,928 of record JAGPOW010002742.1, on the reverse strand, counting down.
ATATATTTATTCAAAGCGATATCCTGCTTAGTAAGGCAGTCACACATGATACAAATCACTCTTCAGGCATTCATGATGGAGCTCAAATTGGTTATGTTGTTGGTCAGAGGAGATTCAGGCAACTTCAAAGTATTTGTGGTTTTCTGACAACATGTTCCAGATGGCGGGATATGAGGTAATTTATATGGTATCATACACTTCTCTACTTTGTGTGCAGTCTTATCCAGCACATAACCACAAGCCTTGTAGAAACTCATTGGGATAATACAGCTATCTTTGAAACATTCTTTATTATGTTATGAAAACTACAGATTAACAAGTCACTGGTTGGTGAATGCAAGAAGATTGATTACTGCTTAAAGCTCTCACATAACTACATAGCTAAACTGGATTAACTAGTTCAAACTATACTAGAGTTGATAAATTCCATTTTTCTAAGGTTAGTAAAGCATTCACATCCATTGTATTGTATATTTTGTTAACAATATAGGATATTAGCAGATATTTGCAGTGTTTTGATGTTGTTCTTCAAAGAGAAGTAGCAGTAAAACAATTTTTTTTGTGTTGGCTTGAAATAAAATTAAATTGCTGGCATCAGTGTTAAGGTAGACATAGAGGCTGATATCAAATTAACTGCAATTTGCAGTTGCTCATAATTCTCCTGGTGTCATTACAGCAATGTTGTTTACTAACTGATGCTTTTATTAGGCTGACAAATAAGATTCATACAGCTTTTTAAAACTAGGCACCCTTTGAATGGTAAGAATGCATCAAATATAAACAGACATTTAGCGCAAGATTTTCTAAGTCATCACAGATGGTGTCATGAGTCATGTAGCCCAACTATGAATACATATTGATCAAAGTTTTTGGGTTGTAGGGATCTGTGTCCTCCAGGGCTAAGTACAGACAGTCAAAAAGCCCAAGGCTGAATCGATTCAGTCTTTGCAGGTTAGTCTAAACTGCAGATAATAAACTGAGAAAAAACTAGACAGACATTCACTTTTGATTCAGGAGATGCAGCCACATACTTGCAGTGGCTCAGGCCAGAAACTGAGGGGATACTAGAGCATGGTTCTCTGGCACATAGCCAGCATGGGCTGTGCTTGTTCACTTCCTTTTCCTGCTGCCCCCAAAGTCTCTGGGATTTGCAGTTCAGAATCACAGCAGCAGGACGCTGCAGGGTTGCTCATCACTTTGTATTCCTGCTTCCAGGTGCCTCTGAGATTTGTAGCCCACAGTAGCAGTAAGTTTTTAGCAGGGCAGGGCAGGGCAGGCCCTCCCTGCAGCTGTACTTTGGCAAAGAGAAGCTTAACTTCTCTCCCTGACCCCAGACAGGGTTTTCGGGGGGGGGGGCAGTCGCTGCCCCCACCTGTGCAATCCTTCTCTGCTGGAGCAGACAACCCAACCCAGCCCAGCCCAGGGCATGCTGGGGGACTGTGTTTTGACTTGAACCAGGAAAGGGTCTAGGGCAGAAGTTGCACAAACCAGTTTGACCCAAATCAGTTAAGAGTGATCCCAAATTCAACCAGTTTATTTTAGACCAGTTTCAGCCATTTTGAAATGGGTTTATGTGGTTTATGTGCACTGAACTTCTGTTCTGTTACAGGTTTAAACCAGTTTGTGATTCCTTAAACTGGTTTATGTGTAACTTCTGTCCCTAGCAAAATTGTTATCAGAAATAATAGAAGAGTCTTTAAGTGGTTCCCTTACTTCTCCCACAGGCCCACCTACTTAAATCAGGTACAGGAAAGAGGACTGGAGTAAGACAAAGAGTTGGGAAGAAGTGTACATTTCTTGAGAGCATTGCACAACCTCTGAGAGAAACTTCTTAAAAGTATGCTGTGATTGTCTGCTTCGTGGTTCCTTGCAGCTTCCTTTGAAGCATCTGATAGTGAGCATTGCAGAATTCTGGTCTAGAAACCCCCACGCCCATATCTAACAAATGTCTGAGAAATTAAGAAGGGACAACAGTGGCACAGTTGAATATGATGCACTTTTTTGTAATTGTAATTATGGTAAACAAGCTTTTAGGAGTGAGAATTCCGCTCTTATTCCAAACCCCATAATTCCAATTGCCATAATTGTTATATTATTGACTTGTATTTTCAAATTAGAAAAGGGGGTTTGGAATAAGAGTGAAATTCTCGCTCCTAAAAGCTCGTCAAGAAATGTCATCTTACAGAGGAAAAAAAAGAGTTATGTGATGAGCATGCCTTTTTTTATGCTTTTCTGATTGCTTTCACTTAAATTAACTGTTTTTGACAAGTTTTTGCTATTCTCAGTTACTCTGTCCAGGCTTGTTAATTGAATCAAGCTGTTTTTGCTTAATTCAGTGCTACTGACCATGACTGTAACTTGATTTCCATTGAAGGACAGTGGATTCCTGGAAGAACTCCAGAAGTTATTTAGTTCCTGTATTTATTTAAAACGTGCTGAAATGTTATGTCTGTAGCTGACTTTTCCTAAGTTTAGGAAGGCTTAATTCTGAGCCATTGTGGGTGGTCTTGGTATCATTCATTGTGTGGCCATTACACTGGTGTTCAGCATTGTCAAGTGCCACACATCTCGGGTAAGCTATTCTGTGCCTTCAGCTGGGCTCCAGGCAGCAGTAGCTAATCCTCCCTGCCTGCGAGGATTTTTGTGGCTGTTTTCTGCAAGCATCTGGGAACATGGAGCAAGAATTGCAGGGGAGGGTAGAGGAAAGAACAGGAGCCTTGGAAGACTGCCACCGTCCTCTGCCCTTTTCCTCTCCCACGCACCATCTTTCGGATTCTCCTCCACAGCAACCCCTTCCAGCAGCCTTGATGCCCTCCAATACTTACTTGCCCCCTTTCCTATAGTTCTCCTATTCACCTCTGCCAAGCCTTCTTTTGCTTTTCAGGTGCAGGTGATCATCTCGATTTCTGCTCCCCAGCTACTGCTGCCTCTGAGCTGAGGAAAACCTGCTCCTTTTTTTGCACGTTGGCTAGAAATATTGCAAATAAGGCTATGGAGAATTGGGCAATGATCAATGTTAATGGTGTGGAATCCAGTTTGCTGACTTGAGTTGAGACTCAAGAAGTATACCTTACTGTTTGCTTACTAAGAGAGACTAGAGATTTTCAAAGCCAATGCAAGTCCATGATAGGTCTTTTTTTAGGAAAATAATTTTTATTTGACCACTTAGAATGAATTGCCTGGTAGCTGTTTGTCTACTGTGTTTTGGCATTAAATGAACTTAGAATGTAGTTAATTCCGTGTTGATGGGACAGGGTAGAGTGTGTATAGGAGCTATATAAACCTAATTTAGGCTTAGAGTTAACTGAGTATAGGGTGACCTTCCGTGCGTTTTCAGGATTCCATATAGGGGTCTGAATACTGGTTGAAGGGTGTAGTCTGGCATATCAGAGCACTAACATAAGGAGCAGTCACTGAGTTAGCCAGGCACACATTCCATAGGCTTCAAATCTAAACCAGGAGCACAGAAGGTCACCACGGAATTTACTCTGTATCTAGGAAGCATCCGATCCAGGATTAATCATAGATATTGATAAATCAACCAAAATTTTTTGTTTCTAGCTATGACCAAGGTGGATAAAAATCGATGACTTTTAAAAAAAACTACAATGTAAAAAATTGGTTTTAAAAATTTTAAATTGAATATTTTTATTTAACCATTTTAATTATTTTAAGATTTTTTTTTTAAATAAACCTATATAAATATAGTTTTATCTTAAGATATGTTTAAGATTAAAGATATCATCATGGAATAGGGATTATAACTTCTAATTGTATACTTTTTGAGATGCTATATTCTAACGTATATATACTACCTGAGACAATGTAACTTTTTTTGACATTTTTTCTAAATAGGTCACAACAGGCCATGAGGGGTCCAATATTATGGGGCTCTTGGAAGCTCCTCTATAGATTAGTAAAGATTAAAGAAAGCCACTCTACCTAATGGGACTCAGTGCTTAGTCTAGAAGATTCCATTAACCATCTGTGTGATGCCTAATTTAAGTTCCCAGACTGTGGATTTGGGTCTCCAGAGATAACATCCTTGTAACAGCAGTATTTGGAGATGAGAGAACAGACCTGATTACCTACTCCTCAGCCCTCTTGTCTCTCTGCAAGTTTGCGTACGCACAGTCAAGCCCTTACCTTTCTCTAAAAGTAAAAAGGTTGAAGAAGTTAAATGAATAAAGGATATCAAATCGCAAGAGTGCACTTTTAGTAGAAAATAATAATTTAAATTGAGGCTTCCTTACCAGTTATTTAAACTGCGTTTTAAATCATGGTTCAAATTGATTTGATTTAAATCAAATCCACCCTGATATGGCAGTGCAAGATTATTTATAATTGTGCATGATTTTTTAAATTTCATTTTAATTTTGATTCTGTACCAGGTGTAAAGAGCACTACTGGTTTTGAAACATAGTTGATTTAAAATAATGTATTGGAAAGTTATTGTGAATATACATCTGCAATTTTTTGTGGTTTTGCAACCCCATTTTCCTATTTCAATAGCAAAATCCCTACCAACAAAAAATTTTCTGTACAGAAAACAGTCATGAATGAAATACTTAAAAAAAAAAATTCTGGGTCTTTCAGTAAGTAGAATTAGCTTTCATTTTAAACATCAATAGCTTAAAAATCATGCAGGCACAAGTGTTACTTTTTAAAAATGTTGGTAATACCGATCCTTCCACTTAGGTTTCCAGTAAATCCTAAATTCAGCAGTTCTTTACATGTGTAATCTTGCATTTTATTGCAGGCACTTATTTCAGCAGGGAATCTGGGGAAGACATGATTAAAAAATAGGCTTTATAGTACACACTGAAATCAGGATTTTTTGTACATATATCTGCTTATATGGTTAAGTAGGGGCAGTGCATGCTGAGGAAACCCTCAAACAGTAAACACCTTATTGGAAGGTCTGTGATATTGTATCTCTGTTGCAGCAAACTTTATTGTAATTCAGCATTTTCTTTTAGATCCTGATATTTGCTAAACTAAATGGTGCATTCAAGATCTGCATGGTTTACTTTTTTTCCCTCTTTTGGATTATTCATTTTAGTATTTTACAGTGTAATTCTGCTGTGTAAAGTGACTGCAAAAATTTCCCATTCTGACGCAACAAATCTGTATGCTATTGCAATTCTAACTAATACAAATAGTTACAGCAACAACAGTGTCCCAAATAAGACACTGTTTTATTTAAAAAAAAAAAAAATTCTACTCTTTTAGTTCTGCATGAGAATTAAAACAAAGAGAAATTTATTATTTTTATTCCATCTTTTATATCATCAAAAGGAGTGCCTCATTTAGAAAAACCAAACCAGACCTGTTCATTATGTTCCAAAAGTAAGATCTTTGAAGTCTTGCCTGGTCCCCGCAACCCCTTCAGCTTTACAGTCTCAGACCGACGGCTGGCAATTCAGAGTCTTTTTAAAAAACTTTTAAACTACCTATATGGAATGGGGAAATCCTCAGACAAACCTGAAACCCAGCAATGCCATTTTGAGCTGCCTTTCAGAGAATGTCTGTTTAGTGTGTATTCATGGCATATGTTCACTGCTGGCTTAAAATTTAACACATTTACTTGAAATTTTGAAGGAAAGTCTCAGATTAATGAAGAGGTGCAGGTTTAAGAGTGTAAGTGGACTTCTGTTAATTGACACCTACTTAATCGCATGATCTTACCATTGATTTATGTGCTGATCTTTGTTTCACACATGGCTAACTTGTTACCAGTGTTTGGAATTTATTACCAAATAATACCTGTGCTTCAAAGGACTAAATCCAGCTTTGTGCATTTCTCTTGATTTCATAATCTTATTCAGCCCATAGTTTTTTCTAGTGTTTTGGGTGCTACTACCAAAAATTCTGCCTTGAATCTTCTTGTTAAACTTCTAACCTAATTGCCAGGATTTACAGAAACTTGACTAAATTGTGAAAAAGTAATTTTTGTTGTTTGGGCAGCTTTTTAATAATTCTTCTGGTGCACTGTACTTGCTGGTAGCATCCTTATGGAGTCACACGTGTCTGCTTGTAGTGAACACAGCGTTGTACCATCACTTCTTCTGAAGATTTCCTTTCTTGTATAAAGTGGTATAGGTCAGGTTTTCACAGTGTTAGAAGCTGCCTTAGAAATATGTTCTGGAGTCTTTGGGGTTTTAAGAAAAACTTGTATAAATATGGGTTGTGGATAATTTATTTTGCCCTCATCCAATATGCCTTTCCTGAAACTTCCAATTTTAAATTAAATAAATGTAAAAAATTTCTAACAAGACTCAACAGTGACAGTGAAAGTAAAAAGCTTGGACCTGATTCTCTTGTAAAGAATGCTGTATGTCTCAAATGAAAATTATACCCAGTTCTTATTAATTGACTTAAGGAGATCCAGATCGATTGAAATGTCTTGATAGGAAATTGGTCAGGTATCCAGGTTGTAGCTTCATTGTTCTAGAGGAAAAAGCAATCAGGACTCGTAGTAGAGATGATATTTTTTATTAAACCAACAAGATTTTTGCAAAAATTAAAGAATAATTTTTTTTGCAAAAATCTTGTTCGTCTAATATAAAGATATCATCTCTACTATGAGTCCTGATTGCCTTGTTAGGAAATTTGCACTTCAGCAAATACAGCAGAAGAAATCATTTTTCAAAAATCCGTCCACTAAAAATGAGAACTATTGCATCCAGTAAAATTAGCATCTCGTGGAAATCTAAAACATTCTGATCTGTGTATATTTATTTTAATAATTCAAAATACTGATATGTAGCAATGAAACATAACTCATCTGCAGACTACTGTGACTTCAGGCTATTTCAGGCATCTGGTTACTTTTCATAAGATAAGCCATACTTGTTATCTGACTTGTTTCCTAGCTGCCAACACTTTAACTTAACTGGACTGCTTTTTGAAAACCATGTGCAGTGGAACAGTGCTAAGTTGGGTAAATGGTCAGAAGGTGCGTGGAGAATTACTGCATTGTTGTGAGCAAGAGAACAAACTCAAGAAGCAAAGCCAATGGATCCAAAAAGGTATCTCATTCATTTAATTTGACAATGTTAATGTACCTCTAATTTGAATAATTGTTAACAGTGGATTAGTGAAAGTTTTTCATATTTTCTGTAAAATAGTGAAGACTTAAGAACATCTTAACAGCTATTAAATCTGTCCTGAGAAGTGGGGAGCAATCTGTGCGTGTCCGGCTATATTATAAAATGAATAGATCAGCTGTATGTGGATAAGGAGAATCTGTTGGGGATTCTTTTTTATCTTTATTAGAAAATATTTAGCAGTATCTCTAAGAGGTGAGGTTTTTTACTTTGCTAATTTTGAGCCAATCTTGAAGATACACCAGCAAAAGCATTTATGCATAATAGCTTTTCTGAGAATTGTTTCTTGGCCTTGACAATCTTGCTTTTTCAAGAGCATGTCAGAGAAGCAGCTATTTTCAAATAGGTTATACCAACTCCAGATTCCATTATATTAAGTGCTTTAATGGATTTCACAAAACAACTGACTAGCAGATAACTTGGGAAATGTGCATGGCTTCTTTCAGACTAAGTCTATTTTTGACACAGAGACCAACAACAGGCTCTGGCTTTTGTCAGGTCAGCTGGTGGCAACTGAAGGCGTTATCATGTTTTTTCTTAGTTTCTAGCATATTGTTATCCCTCCTAGGTCACAGGGTGATTAGAAGATAGCTCTGGTATTTAAACACCTAGATAGGCAATGTCACAGAACTTGTTTTTCTATTTTTAATGATGCTCACAATGATTGGTAGGCAGACCCAGTTATCTGCAAAGGTCAAGAAATACATGGGGGGTGCATCGGATCACAGAAAAATATATCCTGCTACTGTATCACTTCAAAAAAAGAAGGGGTTAATAACATAGATTGGTGTTTAATAAATCGTGAGGATATGCACATTTTAAATATTTATCCTAATTCTCATTTATTTACTTAGTGATCATTTTTGTTTTATAAAATTATTAGTAGCAGAAACACATTTTAGTGATTTATCATTTTGATGGGTTCGGTTGAAAGTATTTTAATTGTTTAAAGAGATAATTGAAGTTCTCCTGTACTTATTGTAAGAAAAACTGTTATTTTAACTTTTTTTTTAGCAAGATTTACAATTAAGTAAACCAGTGCAAACTGATTAAAGAGTCTTCTTGGACAATGAAGACATTGGCAGGAAGCTCTGAGCTGGAAATAAAACAAGTCCATCAAGTTCAGGGATTCACCCTGTGAAACAAAGTAGAATTCACAAAGGAGAACACAGCTAGGTGGAAGCAATTTAACATCTTAGAGAATGGAACTAGTCAACATGTATTTGCACCATCTGAACCTAATTTTCCTTGCAGGCATTAATTACTTTGTTTTGACAGGCAATAGCTTCCCTAAACTTTGCAGTAGTGCAAGAACTTGGAACTCAGCAGTGAAACTTTAAATAGTGCTTGTTGGATTTGTGAAATAATAATAAACTAGATAGCTACCAAAAGGTGAACATTTAATTGGCCTTACCCTAGTTAGATTTTAAAAAATCCCCATGACTTAAATTGAAGGCAGCTCATGAATAAGTTTAAAAAGAAATCATTACATCAAAAAAAACATGTTTTTACAGAAGGGCTAAAGTATCATCGTCAACATCAAAATCTCAGTGAAAACTGTGTACAGTTAAATAATACTTTTTGTGGTTGTAACAGGAAGAAGCTGAGAAGATGGTCATTTTCCTCTCTGTGTAGTTTATTTGCTTTGTGCATTCATAACTGTTTTTGTCTGGTGGCTGTTTATCCAGTAGAGGAAATCAATTGTTTGAATTTTTTGCTTCAGCAAAAATACCTACCCTAAGTTTTAAAACTTAAAAAAAAAAAAATTAAACACAGAAAAAGAATTACACAAACACTTTCCCAATGTAGCACAAGACAGTTCTTCTCAGTATTACAGTTGCAGACATTTTTACAACACCCCGTGGTATTTATTTTGCTTGTCCATTTACAGTAAAGCTAGGTGTCAAAAAATGTTTTACCTTGCATTGTACCGCAAGAGCTAATCTTTACTACTTGGTGTAAACTTGACCTTTTATTTTAGATGATTGTTTTTTTAAAAAGTATTTATCTTGCATGAGAGAGCAAAACAATACTGTTTAATTTCTTTCTTCTCTCAAGGTAATGTGTTGGCTACCAGAAGCCCTGGTCTTACAATTGGACCCCTGCACTGACATTAAAACACCTACCTTAGGTTTTATTTCATGCTTGCAGTGTTATTATGGAAGAATAACTTCGCTTTCATATGCTTGACCTTCCATTCTGTGTAATATCTATCTTCCAGGGACATGAATATTGACTGGAAGGTCCTAAAACTGCACTTTTCACATCAAGAGTGTCTAGTAATACTTCAAAACATTTCTGTAACTGGTAAGAATAAGATTAAGTGCATTAAATAAAACTGGATAGGTACTCTGGGTGTTTTTGTCAGATGAATAAATCATTCCTTTGTCACAGCCTCCATTGTAACTTTGGCATTAGGAAAAAGCCTCCCATCAGCTAAACCTAATGCTCCACCCACTGATCTCAGAATGGCTTAATTAAAATCCTGATCTTGCACCTAGCTTCTGGCTATTATTATTTATTGTTTCTAAACCATTAGTAGCAAAGGACTTCAAGCACGGTAAACGCTCATTGTACCAGGTTTTGTACCAGAAATCTCTTAAAAAGCCAGAAAGATCCTGTTCCAGAAGCTTACCTTCTAGAATTCCCTATTCATATATTAAGGTGAAAAAGGGATCTGGCATAAGTCACTGGAGGGAAGTATGCACACTCATTTTAAATAAAGACTTCTGGGGGAAGACAGTTTTCAAAAGGCAATCTGTAAATGCATGGATTTTTAAGTGCCATATAGTTTTATCCCTACTGACCCATAGAATTAGCAAAATGAGGTAGAGAGAGAGATGAAAACATTTACTTGTCAGCAGTGTATTCACCCTGTCATGCCATATCACTAAAAATTGGGCTTGCCCCATTCAGAGCATATGCTGCAGTAATTGAACAGTCCTTGGGCTCTGTGAACATAGCATCCTTTGTGCTGCTACAGTTAATGTGTTGGAATTTCTTCTTTACCGTCAAGGTTTTAAACAGCTGAAAAATTCCTTTTCAGTAGTCAGACATGGTTTAACCTCTGCAAGATGTTTTAATTTACCAATTTCTAAAAAACATCTGGTTGACGCATTGATTTAGTAGCTTTCTGGAACTTGGGCCATCATTTCTTTAATCCTCACTCTGATGCTACAGAACCGTGTGGTATAAAAAAACCCTGTATTTTAGAATAGCAATCTGTGGTTTTCTTTTAGTGTCCTTTAGCTCAGGAACAACTTTGATTTCTAATATTGTTTTGCTGTCTTGCTAATCCATAACTAAACTCTTGTACAGTGTAGATCTGAATACCATTTTTTTTTTTGGTGGGGGTACTGTTTTTGTCATAGTTTGTTTTTTTTAAAGCTTTGTTACTTGTTTTTTTTTTAATACATTCTGTGGGGGTGAAAACTTATGTAAGGATTTACTTTATTTTTTTTTGACAGATAGGCTTTACTATACATGGAATATATTATTTTAATACATACATCACTGTAAGTTTACTGGCTAAAAAAATCTGCTTTTCAGAGAGCCTCAGTGATCCTTTTGCTACAGCACTGTTAAATCCAGTAGATTTATTGGAAGACTACAGCTGCTTAAACTGTGTGGTCCACAGCACCAAGTGTTTATCTATTTCAGCTTCCCCATCCTTGAAACAGGCTGAATGTCTTGGAAGTTTCTGAGGCTTGTTTAATACAGTGCAACCGTGATTGTTTATAACAACCCTTTTATTAAGCTCAACTGGCAGGAACTGATTTCCCTCCCCCCTACTTCCCCTCAATATTACTGATGCTGCAATTAATTCTATTCGAGTGAATATTCTTTGGGTAGCTGTTTCTCCTGGTCCCATTGGGGTTTGCTACAACGGGATTGTACTGTATTTCTGAAACGCTTACCTTCTGTAACAACTGGTGCAATAGAGTTGATACATATACATTCCATCTTCTGTAAGGAACAATTCTGATGCACTACTTTGAATGGAAAGGGCTCGCTATGCATATACTGAAATATATATTTAAGTGAATTATGCCATTATAAACGTGTCTAAACATTTCAGAGTGGTATATTGTATGCCAAACCGAAGAGTGTATTGATGAATAAGCATCTGTGCTTCCCCAGTTGAATGCTGAGAAATTGTACAAACCCTGTTCTTCTTCTTCATGATGCAGGACGGTGGGATAGCAGATGCACCTTGAAATGCAGAGACCCTGTTGAGCTTTGTTACAAACTTATAAGTCACTCACAGCTACCAAAACCAGTAGGCCTTTTTGTCTTCTTGATTTATTTGAGGTTAAAAAACATTTCCTCCTCTTCAGCCCTTTCTTCCTCAGTGCAGCCATCTCTTCTTTTCTCTGGAAGCATACAAAGAGTTATCCATACAGTCAATTACAGCTGTGCAGATGCCCTGAATGTCCAGTATTAAATTTAGGTGAATAATCTGTAGAATAAGTAGATGGGCATTTGTTAAGTCAAGAGTAAATGCATGGAATATGTGATTAGTTTATGGAAATTCCCTGAGTAGGAAAGTGGGTACAATTTGTCAAACAAATAGTTCATGTGAGGCTAATTGAAAGCACTAAGTTGGATCTGCCTCTTAGCATCCCTGCTTAGTTCTGCATCAGTTAATGGATGGACCTACAGCTTTAGACCCATTATGTCCCAAGGATTTACTCCAAGTTCCTGGTTTATCTTGCAAAAGAAACTTAAAAAAGAAATACAATGAATTGTATAGAATGCCCTCCTTGGCCTCACAGGGAAGTAATCCCAAAAGAGGTGTAAGAGTTAGCAAACTTTGCCTCATACTACTCAAGATTGAGGCTTGGAATAACATCCTCCCTAACTGAATGGTTGGATTCCCTCCGATGTAGCCTCAACAAAGGATTGCCTTGCCATTACCCTAAGGGCCCAAGCAAATGCTCTTAGAAACAGGTTGTGAGGTGGGGGTGGGTACCTACTGGGTAAATCCATGTACTAAGCAACTCTGAGAACACCTGGAAGTATCAGACCCCAGGATTTGAAGTTTGTCCCCTCTCACAGGAGCCTAGCTTTGATAGTCAAACTTTGATAGTTCCAAATTAGCAATGTACCCTAATAGTTGTCACTCAGCGGTACTGAAAATGATACCAGTAGAAGACTAAGGCGCTTTTAACATCTGAACCCAGATCTGCTCCTATGTAAACCAATAGCACAATTCTAGTTTCTTCCTTTGGGAGATTTGTTTGCTTCTCTTAGCCATTTTCATCTTTTTATTGGGCTTTAAAAATCCTTTCAGCAATTTTGGTTCATTTTAGTTTGAAAGGCACTGTTGCTGTGGATGTTAACTACTGTGTGAAGAATACTGTAAATATTTATGCACAATTGCATAAACGAATATATCAAATTTACTTTACATTTATTTACATTTATTTATTTACATTGTTACTTTTGTTTTCTGTTATTTTAAATAATGAATGTATTACCATGACTATGCATTGAAAGAGAGAATATTAAGCAAATATAAAGATCTTTTTATGGAAAGTGAATTTTGAATGTGAAAACTATGCAGCAAGAAACTGACTTCTTAGAATTCTGTACTTTTGGTAGATCCTGAAAATGGTATGCTGTGATCTAAGTGTTTATTCAAAACTTTACAGTTTGAATATCAAATACATCAATAGAATTGTTTTTGAACAAAGTCAAAGTCAAAAAATGATCAGAAAACTTAATAAATATTTTTTACTAATGAATAAAACAGAGTTAAAAAGCATAGGGGAAATTTGTCAGTGAAAACTAGACAGTTTTAAATCAGTTATTTGTAACTGCTTGCTCACCCCAATCTGAAATGCATTACAGTGATTTTATACAGTATATGAGGACTAGATTGCCTCCATTTCTGTAGTTTTTAAGAACTATGTGAAAACTCCAAAGCCAAGAGAGTGACAGTTCATAATTGTCATTGTGTTAACATGACCATTAAATGGCTATTCACTGCATGAATGTTATACTAGAGATATTCCACATAATTATGTCATCAGACACTCCTCATTCAATGTACTTATTTTTTTATATTTACATGGTTCAACTACTTTTAACTTCAACATGCTTTAAACTTCAACATAACATAAAAAATATATTGCTTTTGATAATGTGCAACGTAAATGGGTTAGCCAAGTCATTTAAAAAAAAAAAAAATGATGCATGTTCTATGCATTGCTGCACCTTTTTCACACTATCAGGGTTTTTAATCATAGCTTAATAGGTCCAGCTTTTAGGTGTCTTTTCATAACAGCTGGATCACAGTGGAATTTCTCTAAAACTAAATTGTTAAAAACAATCTTTCAGATTCATCCCTTGTATAATTCTGATTTTGTCAGAGGAGTTTTGAGGAGAAATGTCTCCAGATTGTGAATTACTAAAATGAAAATATTATTCCAGTTTGATTTGGGTTTTGGTTATCTTCCCGTAAACCCCAAACTCCGTGGGGAAATCAGAATTGTAGCCCTAAATAAAGCCATTTCATTGATTTAAAAACAATAGTAACGGCAAAACTTTCAAAATCAAAGGAATGTTTTTCAAATTTGTTTAGAACGCAGAGAGTATTTGTTTGAAATGTCCAGGGAAGCGTGTTGAATAAAATAGTAGAGGAAAAGAAATCCTGTAGTATTCGTGTGTACTTTATTTTTCACTGTAAATTTGCCTTTGCCAGACTTTGTATATATCAGCGCAATATATTCTTTTTACATAATATAGAACATGCTTTTTTTATCTGAAAAGTAAATTCAGCAGCCATAAGATAAATCTGACTATAGTATGGAATGTATTCAGCTACATAGATTATAGCTATTTTAAAAAAAGGTTTTAAAACAAATGTCTTAATTTATATTTCTAAACACTTATTAAATTGTTATTAATTTCCACTAAATTTGGACATTTTGAAAATCCAGTTAATTTATGCTGTTTTAACTTGTTTCCTTTTCCTTGTTTAAATAAGGACAATCACTGTAGTCAGTTTATTTGTTTTTATATAATTGCCGTTAGTGACAGATTCTCAGTTCTCAGCTGTCGATTTGTAGATACTAGCAGGGAATGTTAATCCATAGATAAGCTTGTTCTAGGTTTAAAATTATCACTTTTGATATGAGAAAATTCAGTAGGAAAAATTTCTATTGGGCTTGACTCTAGGAAGCAGTGTCTACCTCTTATATTCCAACAGTGCCTAAAACACTGTCTGTAATTGTCTTTATCTGAAACAAATGGATAGGCTTTGTTAAAAGTTTGCTTTCAAACAGTCTTACTATTTGAACCAATCTTGAGTTGGCAACTTCCCTTCAATCCTTTTCCATGAAAGGAAAATTGAGATACTCCTTCAGTTATTTAATAACTTTTGCATGCATTTCTTCACATTGAGAGATAGTAGGGAAAAGATATTGGCCAGCTGAAGAAGGACTTTTCAGTTCAAACTATGAAGGTAAGGAATGGCAATTCACTCTTAGTGGGAAGCATTTTAAACACTAGTAAGTAGCACCAAGATTGCATAATTTCTGCTTCCCTTGAAATGAATAAAAAAGATAACAAATCAAGTTAAAAGTGAAGTCTGTTCCCTTGAAATCATAATGTTCTTGTTTTAATATATTAATGTTTGTAGCATATGCCTGCAGAAAAGGAGATTTATGCAAGTGTTTTTGAGATAGGACCATTAAATTTAAGTATGCCGGTACTGGACATAGCTCAGTAGGAGCACACTAATAAAAGGAGATACTTGGACTAGCTCATGGGATTGTTATTGGTGTGTTTAACATCCTGGAGTGGATTTCCTTGGGAATACAGTTAAATGACTGTTTAAATTAATTTGTATGTGGGCTAATAGAAGAACACAAAATAACGTAGTAATGCTTAATCTTTTAGCTAGCATGTAAAATACTGCATGTGCCCCTTTTCATATAACCATTGATTATATAAACTATAATATTTCTCAACATTATATTAATATAATACATTATAATTTATACTGTTAAATAATTTTTCATTTATTATGAAATGCTGCTTGGATGGTGTGTCTCTTCTTTGCATGCATTTGGCTATCTTGAAAGGTGTTCTTAGGTTTTAGTGTAAAACTGTATTTTTCACAATTTTGAGTGAAACAATTTTCCTTTTAAAAAAGGGAAAAACCCTTCTCTTTACATATTGATTAGCTTGTTACACACTGTTTAAAATGCGGTAAGAAAACAAAACCATTGCCAGTACTGGTAGTCCTCACTTTGTGCACATTGTACAAACTCATCTCACTTCATAAAAGAAGCTGATTTTTCTAGAATGGGTTTAGCAGGCTTTAGCCCAGATCGTATTCAAGAGCCCATTTACTTGGATAGGTTCAGACTTTATTCAAACCACGTCAACATCCCTATGCTTTAACTGCCATGTTTTAAATAAAGGAGTCAAACAAAATAAGTGAAAAATGTAGCGCCTTCTAAAAAACTGTAAAAATAATTCCAACACAGAAACACTGAAATTAGAGGCAATTGCATTAATGTACCGTATGCAGTAACTAATTAAAAGTATGTGGCTAAGGATATAATATTTTTTTTTCCTTAGAAAGGAGAACAGTCTGGCGCCTAGTGAATAGGGCTGGCCATCAGAAAACTTAGGTAGCATTCCCAACACTATGACAGACTAGATGTGTGATTTAGTGCAAGACAATTAGTAGTACTGTATTCATTTTCTCTTCAGTAAAACATTTGAAGAATTGGTTATTATCCAGACTATGTGGCGCAAATGTGCTGAAGCTCACTGCATTATTTATAAGGAACGTGAAGTCTTCCTAATTAAATGGCAGTGTTTAATTTAGCTTGCAGCAATACCTTACAGTTGCAACCCCATTTTTCTAGGCAATTTACAAATGCAACAAAAAAAAAATCTTAGCGAGGACTGAAGGACCATGATTAGGACTGGGGCTTCATTGTTGTAGGTACTGGAAAATGCATCCCCTGCTTAAATTGTGAGGAATTTACAGTCGAGTTTGAAAGAAGAGGTATGGTGGATTTCCACAGCTTTTCCATTTTAATCATCCTGTGAACACAGCTGTTTTTGGAAGAATAACAAGGACGGAGGAGATGGAGGATTAGGATAGCAACAGTAAGATGAGATGAGCTCCTGTCCCTGAAACCGTGGTAGGCAATCTAATAATAATTTTTCAATATGTATTTGCTTATTGACAATGTGGTACAATATTGCACATCCCATTTCATATATCTACTGATTAAAAATAGGATCTATTACTGTCCCTCACGTGGATGAACTGGGATACCCCCTGTGTGCAGTTTAAAAGATCAGTATTATAATTTAAACCGTAAAAAACACAGGTGCAGAGAACATAAATAAGATTACACATGCCCTAGCCATTCCATATCATGAGCTGCTTAATTATATTTCTTCTCAGCTTGTAATTGAATATAGCTAAACCGGGCTCATGTTTATGAACAGCAATGGGTGATATTTCGTATGAGATTCTTTGATGAGTTTCCCATATCATCCATCTGACTCCCTTTACTGAAAGCTACTTTCTTACCTCTGAACCTGTCAACTTTTTTTTTACAACCTGATGACTGATGAGACTAGTGTGCTGTAAACTGGAATGTTCTTGTGTTAAGATGTTGTTGTGATATGTGTATTTTGTAGCCAAATGTGTCCATGATTAAAATGACTTTGTTGTTTATAAACGAATGAGGAAGGTGCTGGTGAAGGGCATTAGAGGTAATAGATCCCTCAATGGAAAAGTCACCCGACTGAATGCCTCCAGGTATTGCCAGTAGATTATGTGGTCAGCAGAAGGTTGTTGGGAATATGGAGTGTCTGCCCAGGGCAAACATCTGAGTCTAGCCTGGCAGTGATTGAAGTTTTGTATTGTGGAGCCTTGGTGCACTGACATACACAACACGAGTTGATGGTCTGGTCTTAGTTCCTAAATGAATAGGTGTCCGCATCACAAAACAACCACTGTATAATTAGCAATCTGTTTGGTAGGCTGGTTAGCAGAATGGACAACATGGGGATGGATACTGAATTACCTTAGACTCAGGTGATGGTTAGTTCTAGTTGTCATCCATCAGAAGAGTGATAGGGCAGTTCAGAGATGATGTAATAGTTTTCTGCAACCTTTCCATTTACCAACTTTTCCATAGACTTCTATAGATAAGTCTCCATGGCTGTCATATGCCTGAAGAGGCTCCAGAGTTATTAGATCCCCAGCCTTTCAGCACAGTGTATATGTAGGGAAAGGAGAGAGTTGAACAAGTTTATACCAAGTTAAAAAGGGGTGAAAGAGGAAGGACTTCCCATGCATCAGTTGCTCCATAGTAACTGTTTTGTATGCTCACTTTTATCCCATAGTAAGTGAAAGCTGAACTGGGGCATTTTATCTAGAATGAAACGTTACTGTGGTTTAGCTTCTTAATGAAGGATGGGATTGGGCATAAAACCATTACCACAGAGCACCTAACACATAATAAAGGGTGTTCCTATTAATTTACCTGTCTGTACCTGGGTTTCAATGGCTCTTTAAAGAATTAAAACTGAGTAATTAGAATTGTGTTCTAAAGTGTCTCATCTCAGACCAAATCATGCTTTTACTTGGAAATCCTTTCTGTTATGGAGGGCATAACATTAGAAAAGAGATCCAAAAAATAACCAATACTTTTTCATGAATGCAAAAGTTTCATTAAAGTTAAAAAAATTAGGTACACACACACACACACACACATTCATAAACTTTTGTCATGTTAACAAACTAATTTATACATATTTTCAAAATGAAATAATCGCAACATTCACGAGCCACCTGGTACCTAGACGTATATAGAAAAAATATTTAAAACTGTGTCTGTGTCTGAATTGCTGAACCTTTCTGAATCTGTCCAAATCGATTTGGAGGGTTCTTATTCAATTCGGATTTGGAGATTTGGTCACTGAATTGGGCTCAATATCTGCCGAATGGGATCAGGGACCAAAGCTTTGCATCACTCTAAAGTTAATGGTCAGATTTGAGCAAGTATTATCCCTTGTTGACATCTGTTTTTTCCACCGGTAGTGCCTCTTTCTTTGGTTATGCTTGTAAGTAAATACTTTGTATGAACTAAAAAGCAAACAAATATATTATCCAGTCCTTCCTTGCTATCTACAAGAGCGTATATCTACGACTACATGGGGTGAGATTTTTATGGTAACTCTGTGCTTAAAATACTGGCAGAAAATCACTGGCTGAATTTTAGTTTCTGGTCATACCGTACTTCAATTTTTTTTCATTAATTGGCCTATGTTTGGCATAAATAGTAAGAGTAACATGGGGTGTTAGGGTTTGTGTTTTTTGTCATCTTTGCTGCCTGACTGAAGTGAAATATGCTAAATGTGCCCTATGGGAAGATATTGTATCATTAATTACAAATTTGAAGAACAGTTCTGGGTGCAGTCTAGCCTTTACAGGCTCATAACACCTGCGGGCGGGCATAATGACATTGGCAGATGGAAAGGTTGCAGTAAATATGCATAGTTATTGTTTCAGCCAAAAAGCTGTGGGAAAGGAAACACATTAATCTACAGTGGCTGTTTTTTTCTTTTCAGTAAGCCTGAGTAATAAATTGCTGTTTTTCCTTGCCTTGTCTTCTAGTTCTTGTTTTATTTTTCAAGTAGGAGACAGATTGAAGGAAGAGAAGAGAATGGGAATGAAGATATAAAATATTCAAGTACCAAAGCAATTGAAAATTAAATTAGTTTGAACAGGTAGATTGAAAACCTGTCCCTGGTGATGGCTCATACATCAATGAGTCAGGCAAATCTAATGTAGTAGGATCATAAAATATACATTTGTGTATAAATATGGCACTTGTTTGGATGGCATGTTACAAGACAGTGGTTAGGAAATGCAAAAAAAGAAGAATAAGACATGGATCCCTAGGTACGGTAAGAACAGTTATGAGCAGCATGACTGAATTTGACCTTATTGCTTAAAGGCAACCTTCAAAGGTCCAAAAAATTAGTCTGTGTGAAAGGAGTTCAGAAAGGGTTCTGTTTTGCTTAACCACTTTGTTTGTTAAGACATTTCAGGAATTGGAGGTTTCAGCTTGCCAGATGGACATTTGGGGAGGTCTAAATGATAGTTGGTTCACTCCAGCTATAAGGCTTTTTATCTTAACTGTAACTCTAAGGTAAACATAAGAAGGCATAAATAAAAATAAATGATTGACTAAAAATCCTTTCCTTTTGCTTAATATTTATTCTATATAAATAATATTTCATGTAAAAGCATTTTTAATAAGTAAAATAAACAAAATAAATAATTCTGTTGCTTTTTACTATGTCCATATTTCACTAACTCTTCACTCCTAATAACTCCTCCACTGTAATCAGAATCTGAATTTCAGATGTAAAAATCATCTTTGTACAACCCCTCCTAAAAAAACTTTTCATATGTCATAAAATGGTGGAAAAGGAACCAGTTAATTCTTTTCCTATTTGCACAATTCACCAGTTATATCCATGACAGTTGCATTCCTCAGCTTAAGTTTTTCACAGTGGAAAAAATACCTACCACTTCCTTTTTTTTTTTTTTTTTTTACATGTCAGAGGTAGGAAGGAGGAAAAAAGGTTTAACTAGGTGAGTTGTTAACACCTGAAGTATCTAAACCTTGAGGAAACATTCTACAAGCTCTCCCAGCAGTTCAGGTTTTAGAGGTTTTTGCACTACATTATTTAAGCCATGGAGATTTGAGAGTTAATGATCCTCTCTAATCTCGATTTTTTT
>JAGPOW010002742.1:20313169-20337722 GCA_030014935.1 Caiman crocodilus | reverse complement strand
CATTTTCTGCTGGCTAATTTTTCATCAGATTGACTTCTAGGCTATATGCCAGCAAGTTCCTGTCCTGTCTGGTGTTGATTTTCTGAGCCCCCAATACCTCTTCATGAGAGATGGGGTGTACTCAGCTCAGTGGTTGGCAGAGTTGGTTCAGTGATAATATTTTGTGGCTAGTATATCAGGTCATTTCTGTTCAGGAATTGTGACCTGATCTCACCTTTCAATAGCCATAGACCTATGTCTTCTCAGACACCTGCTCCTGCAGGTTAAAAGTACCACAAGGCTGGTCAGTGTCCTGATGATCAGAATCTGAGATTCTAGTATAATAGTGTTGATGTTTTCAGATGCTTTTCCAGACGTAGCTTTAAGCAGGAATGAAGTATACATTTCAACTACTCACATGTCTGGAGGGGGATTTGACAAACACCTAGCTGGGGTCACCTGACTCCAGCACTTCCCTGCCCAGGGCAGGGGTCAGGCTCAATGGTCTACTGAGGTCCCTTTTGACCCTAAAAATCTGTGAAAGCCGTGAGATATTTCTGACTGTGCTGTCTTTTCATAGATACAACGATCCAGATTTCCACTCATGGCAACAAGCATTTTAGCCATTTTTAGGTTATTTTTAAAAGGTCGTGCAAGACTTTACACTGTTCAAATGTGAACCAGATGAATAGGTTAACATGCAGTTTTATTTGGCATAGTTTCACATGTAAACTGTATTCCAGAAACCTTTGAAGAATTTGCACAGCTATGGCATTAGCCTCCCCATTTCTTTGCCTTTATCATGTGTACACATAAGTGATATTTTTTCCAGCTGTGGTTTGAAAAGCAATGCAAACTCAATGAAATGTGGATTGAGAAGGCTGTTCCAAACATCAGGAACTTCAGAGCTGGTGACTGCCTCCCCAACAGGGTGAGATTTATACCCACAAGGCAGGAAGAGGAACACTGTTGGATTCATAGATTATAGACGTTAGGGTTGGAAGAGACCTTAGCAGATCATTGAGTCCAACCCCCTGCCCTGGGCAGGAAAGAGCACTGGGGGCAGATGACCCCAGCCAGGTGCATATCTAGCCTCCTCTTAAAGATCCCCAAGGTGGGGGAGAGCACCACCTCCCTTGGAAGCCCATTCCAGATTGTGGCAACCCTTACTGTAAAGAAGTTCTTCCTTATGTCCAACCTAAATCTGCTCTCCGTCAGTTTGTGGCTGTTGTTCCTAGTTACTTCAAAGGGTGTCCTGATAATGGATGTAATGGGCAGCAGAGAGGTAGAAGAGGTCTGTAAGGGGGGACCGTAACTCCTGTTACTGCAGAGGGTGCAAGATGCCATTTGCAAGCCATTACATTAGTAATGGAGGCCTCCTGTGCCCTGGTAAGAAAGAGAGAGAGAGGTCATGTGACCAGAAGGGGTGGAGCCAAAGGGCTATATAAGCCTGGTTCCTAGACTAAGGGGACAGTATGGCATAGTACTAAAGGTGTTCTGTCAGACAAAGGGGTGTCTGACAGAACTTCAGACAGTAGTAAGATATCCCCCAGGGGTGGCAGGGAATAGCCAGCTAGTGGAGGAACATTATTTACGTTGTATGTGTATCACAAGGATTAAGGTGGTCTGACTGCTGCTCTGTGGACTCATTCGTAGGCAAGATGCCTGGCTAGGAATCAGCACTGGTGAAAAACTGGGCCAGGCAGGGGAGCCCAATGTTGAGCAGAGCTCAGTGAGGCACCTAAAGTAGCATTTGAAGAGTCTGAGAACTGCCTTCCAAATTAATATAAATTAACATGGGCACGGCAGGCAGAGACAGGGCAGTTGGCAGTCTAGGGTGAGCTGGAGTATAAAAATAGGCTTGGAGTGGCTGCCAGAGGGTGCCAGATCACCCGCAGAGGCTGAGCCCATTACAAGGTCTCATTCACTCATGTGGTTCCTCTGCAAATTTGCTTGTGCAGATACTTTTTAACTAACTCATCATATTCATTTTAATTTTAAGCAATAGTTAGTGCAACTTGCTGTTCCACCAGCACTTTTTGTCTATTAATTCCAGTCTTCCATTACTGAGTAAGGCTTTCCTCCCTTTTACATTCTGAGTACAGTACAACCCCACTAGAATAAACCTCATCAGAAGTTCATTAAAAGGGGGTGTTTACTATAAAAGGGATTGACATTTTTGGCATTAGAACAATGAAAAAACGGGTTCCTGCTGTTGGGATTGTTAATAATGTGGGGAGGGGGGAGGTTGTATATAATTTTTTCCGAAGTGCTTCCCACTATTCCACCAATTTTAAGTTAAAATCAAAATGTTTAATGTATGGCAAAATGTGCCTTTAATGCCGCCTTAGGTTTTCTGTTAATACTCTGTAGCAGTTTGAGCCAGAGTAACTTACTTTCTGGAGCAGCATGTTCATGTGTGCCCAGCACAGCAGCAATTTGAACTGGGGTAGAGCAGTTTACGCCAAGACTGCTAAGCCCCAGGCTCCCAGTGGCAGTGTTAGGCAGCAGAGGGGTTGGCTGGGGCACGAGGGTGCTGCAAGTGACTGGGCTCAATTTATGCCTGCAGTTAGCATCTACATGTGTTTAATCACAGTAATTTACCCTGGCCTAAAATAGTACTTCCCCTTCCATTGCTATTTTACTGCAGTATGAATTAGTATTAGTTTACTGCAGCCTAATGCCATTGCACATGTAGATGGTAATGCTTTATTCCGCCACTAATTAGTTTGCTCTGCAGTAAAGCACATGCGTAGATGCAGCTAGTTTAATTGTAATTGAGTCTCTTAAGTGCCTTTACTACACGACCCTGATTTTTGTCCATTTGCCTGACAGTCTTTTCCCCTCTGCTGTGTAGTTTTAAAAACGCTGTAATTTTGTGTAGTACTTTATGTGTTCACTCAGTTTCATGTTACTGATTCCCCGCCAGAGTTTTCTAGGCAGAGCTGGGACCCAGATTTTTTGCTTCCGAGTCCCATGTTATAGATAACTGGAAAAATGACACCTTAATCTGTAAAACAGAATAATAGTTTATACCTACCTATATCAAAGGATTTTTGCATGGTATAAATAGTTAATTATTATACACGGTATATAAAGTACTATAAAGAGCTATGTACTGTTGCTGACTATCTATGTACCCTTTCCTTTTATTTATCTGCCAAATAAATGCAATGCTGCTAGCGATATTGTAAACTTTGTTTCAGTGCCCT
Source organism: Caiman crocodilus (assembly GCA_030014935.1). Taxonomy (NCBI): domain Eukaryota; kingdom Metazoa; phylum Chordata; order Crocodylia; family Alligatoridae; genus Caiman; species Caiman crocodilus. Next base: position 20,334,531 of record JAGPOW010002742.1, on the reverse strand, counting down.
GTTTGACCTTGGAAGCTGAACAATTGTAATTCAGTGCTTGGTTGCTCGTGTGAAACATCTCATATGAGTGCCAAGTGTTATGACTTTTTTTTTAACATGGACTCCAGTGTGGCAGGAACTGGATCGAAACTTCTAACTCAGTTTTTCTAGGTCATCAGCAGGGATCCTGCTTTTCTGTTTGCCATGGAAAAACCCGGGTTTTCTCTATTTAAGGAGAAAAACCTGGGAAACACCAGGTTTCCTCTTGCAGGCTGGCAGAGTTCCAGCTGACAAGGGGCTGTGGGGAGTGAGAGGAGGGTGGTCAGGAAGGGGACACCATGTGCATGTGTGCACATATACATGTATGTGGCAGCCAGGCAGCATGGAGAGCAGCTCTCACAGTTCCCCACAGGTAAGTCTGAGGGGAAGGATTGAGGCCCCCATAGTGAGGGAGGGAGGGAGTCGGGCAGGGCTAGGGTTGGGGCTGGTGTTGTCCAGGTGGGGTGGTACACGTGGTGGTGCAGGCAGGGAGCAGGACAGAGCTGCAGGTGGCTTATCCAGGGGCAATGGGGACAGTTCCCCCCTGCTGCATTAACTCCTAGGGGCATGGTTTGGGGGGCATGTGGCCCCCTCAGGTTTGTGCATGGCACGGGGGTGGATAAGGGCTGGTGGCTGTGGAGTCTCCCAGGAAGAGGGCAGTAGGGTTGCCCGAAGGGGACATCCCTGCTTCTCTTCTCCTGGGGGCCTTTGTGGCCTAGCGAACAGGACCTGGCGCAGCAGGGAAGAGTGAGGTGGGAAAGCTCAGTGCTGCTTCCAGGAGCCCCATGCCGCCATGGCAAGGTGCCCCCTGCCAACACAGCAGCAGTAGGGGTGGCAGCACAGAGTTGTGCTCCCTGCTGGTAGGTTTCCAAATTGCTTTAAAATTGTAAATATATCAATTGGATATTGTGTTCAATTGATATTTATATATAGAGAGACATTTCATTTTAATCGCAAGAAAAACACAGATTTAAGACTTTTTTAACCAGATAACTTGCACGTTTTTATCAGATAATTTGCATTTTTAAAACAGAGAAAACCAGGATCCCTGGTCATCAGAAAACCTGTACATGCAAATTCCCATCAATCATTAATACTCAGATCTAGAACACAACTAGTGACCTAGATTTGAGGTCCTACAGTCTGAACCAATTTTTTTTCCTAACTTCATTTTTGCTGTTTTATGACTCTCTGTAATATGACTCAAGGATATTAGGTTTTCACATGACAGGTTCCTTGATGTTGTCCACCTCTGGTCTCAGATTGCAAATGCGGATTTAAGAAGGTTACAACATTGAAGGTCCAGGCTTCAAAAGCATACTTTGTGGACCATTTTAAAAAATGATTAATCATTATTTAGTTTATTTGTTTGAAGTTATAGCCACTCTCTCAAATACTGAAGAAAGGACACCTTTTACTCGGTGGAGCTTTCAATGACAAAGGCCAGAGGAAAGGCAATATAATAATGGGCAGTTTATAAACAATGTATATATAAATCGATAAACTCCACTACCAGTTAGCACAGGTGATAAGGGTCATTAAGAGGAACATAAGTGTTAAGATGCTGTTGGCCTTGTAGATGAATGTAGAGAAGTCATACCATGCATCAGGAGATGCAGGTATTAAGTATCTTCTGTCTTATAGAATTGGAGCAAAGCTGACGCTTTTATTTTGTGAAACATTGACAGCAAAAGAATATATAGTAAATGCAATATTTAGCAATATACAATAAATGAGTGGGGAAAGGGGACATAGGGGCAATTATAAGTCATTATAAATTAGAAGCTATACATCAATAAGAAATGAATTGGCAATATGGCAAGAGCTCTGTCTGGCCAAACTATGAGCTCTTCAGTGACTTCAAAATTACTTACAAAGGTCTCTTAAGGTCTTATTACACATTAATTTTTGTGGCTCCTGGAGCTCTTAACCCCTGGATTGTCCACACAGTAACAACTAAAACTAGTTTTAAGCATACTTTAGACAGTTTAAAGTATTCCACTACAAAGCAGGTTTATCTCTAATCTGTGTTACCCAGCTCATGTTCCATTAATGTGTGGCCACTCCCCAACAGTGAGCTCCACATTGCAGTCCTCCAGCATCCCAGGATGCAGTGTCCTCTCCCTCACCCTCCTGTTCTATTTTGACAAACTTTCTGGCCCCCGAGCTGTACGGCCCAGGGAGAGGTTCTGGCACCAAGCCAACTCCCCCTCCCACCCCCAAAGGTGCAACTGTCCAACCCTATGTGAACAGCTGGCAGAGCGCGTGCCAGCTAGGCAGGTTGCAGGACATGGACAGGTTGAGGAGTGAGATCTATGAGGCGTGGGGTGGGGTGACAAATTAGGGCAATGGTTTGGGTTTCCATGAGCTGAGGCTTCCTTCCCAAGGCAGGATCAGCAGCTCCCCAAAAAGTGCCTTCCCTTTTTGCTCCCACCTCGCAGTTACCCTGGGAAGCATGGCTAACATTCCCGCCCCTCCCCCCCACCTCCCATCCCAGTTTTTTAAAACATGAGACTTTCTTTAATTTACATCCTATTTATTGTTGTTTGTAATCTTCCCTTTATTAACTATTAATTTTACCCTCTCATGGCTGATTTCCTTCATTTCACCACTCCATCCCATTAACTCTCTGCCTCCCAGCTTCATGTTTCTGCCTCCTACCTCCCCAACCAGCTCTCACCCCCACACCTAGAGCAGGTGTAGAAGCCTGTCCTGGCTTACCAACCCCATAGTGATATCCCGCCCCTGTAGCTCTTGGTCAGGCCCCTCCTCACCATGCCTCTAGTGGCAAGTCATAGGGCATTTGAACACGTGTATGCGCCATGGTGCCGGGCGCTTTTAAAAGTTTCTAGTGCTGCGGGGCATTTGTATAAACGGTGAAATGCATGTCAGCACTGAGAAAATGGCAGGGGCGTACTTTTGAACTAAAACACCTTTGATATGTTTTAGTTCAAAAGTGTGCCACCGCCATGTTCTCAACACTGGCATGCATTTTGCCATTCATACAAATGTGTGCAATGCAATGCTGGGCAAGTCAGCTCGCATGCTCTGCAGACTCGATTAATCAAGTCTATTGTGACATGCTGGATTTCCGGTGTGTTGGAGCAGACAGAGGTACATGAATAAATGCTAATAGCTGTGCAGGTGGGAGACAGTCGGAGAAGACTTTTAGCCTTACAAAGTGACTGCTCCAAACTCATGGTCAAGTCTCATGTTAGCTAGCACTCACACTGATCAACATCTGAGCAGCTCAAAGTACAATGTGAAACAGAGCCCTTACGAAAGATAAAAGCATGGCCTTCTTACTGAGTGTAAGAGTGTAGCAACAACATGTTGGGACAAATTCAGAAGTGCCCAAACATGAATTTAGATGCAGTTAGCAAGAGACATAAAAGGCAACAAACAGCATTCTATAAATACACCTGAAGTCAGAGGATGACAAAGGAAAGGGTAGGCCCCTTACTGAATTGATAAGAGAAGCTAATAATGGGAAGTGTGGAAAAGGGTGAAGAGGGCCACAGAGGTGGGCAGAGTTGAGAATACTGATTACATGGAGGAAACAGAAGCCGGCAAAAAGCTTGACAAGGGAAGATAGGCAGGCCCGGAGGGAGAGAATTATGTTGAGCTTTTAGAATGGGGGCAAGAATGTTCGATCTGAAGGTTAGGCTGAAATGGAAACCAGTGAAGGGATTAAAAAATGGGAAGGCACTTGGTAAAACTAATGGCCAGTACAGATAAATCCTTCATTCTTCCTGATTGCTTTTCCACATGCTGTGCTCTCTTTCCAAGCTCGTGTGCAGAGATTTTCACTTTGTCTTGGTTCTGACCTTTTTAGCATCAGTCATCGTGTTAGCTTGATTGCCGGTGATCTTTTACAGAACTGAATACCCAGCTGACATTTCTTGGCATATGCCGCTCGTTGTGAAGAACCATGACAGGATTAAAATCAAGATGAATGAACTGGAGTTGGTTTATCTTTAAAACTGAACAAATGTTGGGTTGAGAACATTAAGATATCTAACAGGGTCCATGTTAGCTGATCTCCAGACTCAGGCAGAGGCTAACATGCAATGATTATTTGTTACTATGAATAGAATTGCCCACACACCACCGAGCAGCTTGGTATTGGGCATAATTATAAAGGTCATGAGACTGTGAGTATGACTGGATTATGCACATTTGCTATCTAAGTATTGGAGCCGTCCATATCAGGTCTACAGCCATTCGGTTCCTTCAGATAATTTGCTCTGGACAAGTGAACATCACATAAACACTGTATATGACTCAGCTGCTGTCTGCTGTCTTTGATACCGAGACCATGACTTAATAGAGTATGGAGATGCTTATCTAGCTTATTTTGTTCATGCTGAAAGATTAGCTCTTCTAAACTGAGTGCCTGCATGTCACCAGCAGCATTTTTGCTTTCCTTTCTGAACACTTTATCCCACAGTAAGTTCAAGCGGTGGAGTAAATGTAGCTATATGCATATATAATACTTTACAGTAGGATCTCATTAGCTCATACAAACTGAAGCCTCAGCAAAGAATGTAAGCATTGCTTAAAATAGAGCACCTGCTGACTGCAATGCGATGGTTTATGTGCCTACCATTCTACATGCGAAGAAATACTTTGCTGGGCTGAGGCCAGGAAAAGTAATGAGTAAGCAGGTAGACATAGTGGGCATACTTGCTTTTGTTGCTAAACCGTCTGAGTCATATCTTTGACTTATTTTCTCTGATAGTTCTAACTGTTTAGGATAAAATGATGGCATTGTGTGTGATGTAATATCCTTTGGTACATTTTGTAAAAGTTCTGCAGCTCCAGGGCTCTATAAAACAAGCAGTGGTAAGTGGACAGAAACTACTTGGTCTTGCATGCAAGGTACAGGTGCGTGAAGTCAAGGCAGAGTGTGTTAGCAAGGCTCTGCTGGAGTTTGAGTAAAGCAAATTACACTGAATCCAATGGGATCAACAGTATCAGTTATTACAGTAATTAAAATGTGGGAGCATGCAGATTCGTATTTCAATCGGGGATCGGTGCATTATGGAGTAATATGAAGCTTCGTGGGGACTGGTAATGAAATATTTCCTGCAGGGTTTCTGAGAAATTCAGGTTCTAATTCAGACTCCTAAAAGAATTCCCTTATGTTCAGGAAGAAAGTCTCCACCCTTTTTCTAGAAGGCTTAGGAAAAATAAGATAAAATCCTCTTCATTCCTCAGTTTTAATATAGTTTTAGTTTTCAGATAGATGCTTCACCAGTGGGCCCTTCCTTTATTTCTTGTGACATGATGATAGCCACCTGAAAGAAAAGGAGTATCTAAATACTGAACAGCCAAAGCAGAGATAATGAGGGGTTTAGCGCACACATCATGGATGCTTAGACTGTGAAGAATGGCATTCCTTCTGTATCCGTGGAAGCATGTTCAGTTGAAATGAACTGCTATATCCTGAGTGTTTTTAAAAAAACAACCCTTTCTTTATGAGGCTTCTGCTTATGTCAGTGCAATTGTGTTTAAAACCCACCCCCTACACACACAGCACTCACATTAACACTATATTCCTGGAACTGATAACAAGTTATACATTTCAGTGTCACATAAAGGAATCATGTTGGCATGCTGTGGCATAAAGGCTTTATCAGTGTGAATTCAAAATGTGCGAAGCCACTGAAGAGCAATATGAATACTCTAAATTTGATGCTGATGCAGTCCTGTAGACTGCACCGTAACGCACGTTCTTCACATACTAAGTTTGAACATGTATATCAAACATGTTTACATTTATTATTATTGTATACATCTAGATCCTAGGAAGGCAGTGCTGGAAAAGACATCATGGTCTATGTAGTCCAGCCTCCTGCTTCAGGCAGGCTCACCCTTGACTAAAACATCCCAGCCAAACATCTGTTCAACTTGCTTTTGAAGATTTCCGTGGATGGGGATTACACAACTTCTCTAGGTAGCCTGTTCCAATGCCTTACTGCCCTGAGTCAGGAAATTTCTCCCGATTTCCAACCTTAATTTCCACTACTGCTGCAGCTTGAGACCCACAGCCACAGAGAATAGCCCACTTTCATGCTTGCTATAATCACCCTTCAGGTATTTGAAGATTATCAAAACCCTACTTCAGTCTTCTTTTGTCCAAACTAAATAACACTAGTTCTTTCAGACTTTCCTTATAATGCTAGTCTCCCAGGCCCCTGATCATTTTTGTTGCTCTGCACTGGACTGTTTTCAAACTATCCACCACCTTGTTGAAGTTGAAAACTTGACGCAGTGCGCCAGGTGAGGCCTCACCAGTGCTGAACAGAAGGGAAGAATCACTTCCCTTGCATTGCAAGCGACACTCCTTTTGATACAACCCAGGATGCTGTTTGGCTGCTTCTGCAACAGGAGGACACTGTTGGCTCTTATTCAGCTTATTGTCCACTGTACCCTCCAGGTCCTACTCTGCAGTATTGCAGCCTAGCCAGTTATTCCCTAGTCTGTATTTGTACATGCAGTTATTCCTTCCCAAGTGCAGGACTTTGCATTTGTCCTTGTTGAATCTCGTGTCATTGATTGCAGACCATTTCTCCAGTCTATCTAGTCATTCTGGATCCTAGCCTTGTCCTTCAGTGTCTGCAATTGCACCCAGCTTGGTGTCATCCACAAATTTGCTAAGCATGCACTTGATCCCATCATCCAAGTCTTTAATGAAGATATTAAATAATACAGGAGTGATATTGGCCATGTGGTTATAATGAAACAATAGGTTGTCATGTCTTCCTCCACATCCCACAGGTAGCTCATTTTCTTGTGAGAATCTATGATGTTATATATAATAACTTAAGTTGCTTGTTTTCTTGCATTGAAATTCATGAACAAAAATCTAAAAAAATAAGTGCATTAGTAGGCTAAATACATGTTGAATAGAAACATTCTTATGTTCATCCTATCTGTATACCTACCCTTTGTATTAGTTTCTGAGATAGACTTGAAACTTTTCCATGTCTTTCTAGATGCATCTTTTTTTGCTGGAATGTTCTATGAGGTCTCTTCTTGCCAGAATATTCTGCTGTATTGAACGATCATTTAAACCTTCTCCCTTTATTATCTACAACAGGTCTTCTTAATTTTTTTCTTCTTTAAGATAAAAGATTAAGAGTTCCTGGATTCAGTTAATATGAAGGACATAACACAGATTGACGTTTTGCCAGTATTGACATCCAGTGTTAGTTTTACTGCAACAGAAATTGCACTGGAAACCAAAACCATGCTGTATAAAACATTATTTTCTGTGATTCATCTCTGACCTTTGTTTTTGCTAGTCTGCCATAAAACAAGCCATAATACAGAAGGTTCCTAAATATGTTTCATTGCAGCAGACTGAAGCTGGACAGAAGATGACAAGAAACATAAGACTGTTGTAAATGGAGTAACTTAATTGAATTTGTGGACTCAGAATCTGATTTAAAAGTCAGATAAGCCAAATCCTTGTCTTTATTGAGCTTGATCCAGTGTCCATTAAGTTAGTGGAAATACTCCCATTAATTATTTATTGTTCTGGATCGGACACTATATAAATAAAGATGCAATTTCTCAACTTGGTGTCAAGATAAAAATGAGAGAGTGATTACTGCTATTAGTGCTGTCCTTTTGGTTTTTGGCCTACAAGTGTTAGGGACCTAAAGTTTCTTGCCATGTGAAACTCTTAATAATTGAAAGCCTTGATATTGCAGCCATTTAAAATAGCTGTGACACTGAATATATGAGAGTTGGAAACTCAGTCTTTTGGCAGCAAATGTTAAATAGCATGCACTAAAATCTAAAGTATGCAAAATTAACAAGTTAGCAAGGGTTTGGCAAGAATGGAGGGCACTTTTTCGTGGCAGATATCAAGGTGTTTTTATTCTGTGCTCAGTGTTGTCCAAATTGCATACAACTGTAACTTGCTTCTCTTTTATAGTGCTTTTTGACATACTGCCACCAAGTATATTTTTCTCCCTCATACTGTATGTGTCAACATATGTACAGCTGTGATATAAAAATATTCTGTTTGAAATGTCATACATTTTTGGATTATATTATACTAAAATAAGCATGCCATCATCTGATATTTTTTTAACTACGTACGTAGGAAAGTGCTTGTCCCATTCTCAGAAAAGAGCAACAAAAGTGCTCTGAGAATGCACAGCGGGTGAAATAAAATAATTTATGTATGTGACTAGGAAATATCCTGTGAAAAAGTAAGAAATGGGTATTGCCTGAGCCAGAATTTTCTCCTTTTTGTATTCTGGAAAATGCACAAGTGCATTCAAGAATCCCTTTCATAGTGGAGCAAGGGAGAAGGTTCTTCTAATATGACAATGGCAAAGATTTACTGCCATCTACTGTACAGCCAAATATTTGTTATAGACCCCATATTGAATAATATCTTCTGATTATTTTAAAGGAAGTTAGAATCTTGGTACCTATTATTCCAAAATAATACAGTGAATTTGAAGTTGGGATGTAGTGGTTGCAGTGTACCAGAAGCTAGAAACTATTGAGTTAACTTTTAGCATGTTAACATGTCATGTATAATATATTTTAAAAAGAGGCTTCTTCTTTCTACATGTAGAGCTAGGAAATACTGCTTCTTTTTGCCTTGACATAGTACAGGAAGACCTTGTTAAAATATCTTGCTTCTTCATAATGTAGAATCTTATAAAGCTTGATGGAATATTTTATCCTTTACGTCAGTTTCTCTTTCCTGATGTATAAATAATCAACCCTTTTGTATCTGGCACAATGAATATTTTAAGAGAGAGAGAGAGAGTGAGAGAGCAGATTGTTGTGGCATTAATATAACTGAGTTTTCTTGCCACTGCTGGCCCAGCTGCCTTCCTCCTTAAACCTGCTTCAGTTTCTGGTCTGTTTCCAATCAATGCAGACTTGTTCTGAAATTTGGGAGATGCAACTGACTGTTCGGATTTCCGTGCCAAATGTTGGATTCATACCATAGAGATGGCTGACAGGATGTGCCACTATCCAGCCTTTCAGTATAGGCTCCTTTATGTATTGTCTTTAAACTTCTGCTTGCCAAGGTCTTTATAGTCTTAAGGCAGACCTGAACAGGACCTCAGATAATCCTATATCTTTTCTTTGCTCCTACAGAAAAACAGTTTGTTTACGGGTCAACATAGGGACCTTCTAATCCAGTTTACAGCAGATGCCTTGAATAATGTGGAAGGAGGCCAACTTCTTATCCTTCCTCTCTCTGGAACGTGATTGTCGTTTGGCCTTTCCTTGCAGATATGCTTATTTAGTTAATTGCAAGATTATCTTATATTCTCAGCCCAAAAAGTGGAATCTGAAAGGATTCCAACCTTTTCTTTTTGAGACAAGATACAGCCAGTCTTCCTTAACAATCCGATAAGCAGAAGGGAGGCCAGGGAAGCATCTTATAGGCTGACTCCTTCAGCAAGGCATGAGTTTTCATAAATTACAGCCCATCTCATCCAGTACTACAAATGGGATTGCAGTCTTGACAATTATTTGCACTGCGGGTGGTGGGAGAATCCTACGTCATTCAGCCTGCTGTAGAGGATCTTGACTGTCAGTCGTCTTACAGCAGTATGGATTGTATCCAGAACTGAGAGCCGTAATGCAGTGGAACTTTACAAGAACAACACCCATCATTGTGATCATAACCTGGAGGAGAATAGACCAAACTTACTGACATTAAGAAGGATTCCATTTTGAAGACTGTTACAAATCATGGAAATTTCAAATTGTGTTGATTTACCTTCTCTTGCAATTTATTAGTCACCTAATAATTTTCAGTAATGAACAGGGATCCTAGTTTTCTGTGGGGCAAAAAGCAGAAAACCTGTATCTAAATGTGGGGGCCGAGAAATGGGTTGGAATGGGGCCGCCAATGGAGTGGAATTAGGCACAGCACGCGTAGTGATTGTAAAGAAAAAAACTTTACTTACAAGCTGCGATACAGAGACTTGCGTCAAGGTATGCAGTGTAGGCGTGCTTAGAAGAGGCGTGCTTAGAAGAGAGAAGGCTTACTTTGCAAACAAAGTAGAAAACTGTGTGGCACAGTAGGGTACAGGGTACATCAGGAATTCGTCGACAGGGAGTCGTTGGTGGTTGATCAGGCCTAATGTGGCTCCGGGGTACATGTAAGGATCTTTTTGAGCATGCGAAACTCTCCTCCGTGCATCCGGGCTCTCCTCTGACTTGAGCGGGTACCTCCCAAGCCTTTTGTATGGCTAGTAAACCAATTGCTAGCTGCCACGTGTGCATAATTTACAATAGGCCAATCAAAAGCATGCACTCACAGTGCAGCTGCAAGCTTTTGGCGGGAGCTGGTTTTGCACCGAGGGCTCTTTCCCGCCTTACAGGGAAAATCCCTTCACCGGGTATTCGCAATGTGCTAACACGCAGCTGTGCCGAGGCACTTTCTAACCATTTAGCTCTGACACTAAAGGACACAGAAAACTGAATTTTTTTTTATTTTTTTTTTTAACCTACTGAAAGTATAGTAGCTTCTCGAGTGGTGCTATTTCTGCTTCTTTTTATTTTTGCTGCAGTTTTTGCCTCTCAGCCAATCAGCAGCAAGGGAAGGCACACCACTGATTGGCTGAGAAACAAAAATGCTGGGAAAAATAAGAGCATAAATGGTGCTGCTTGCTCGCCATGTGATGCTACTATGCTTTCGTTAGGTTGTGGGAAAATAGGGGTTCTTTGTTTTTCTGTGGTTTTCCCTGGTAAACAGAAAACTAGGATCCCTGCTAATGAATTATTCCTCCTAGGATGAATTTGTTTTCAATCGAAACCAAATGAGAAACCTTTCTCACTGTGAGAAAGGTAATGGACGTTGTAGTGATAAAAGTTGGGGATTGGGAGGTGGCCGCTCAGGTAGTAGTTAGTTAGAGAGAGAAAAAGGGTCTGCAGGGGCTGGCCTACTGCTGCAGAACAAAAATGGTTGCTTAGTTCTTCTCGTTCATGCCTGATTCTTTACTGAACCTGGTGAGCAATACAAAATTCCTTCCCTCAGTATCAGATGTATACCTTGTATCCCCAAAACATCAAACACCACTAAAATTGAGTTGACATTGGACTGTGTTCTGCCCTCTGTTACCTATGGACAGATACAGGGACCAATAATTAGAAGTGTTGCCTGGGAGTTAACGGAGTAGAATTGTTTCAGTATCCCCTGGCTTGTTGCTGTTTGTCAGCAGAAACCATTCCCTGAGACCCCTTTTAAAACCATTTTTCACCAAACTGTTCACTAGAGAAATGGAAATTCTGGTGGGCCTGCAGACCTTTCAGAACCTCACGAAGCAAATAAACTATTATATAGGATCAGCAGGTCATCTCTGAGATTTCTGCTCAGGCCTACTTAAGTCTTTGTTAGGTAGCAGTTCACTAATGATGAAATCCTAAACTACATACTTAAATATTGCCAGTGCCTATCGGTTGTAAAGAGTAGGAAGAATTGAGAATGTCTGTTGCATTATAAACAATGTCCTGGTTTCAGAGTGCATGGCTAGAAGCTCTTCTTGTATTTAATTATACTCCTGTGTCAGTGTATACACTACATGCCAGGAGCGGGCAAAGTCTGACTCGCAGGCTGGATTGGGCCTGTGGCAGACTCCGTTTCCCAGCAGCCCCTGCCTGCATTGTTGCGGCCAGTTTCCTAGCAGCTCCTGGCCACATGGCTATCACTGGTTTCCATGGAGACTCCAGCAGTGGTAGTGCCATGACGGCAGGGGACCAGCGTTTCCATGGAGACCAGCCCTGGCAGCGCTGGGAAGGGCACACAGCTAGGTGGGGAGCTGCTCCGGGGCTGGGATCTTGCACCATGTGGTCCGGAGCCAGGGCAAAGCTGTGATCCACTGCCCGCATGCCCTGGGCAGGGGCATGTAGGCAGCAGATCGTGGCTCTGCCCCGGCTCTGGACCATGCTGCCACCACTGCAAGATCCCAGGCCAGTCGTAGAGCAGCTCTGTGCCTGGTCATGTGCCCTGCCAGCACTGCTGGGGCCGGTCTCCATGGAAACCCTGGCCTCATGCTGTCATGACGCTGCGGCCACCTCTTATGGAGGTGGTATCTTGCAAAAATAATATGTGATTACTGTATTGATAAACAAACCCATGACATTTGTGCATGGAAGACTTGCCCAAAAGCTTGCAAAGAACTTTTTTGCCAACTGTGTTTAGGTGGTCTAATTAAAAATATCACATCTACCCAAAGAACTTTGCCTGTGCATGGAAAATAGTATTTAAGTCTTGTTTCCAGTGTGCATCACATTTTTTTGATGAACACTGCCAGCTGGCGCTAAAAGGAAAAAAATGGAATAACATTGTAAATGTTCACATTTGCAGTGCAATATTTTGAATTTTTCCTTGTTTCCAGAATTGCAGTGGATCCTGTATTTTAGCCCATGCCTTTTTCTTAACCATTCTGTCTGCAGCTGTAAAACCTGCAGTGCACAGAGGCATTTTTTGGACCTTACAGCAACCAGATGTAGAAATGGGAAAAGGATTTTTTTTCCCCAGTGGATTCTTGTCTCTTTGGCAGGCATTATAGCCAGACAGGTGTGGCAACTTTGGAGTTGGCTTTAGGTTTGTCACTTGATCGGGTTGCTAATGAGCTGTTTTATGCTTCCTTGCTGCAGTGGTTGCTGTTACAATTCTGAGGATGGGCTCAGGTTTCCTTTTGGGAGTATTGTTGTTCACAATACTTCAGCAGATCTCTACACAGGCTGTTTCATGGTACCCTTTGCCAAGCGTTTTTTGTTTTTGAGTCTCGCATGTATGTATTCTTTGAAACTATCTGAATGCCTACCTTTAGGCTGGTATGTGGAGGTAGTGTGCACTGGATTACTTTCTTTATGCCTTGTAGGAAGAAACGTCACACCTTAATATACTGCATAGTAAACTGAAACAGAGTCATCGTCCTGACAACAATTGTGCACTGCTAGTGCTCATATACCCCTTTTTGTACAAATGTGTAATTTGTGAGACTTTCTGAGGAGACGGCATAAAAAAGCTTATGACTGAAAACCTGAATATTATATGTAAAAAGAGAAAAAAATATGGGTGGATATAAGAGGCCCTCATTGGGGTTTTTATAAAACGTTATAATACAGCTACCCCTCACTTAATGTTGTAGTTACATTCTTGAAAAATGAGGCTTTAAGCCAACCGATGTTAAGCGCATCCAGTTGCATCACAGTAATTACTTACTAGCAGGCGGTGGCCAAACAGTGTTATTACCGAACATTGCCCAACTTTAAACAAGCATGTTCTCTAATAGATCAGCGATGTAATAACAAAACACATCAAACGGGATAATGTTAAGTGAGGAGTACCTGTAGTTTTGCCTCGGTAAGGTCTGAATGAACTTTTCAGGGTTTGTTCATTAGGAAGTTAGAAATAAGGAGACTTCTCACTATACACATAAATATAAGATGAATATAAAATATGTGTAGTTTTGGTTTGATTGTATGCTGCTGCTCAGAGAATGATGGCTTCTTATGTTAATGGTACAAGTTTTTAAGTTTTTAACTACAGAGTTATGGACTAAATCATGTATTGTGACAACAAAGTGCCTTTAGCTTATTATACTATGATTTCTCTGCAAGTGGTAGCACAATCTCCTTCAGTCTTAAATGTTTCAATACAAAACCCCCACATTTTATGACAGTCTGATTCTGTACCATTGATGTTACGAGTGTTGGGTCAGATGTGTAGTCTGCAGCGCTTCTAGCAGTGACCTGCTTATCCCAGATATTAATAATCCCAGGGAGTGTATAAAATAGCAAATGTTTAATATTTTTTATTTTTCTCATATATAAAAAATCACCAAAATAACTTTCTTATGTGACCTTAAACAGAGCATAGTCCTTGTATACTATGAAGAGACAATTTGGGGAAAATTTTGTAGCCAGCTTATAGATAGATCTCTTGTCCAGAGTATTTTTTGTTAAATGAATGTGCCCATAGTTTCTTAATTACGTGGGGTGTTGTGTGAATCCTGCCCTACGGGACAAGGAATTTAAAAATGACATGGAAAAAAAAGGTCATTAAGAAGGTTAAAATGATTTGGATAATTTAACATATACAGGAACATCTCTGTTGTAACTTCCCTGTGTTGTAAATAATGTTCATTTGAAAAAGGCTCAATTTCCATTTCATTGGAAATGCATGGAAGCACATCTGTACTTCTGAGTGAACAACCCCCCAAGCCTGTTGCACATGCATTCATACAAAGCAGCAGTCTTTAAGCAATTAAAAGCTTTTTCCTTGCTATAGGAGATGATAATTTATGCCTGCCTATTAAATTGTGGATGCTTTCAATATATACATGTATTGTATGTTCTGATAGCATCCACAGTTTAATAATTAGGCATTACACAGATAAGATTTAGTCTCTGCTCCCTTGCACTTGCTGTAATATATGAAGAAAAGAATATATGCCGCAAAGAGGATGATGTAGTTAGTAGTTCAGTTTTATTCATGGACAGAGTGTTGTGTGAATTACTTGTGGAGGACTTGAGAGGAAAGAGGGTTACAATAACTGAAACAGGAGATGAGCATTTTCATTATTACTACTAAATTATAACTTGCTTTATCCACTCAGATTTGAGCAAGCAATCTACTGGTGTGGCTTAAACTGTCTTAAGTACCGTATCTTCTTGCATACAACACACCTTTCCCCTGAAATTCAGCAGCTAGAAATTGGGGTGTACGTTATAAGCAAGAAGATACGATAATAGCAGTTTTTGCTGCTTCTGGGGGAAGTGAAAGTAACCCTGCACAGATCTCCCTAGCTGTTGGATGTGGGTACTTTTTCTTCTTTCCCCATCCTCTCCCCAGCAGAGGCTCCTGCCAAAGAAGCTGCTACTCTACTTGGAAGTATTTTCCAAGGAAAGATCTTTTTTTTTTCTTATTGTGTCTTTCCAAAATAAGTTATGAAACTGATTCAGGTGTGTGTTTTATGAGAAAAAAATACAGTATCACATAAAAAAGAAAATTAGAAAAAAATTGGAGGGCCAACAAAGGAAAGGGGAAGCGGAGCCTATTGCAGCATCTAACAAGTGGAAGAATTGTGAGGAGGAGAATGATTGAGAGTTATGCACGGACTAACTATCTGCTGCAGGAAAACCAGAAGAGAATGGATTTTCCTGAGACAAAGGAGGACACAAAGTCTAAGGAGTGGGTGGTGCTGAACGTGTGAAAAGCAGCATGGCAGCGCAGTAGCAGCCTGCTTTTAGGGTCCTACCTAAATTAAGATTTCACAGATTTCGTGGAAACTGAAATCCAGGGTTGTCCATAAAATCCATGGGGAAAAAAATGTAATAAAAACAGGTTTTATTAAGTCTTCCCCTCCTGGGCAGGCCTCCCAGTCTGAGCAGGAGTGGAAGGCAGCGACTGGTGAGGCAGCAGACAAGGTGGCAGCTGCTCCCCCACCCCGGGGTCCTCTTCACCAATCAGTGCTGAGGGGTGGGGCCAGACAGGGGCAGCCAGCAGTCAAGGTAGTGACTGCCCCCTTATCTCTCCTCCCCTCCGGGGCCTCTCTGCCAATCAGTGCTGAGGGGCAGGGCCTCTCCACCAGTCATCAGTGAGGAATGGGGCTGCTGCAAAATGCCCATAGAAATGTGATCTTTGTGCTGAGACAAAGCCACAAAAATAGCTTTGTCTCGCTGCAAGTGTGGTAGGTCCCAATCTATGACAGTCAGGTCAAGGTGCCAACCTGTGGCACGTGGCAGCTCAGGGAGAGAACAGGCAACACAGCAGCGATTAGAGCAGGAAGCAGAAAGCAGAGCAGCAGATTGGGCAGAGGGAGGGGATTAGAGTGGCGCTTGGGGCATCCACAGGGGTAATTTGTGGTACATCTGCCAGAAAGGTTGGCCCCAACCTTTTGGGGAGTTCTTTTCTGCTTTCTGCAGATGAGAATGAACTGGGTATTTTCTCTCTATTTATACACCCTCATTGTGTGTGAACTGTATCCATGCCTCATAGCAGGCCATGACTCAACCGTAGCATGCAGCACTCAAACTAGAGCATGCATTGTCCCTCCATATTTTTCTCATCTGTGTGCAACCAGTCATACTGAAGTGAGTAATTACTTGAAAAAACATCCTTTGGTGTCTGCCGCTCACACTGAGCAGACATCCCCATCTAGTGGTGATTCGACAGTCGTTCACATATTCAGGAGAGATGGGATGCTGTATTTGCTCTCGACTCATCTGCGTCCTCCTGCACTTGTACTTTGTACCACCTGTTTTTGCTTCAATGCCTTCTCTATTCAGACCTGAAGCATCTCCTGTTAAATATAATGCTCTTCCCAGACTCATCATCATCTCCTGATGATGATGAAAGATGATTCTCCTGAATCCCCTACTTTCTGGTTCTTTCATAAATTACTTTGGACCTTCTTTTAATGGAACTTATTTAAACTTCAAATCATTTTTGTGGCATCCATCATTTTCCTCCACCTGCACTACGTTCAGGTTTAGTCCTCCCTCTGCTGAATACAAGTTACATTTTTCTAATTTCTCCATAAAACCCACGAGGCCCTTACCTTCTGTGTATTTTCCATTTTGTCAGATACAGGATATATTTGCTGCAAATATTCATTCTAGTTTGTTCATGGTGTTTGTTGTTTTGGTTGCACATGAAGGTCACAAGGAGCATTGCCATAGGTGACTAGTGCCTCCTGAATCAGAGGGGGCATGTGCCCCTCCAGCGGTCAGTCAGTGACTGCAGGGAGGTAGGACCCACAGTTGATAACACCAACCGAGGGAAGGTCCCCCTGAGGCCAGTCTCGCCAACCCAGAAGTGTGAGCAGTGCTCTTGGAAGTGACAGTGGCGCTTCTCCTGATGCCCCCAGTCCCCGGCCAGCACTCACAGGGGAAGTACCTGTGGTCCCACCTGCCCCCCCCGACCATCACTTAACTGGGGAGTGCTGGGTGTCAGGGGGTGCACCAGCGCTCTTGGGGTGCACGTGCACCCCCTACGCATCACCACTGAGAATTGCCAAGTATATTTGGATGGTCAAGTATTGATGGCCTGTAATTTTTAGCTAGAACTGTAGAAGCTTTTACCAAAATGAATTCTGCTATGATTCATCTGAATTAAGGGACACATTGGGCCCGCTGACCCAATGACAAAAAATTCACTTCTGGTTCTGATACTTGCAGGAGAGTGGACAAATCGATTCTTGTTATTGGGTTTTTGTTTTGTTCTGTGTTGTTTCCCCCCGCTACCAGCGTTCCTCCTTTTTTGCATAAACCATACACTTCCCCTCTACCTTGCACACAGTTCCTCTTAGCATCAGTAAAAAAGATGCCTGGAGGACAAAGTGGAAAAATGGAGTCAAGTTCTTCATAGTATTACCTCTGGCAACTTTAGGTTTTCTTTGGGTAACTTTCATTGTTACTTTGGGTAACTTTCATTTCATTTCTCTGTTGTTTTGTTTCTTTGGTGGTAACATGCATATATTACATTTCTCTTATTACTCAGGAAAATTTTCAAGGAAGAATGCCATAGTATTTTCATTTAAATTGCATTTCCTATGTGAAATATATATTCCTGGGTTATGAAGTTCAGATCACTTCAGTGTGACCTCAGCTCCCTGATATTATCTGCAGGTTGTAAATGTTATGTGGATTTGCTACTTTGCCCATTTGGTGACAGGTCAGCTGATTCAGTCATGAGAAATAAAGTAAGAAACAAGTGTTGATGCTTGGCGAGGATGTGTTAGATTGCCACTCAGGATGACAAAATAATTTCCCTACTGGCTTGCACAACAGACTTGTGAAGTATTATAAACAAGGGGTAGAGTAGTAGGACTTCTGTGTTTGAGTGCTGAAGTGTTTCACAGACTAAACTACCAGATGTAGAAGACAGTCACCCCTATTTTATGGTAGTAAATTATAGACAAGTGAGTTCTAAGTTATACATGTCGATTTTATTCCTTGCAGTATAATTTGTAGTACTCGTATATGGGGTTGAGGCTGCCACCAGAGACACTGGAAGATTGTTGCACCAAATTTTCAGTGTTGGAAAACTTCTGTGGCTTTGAGATGAAATATTTCTTTGGTTCATTTCTGTATTCCTCTTAGCGTACCCCTTCTACCATAATAACCTTTTGGACATAGAGAAATTCTTCGTTTGCAGATATGTCCATGTGAGTAAAGTATCACTGGAGCTACTAGCTTGTCAGTCCAGGGACCAGACTTGATGGTCAAGGAGCACCTCCCAGTCTTCATGTGGGGCTTCCTGTGAGCCAGAGGGTTTTGCTTGCAGGCACGTCACAGAGCTCAAGCTTTACATTGATCCTTGGCATATCTATTCCTTTAATTGCTCCACTTGCTCTTTTCTAAGGCTCTACCAATTTGTCTATGTAAATAAATGTTCACAGATTACAGAATAATTGTTCTGACTCCCTGAACTATATGCTTTAAGTCCTCATTAGTATTTGCTTTGTACCAATGTTTCAGCCAAGCATATGGCTGCTTGTAAATCCATCATGAGATATAAATCATGCAGCTCTCAGTGCATAATATACTGAGAGTATTATAACACCTGGAATAATAATTTTCTTTTTTTTTAAGAAGCTCTGAAGCTCCCCAGTGCACACTAAATCAGTTCTTAAATGTCAAAGAAAGACATATATTATTTAGAGCCAGCTCTGTATTGCTTATCGGTGATTCAAGGGAGGATGGATGAGAAGGTTTCCATTAATGCTTTCTTCTCCTGCAGTGAGTAAAAGCTCCCATAAAGTCTTTGAGTATGAAGCTGGGAAATTGGTGACTGCATTTCTCTAGGAAACAACATGCACCAGACAGCTCCCTTCATTTCTTCCAGTCTCTTCTGCGTTTTGTTTTTTTTTTAAACAAGATCTTCTAATTAACACAGCAGTTTTCTAATGAAGCTGCTTATCTTGACCATTTTACATTCCCATAGCAGAACATGACTGGTTCACTATTAGTGTCTGGGTTTTTTTAAGCTGTTAGGCACCATGAAGCTACTGCGTGATGCTATAGATCATTTGGCACATAAGTGAAGTGTTGAACTACAAGCAAAAGTCTATGTTGGAATTATAATTTTAACAAACAAGTTTCTCTGAAAGTAAGAAACAGGATGAGATTAATAATGGAGCATTTGAAGTAATTTGAGCACAAAATATATAAACTTTGTAACGACGTTTATCATCAGTTCTCTGAAACCTAAGAAGCAGAAAGCACCACTTGATGATCCATCCATCTAGATGATCTATCCATCTTAAAGACCAAAGTGAAAATAGCAGATGGGGGAAAAATAAACCTGATTTTTAATTATTTCAGGTGGAGTAAAATGCTACTGTTCAAACAGTTCTACTTATCTTAAAAATTAGGGGCCAAGTGCTACCTGGTATAAATTGATGACTTTCTCATAAACCTCAGTGGATGCACGCTGACATTTAATAGCCGAGATCAGGCTCTTTATTTTTACCTTGAAGTTGTTCTTTTCAAATGATCCTTTCAATTTTTTTTGCTTGTAAAATGCTATTTATCATAAATAAGCTGTCATTCAAACCATCTTACACATTATATCCACTAGTAAGTTGGACCATCTTGGTGTCTGCAGCTACATTAGTCTTTTTCTTTAGGGCGGGGGGATAGCAACATGTATTTTGAGTTTCAAATTAAAAAACATGAAGGACAAGAAACAATGTATTGTGTATCAACCTGATTAAGATACACTTCCCAAGTAATTGATTAGAGCTAGGAAAAATTATGAGATTTAAAGTTCAGTTCTACATAAATAGAAGTCATGCAAACCTATTACTGATGCACTAATAAAATGCTAAGAGCAAAGGAGAAAAGACAAAAATTCACAAAGGTACCTAGCTTGAGCTGTTTCTATAATTGTGTTTTATAGAATATTAAGCAAATAATCACTATCTATTCTCTGCTACTAAGGGTGTGAATTAATTCCTTTTGTATGTTGGCAGAAGTTACATTCAATAAATTTATCTCATCACTCCTTTTATATTGTCTTGGTTAATCTGGCTGGAGTATGACATAGGCAAGTAAACTAACTTGCTCATAATCCTTGCCATCACCCCCTCCCCTTGAGTTATGTACACTACTAAATAAAAATCAAGAATTCCTTGTTAGTTTTATTGCTTTCAAACTGACAGTACAGTTTGACTTTAGCAAAATGTAAGAAAATGTCAGAATTGCATATTACATGAATTGTGCCTTCGATTTCACATTTTATCAGCATAAGGTCCCCTGGGAAAATTTCCCTAGTAAGCTAATTAAAATCATGAGCATTGTTAATTCTGTAGGCCTGATCTATATACCTATGTCTGCATTTGAATCCAAGGTTTCTGTCAGTAAACTTTCAAACACTTCACTTTTAATTTCAGCTGGAATCCCCTGCTTAAGTCCTTCCATGATTTTAAGCTTAATTTTAAAAAATGGAATAATGTTTTGTAATTAGTAACCTTGCTCACGTGTGCTACAATATTTCATTTCCCGTTCAGTACCATGCGTTTAAATATCTTTGGACATCTATGAACTGCCCTAATATAATGTCTCTTAAACAGAAGCAGTTGAACCAAATAGGTTTTTTTTCTTTCATCCCCTCTTACCCTCTTTGTTCCTGAGATATGCATGGGTGAAAAAACAGTCCCTACACTTCCTTTATTCTTAGTTCCAGATCAGCATTTGTCAGAAGAGCATGCTTGAAGAGAGGAATCATCATTATCTGGCTGGCTTTGCTTCCTGCAGTCTCCTGCCTTGCTGGTGTCTCTAATAAATACTAAGTTGGAGAAACTCCAGGCAATGCCTTTCTTCCTTGGCACCATTTTCCTTGGCGCTAAACCACCACAGTGTTTGTCATGAGTTACAATGGTAATAGTAATTGGAATGACAAAAGGGAACCAAATGTTGGGAACATCAAAGGAGGGAGTGGGTGGCTGGGGAAGTTTTATGCTTTTACTATCAAAAGATTTTTTATTCAGGACAGAACTTTATGGTGCTTCTGACTACATAGCCTGGAAGGGACTTCCTGGCTGACTTCCCAGGGCATCTAATCCTGCTTCAGTAGCCAAAAGTTACTTGGCACTGCTTCCAAAGGACTCAGGACTTGGGTTTTGTCAAGACCCCCCCTCTCCCTTCCACTTGGCTAGTGTGAAACTAGACTTTTGCCCTGTATGCCCATGTGGGAAGGGTGTCATGACATCTGTGGTGGGGCCAGTAGGGGGCGCTCCCGTTTTGAGCCGCCCACCTCCCTGCGCCCGACCACCTTCCAGGCTCCGAGTGCTTCCCTGGGGTGCCTCGCGTCCGGCCGACCCCTTCCCTGGAGC
>JAGPOW010002742.1:20257565-20271989 GCA_030014935.1 Caiman crocodilus | reverse complement strand
TTACGGTTGAACCTAATTACCAGTGAAAATAGATAGACAGTCTCGATGCGCTGGAAGAGCCAGAGGAAGAAGCCACTTGAGATAAACATGTATTTCAGTGCATTTCTCTTGTTTTTCTGGCTGTTTCCCATTACTTATATTTATGGGCCTTGCAGCTGAAGTGGAGGGATAGTTACAGAATTAAGGATCCTTAAAACTTGTAAATCCAAGGTAGATGTGCCTCTTTTATCACCTCATTGATACCAGGCGTGCATGAACAAACAGTCTGTCAGCTCAGGGTGTTAAGTAAGTCACTGGCTTCAGAAAACAGGACCTTTTAATTATATTCTTTTAAGTATATTCCTTCCCGATAGACTCTGTGTGATGTGAAGGTCAGTGCAGTATTAATCACCACTTGCCGACACGTACAAGCCTGCAGTGTATGTATAAATGACAGCCTGCACAAAATTAATCAGTGCAGTTTTAAAGTGGGGGACTCCGCCGTGCATGTACAGGAGTCACTGTGGCTTTTTCAAAATGGGCTACTGCCTTCCCGCAGTTCCTCCAGACAAACCTAGTTATTTGTTTATTGCCTTCTGCTGCAGGTATGGACCGGAGAGGCCACGATCTCGCAGCCCCATCAGCCACTCCCTGTCGCCAAGATCCCACACACCAAGCTTTACTTCCTGCAGCTCACCCTGCAGTCCGTTGGGCACCGTCAAGGCAGACTGGGGAAATGGAAGAGAGTCGTGGGATCAGTCCCCTTATTCCAGAAGAGAAGAAGAAAGAGAGACAGCACCCTGGAGAGAGAATGGCGAGGAGAAAAGGGACAGGACCGATGCATGGGTACATGAGAGAAAACATTATGCACGACAGCTGGACAAGCTCGACTTGGATGAACAGACTGAAGGAGGCAGAGGGCACAGAGACAAATATTTAAGGGGTGGTTCGCCCAGCTACAAGAGCAGGGATGATGATTATTACAGAAAATCATCCAAGTCAAAATCTGATAGGCATCAGAAGCAGCTGCAGGATGCACCAGCAAAGCCTAAAAGAAAGGAAGATGCGAGATTGAAAGAGCGCAAGCATTCTCACTGTGAGGAACCAGTGAAGGAGGACATCTCTGAACAGAAGCCCAGCAAGGGGTCTGAGGGCTCCAGGCACAAGCAAAGTGATAAGAATAAAACAAAGAAAGCTAACAAAGACCAAGAGGTGGCTCCTACTGCTGCTAATGAAAGCAGTGATGCAAAGGAAGCCAAAATGACTGAGGATGCGGTAAGGGGGAGCTTCTTCATCTAGAACAGGGCACGCTGCATAGTGCAAGTGAAAAGATTTAATGTTGCAGTAATGGATTTTTAGTGGGCTTGTAATGGCTGTGGAGCAGCGATCAGAAACTAGTCATTGTAGTTCCCTGTACTTGACTGTGATGCCAGTAGTGCTCATAATTAGCGCACTGCTTCATTTAATGCCCTGGCAGGGACTAGTTGTCTTCTCTCAGCAGAAAGCAACGAATCAGTCCGTCCATTAATTCACAGTTCTGAATTTCTAGGCAAACTCTGCTGGTAGCTGACATTGCAGTCTCTATTGGCTTGACCCTGCCTTGGTTGGAGTGAGGAAGGAGGGTTTTAGGGAACTCATAGTACTCCCTGGTTCACTGTCACTCCATCCAGTGCTCAAGGGAAGCCCCAACTTATGTCCCCACTCTGCTATGTCTCTTCCCACACTTGGCATGCCAGTTGATATGCTCCCTCCTTCCTTTTATAAGGTGAGGGGGGCTGACAGGCCCTAGAGGCTACCATTGCCTGAACAGAGAGTATTCTCCAGTGGCCTTGTCTGGCTGCTGTAAAGCCACTTTATGCAAGCTACATGAAGATTGTCTTTGATCATGTTCCTGTTGATGTGGTTCATCTTGTTCTCTTGTCATATAGGGGAAGATCCGTACAAGTCTCTAGGGTCATATCTTCATGGTAATCTTACTGTGCCCTTAAGCATGTGGTGCTGCTCTTCACAGACTGCCTTCAGGTCTGGAAGTAGTCTAGCCAGGTCAACCCACTAGATCTGGGTAATGAGCTCAAGGGCAGGTCAACCATCTGTCACTCAGCAGTGCTAATTAAGGGCTTGAGGGCACTGCTGCCGCACATAGTGAGCTTGCTGCGTGGACGTGAGCTAACTGTGTTAAATGGTAAACATTGTACAGGTTTTAGAGGTAAAGGGCACTCTTCTGGCCAAAGGGACTCCCTCCAGATCCAAAACCAGAAGTTCCATTCTTCCTACCTTTTTCTAAACACCACATCATTTTGTGGTCTTGTATTTCCCAAATATGAACTGCTCATTTCTGAGCCATTCTTCTAAAACAAACCAGGAGCAGGAACTCATTTTGCTGCTGCTGTGCGTACTGTTGAGTTGATTGGAAAACAGGAGAGGAGAGGTTGGAAACTGTTGTGAATTTCCTTTTTTCCAGACAACTCTTTTCTATCATTCCCATTTTTCATGCCCCCCACCGCCCAAATTTCCAGGGTTTTTTGTTAATGTTTTTTCTGCCTCTATTCAGAGTATAGGACTCCGATCACTGAGGCTTTCCCCAAGCACTTGCGCAAACTTTAGAAACAAAGGATGTGACACTGTGAATGTCTTTGCTGCCCCAGACTCTGGATAGAAACATAATGGAAATCTCTCTGTTTAGGATTACTGGCGAGTGTCACTACAGCTATACATGTTGTATTTGTTTTAGCTTGGGAAAAAGGAGCATATTGCAGAGAAGAGCTCACCTTCAACTAATAAACATGGAAAAGAATGTGGAGAAACTATGGAAAGTGCGAGAAAAGAGAAGGTAAGTCATGCCTTACTGGTTTAGCTGCTATTATAAAATGAATGAAAGTCAGCAGGTATTCTGAATTGAAATGCTAAACCCCCATGAAAGTCATTTCTGAGATTTTCTGAGGGCCATTGACCTCCTCTTGACCCCTGCATCAAGGGAGAGCTGTTCTGAGGTCTTCAGAGGCTCTTTTTTCAGTTGCTCTTTCCTCGTATAGTCCACCTCGCATGCATAGCACTTGGCAGTGGCAATTAACTGTAACGTATGCCTGAAAGGACTATCTTAATTCTGCACACAGTGTCCAAAAATAGGGCATCATTGCTTTGCAACTGAAGAGGAAGGTTTCAGAGAAGAAACCCTTCCAGAACGGTGGGATTAAATGGATGGCACCAAACTCTTTTAAAAATATATATATTTCTGTTTGATTGAATGATGTCTTTTCCAACACTGAAGTAGCATGGAACAATATCTTTGGCAATTCTCCAGCTTCATATCTTTAGAGTAATGGGTTAATGGTTATGGAAGCTATTGCTATCTCTTACAGTAGGAAACTGATCTCCCTTCAAGAATAGTATCTATACTCTGAGTGTCAGTGCCATCCCAAGGCTCTAGGAAAAATTATTTCAAATAACCAAACAGGGGAAACCATAGATATTTTAATCTTTTACATGCATTAGGAAATTCCAGGAGCTGAATTCAACTTGTTGCAAGTATGCATTAAAAATAATTATGCCTTAGAATTAATGCAGTTCTCAAAGCCAGTCCTAATGTTTTGGAACAAAAGTCTACTGTCCAGTTAGCATGTCTGCTGAGCATTTAACAACGACCACACTGCAGATTTGGGGACTTTGGCATTCATCTCCTATTTCAGATCTTTCCGAAAGCTAACTTTCCCACAACTTAAGCCGGGTTGTACCACCATGTTTTTGGCAAAGGGTCCTTGATGGTGGATAGAAGTGACAGTAGTAGGTGACCACTTGCTTGTTACTCTAGGACATAAAAAAGTACTTAGAACAGGGGTGGTCAACCTGCAGCTCCAGAGCCACATGTGGCTCTTAATATGTGTCTCCTTGAATGTTTGCACAGGCATATGGTGCAAATGGAAGCTGGTCACCGTATGCTGGTGAAAAGATTCAAGGAGATGCCATATTAACTTCTGAAGAGCTACATGTGGCTCCGGGGCCACAGGTTGGCCACCCGTGACTTAGGTGGTGCCATAATATGCCCATAGCACACCTCAGCAGCATTTGTGTGGCCATTGTGAAATGGCTTGTGCATCTATGCATCTGGATACATTGAACAACTCGTAGGAATAGTAGGACATCAGAAACGGCTGGTCCAAAAGCATCACTTCTCCCAGCTCTAAAGCCCTTATTGATAAGATGCCATGACTGCTCTCTTTCCCATCTTGTTTGTTACAGGAGCGAGACTGGGAGAGTGAAAGCGAGATGGAAGGTGAGGCCTGGTATCTGACTAATATGGAAGAACTAGTAACAGTGGATGAAGTGGGAGAAGATGATCTTATTATGGAGCCTGACATAACGGAACTTGAAGAAATCGTTCCGGTTGATAAAGATAAAACAAGTTCGGAAATGTGTCCGTATGTGTCTGCCATTTTAGAACTGAAAAATGACTCTAGCCAATTAAATAGGAATGATGGCATATTTGCCCATGAAACTATAGACCCAAATTTTGTGTCAGCAGAGAAAAGCATAGCAGCTTCCAGTGGCTGTCAAGAAAATGATGATGCAGTTACTAAAGCATCAAGCCTAAATGTGGACACTGAACAGAAGCCAGATAAATTGCAAGCAGACAAACTTCATAGGGATTCTAATTACCATGATAAGGAGAGGAAAATGGAAGAAAGCTGTGACTTAAAACCAGAAGATCCCCATAAACCATCTGATCATCTGAAAGAAGAGACCCTCCAGCTCCCTGACCAGTTTACGGAAGATTATAAGCAGATGGGATCACAAGAAATGGAGAGCAGAGAAGTCATGGAAATGCTTGTGAAAAGCACCATTGAAGGAGCAAGCCAAGGAAGCCAGGAGTGTCAAGAGACCAAGGGTAACTGCTGCTACTATGTTTGATTTTCTTTCAGTTGAGGAGTCTTGTGAGTTCTCTCTCTCAGTGTGGCGTTCAAGAGTTTAATCTCTTGCTAACAAGAATTCACGCTGCTGATAGTATGGCTTGCCCTTGGGCTGGCTCAGTTAAAGAACCACACTTCCATATGCCAAGTTAAACCATTAGAGGCTTTTAGTCAAATGGTATCAAAGAAATAAAAGCCACTTTTAAGCTTTTTGCAAGCATTATCAGCCATAGCTGTCACACCTGGGTTCATGTAAGTTGAGCTGAACTCTTGGAGCCTTCTGCTGAAAGCACATTGAATTGTCAGTGAAAAGACACAGTTCTTGCAGATCAAAAAGTATTAGAAGTATCTCTCAAGCCTGCCTGACTCCTACCCATATAAGAACTTCAGGGTCTGTACTTCTTACCTGAAATGCAAATATACATGGAAATATTTTGTGGATGAATATTTTCCATGCAGGTGGCATCACTTTTTGTAGAGACCTGAATTACCATGTACAATTATTTCTTGTTTGTTTCTTCTAATATAACATGATAATTCAGTGCCAGAACATAGCTATACTAACAGAATCAGCTTAATTATACTTGAGCATTGCTATACTAACAGAATAAGCTTAATTATACCTGGCTACTAACAATAGCTATTAGGAAAAAACAGCTTCAGTAGTCTAACATTTCCCAGTCATTTTCCTATTCCCACATAGCATCAAATCTAGATCAAGTGATGGTCAAACCTGGAGTCTTACAGCACATAGAAGAGTATATGCTGCAAGACATGGTTCAGTTCAGCTCCATGGCTGCTACTCTAGCCTGAATGCTGGAGGTTGGGAAGAGTAACTGGCTAGAAATGTTCTGATTGGAAATGCCGTCAGCTCATCTGTTGGGCTACAAGGCAGTCCGCCAGTGCCCATGCGCTTGGGGGCAGTACTGCCTGGTGAACTACCTGGGGATCAAAGGCACTAATGCTTCAAAAGTCTTAGGCCAGCAGTTTCCCTAGGCTTTCCCATTCCCTGTGCAACCTGCTGGGTTGCAACTCGCAGCCTGAAAATCCTTGGGACTCTTGCCCTTTCCACAAAGCCTAGCATGTTGGCTTCTTTCTTAGAGCTGGGAGCATGGAAAGCCTCTGGGTAAAATCAGCTCTCTCAGGCTAGGCTGTAGTCTGCATAGCAGCAACTTGGAGATCCTGAGTGCTCCAGTTCAAGGTGGGGCTTGCAGGACTTCACAGCTTCCTGCTGCTGACCCGGGGCCTGGAAATCCTGGGAAGAGCTTGGTGGTCATGCAATAGCTGACCTGCCAGAAGTCAGCAACTTGTGTCTGGAGAAAGCAAATAATACAAATTCTCAAAACATTGCAGAGAGGTTTGTTCTAAACTAGGGGTGGGCAAAATGCGGCCTGCCAGGCCATTCTGTCTGGCCCGTGGGGCACCTAAAATATTTAGAACATTAATATTTATCTGCCCTGGCTGCCTGTTATGCAGTCCTCGATGTTTGTCAAAACTCAGCAAGCGGCCCTCTGCCCGAAATAATTGCCCACTCCTGTTCTAAGCCAGAAATGCAGAACTCTGAACGCCAGCCCTGGGAAGGTAAAGGGGGCTGGTTCAGACCCAATATGTTTCTTCTGTGAAAGAGTGCAATCCTCACTCAGGTAAAATTCCCAGCGTGGTAGGAGTTTTGCTAGGCTAAAGACAGCCGAGGCTAAAACTGCAGCCTGAGAATCAGGATGGCTTATTCTTAATTTTGTATCTCAATAACAAAGCCAGGGATCCTGAATGCTTTTATGTTTAGAAAAGAAAAGAAAATTTTCAGGCTTGGAAAGGAGGGAAAGACCATTTGTTGTAAGCAGGCTTAATCCTTCATGGCAAATGAACACGCTGTTTTTCTGAATGTTAAGTCTGCTGCCTGCATGTATTTAACATGAATAGAGACCTACCAGTGGTTTTACAGATTTTGCAGAAACCATGAAAAATCGTGGGAAATTTGGCAGTGACTTCGATTTCCTGCTAAATCAACCAAAAAAAAGTGGTAGTGATATAGACTGAGGAAAGGCACCAGTCAGTGGCAAGAGGCAGGGCCACCATGAAATGCCCGTGAAATTGGCTCTGCATGCTGCAAGCAGGATGAAAAACCCATTTCTCACCGTGTCTTAGGTAGGTCCCTAAACATGAATACAAAATAATGGTATTTGTAATACAAAATAATGGTATTTGTCAGCAGCCCTTTTATATAAAATGCCACAAGTACCAGTAAGAGCATTCTCTCTCTCTCTCTAACGACACTAGGCAATTAGATGGAAAAGTTCAAAAGCAGCAAAAACAAGAAACTGTTTACAGAAAACTTTATAATTAGGATGGGAGTTTCTTTTTGGCTAGCTGTTGTCAGCCGCATGGTATTAAACTGAATGGGCATCATCTCTAGGTCATGTTTAGCATCTGGCTTCATCCAAAAAGTGGTTTAGATGGAATCGTAAAAGCTACTGTTTTCATTCAGTGCATTTGTTTGTCTGTTAAGCGAATTCTAGCTACACGGAAATGAAATCTCCCGAATACTCAGAGGCGGAATCTAAACAAATGCGTCCTTCACCGGCTTGGGAACAAGAGGATGTGTTCACAGAACTCAGCATTCCTCTAGGTAGGTTTAAACATATGGACCTTGGGAGCAGCATTCCTTCGAAGCTGCGTGGTGTGCATGGCTGCGCAGGCACACTTATGTCACGCTGCCAGGTATACCTGCACGGCTGCGCACACCACACAGCTTAGAGGGAATGCTGCTCATGAGTCTGAGACTTTACCTATTACAATACCTTGAGCTTGCAACAAGATGTCAGTTGAAGGCTGCTAACTGCATTTATTTGTCAAAACAAATTACAGGAGAGTTGGAAGAGGTATAGATGAGAGGGGCTTAAACAATGAAAGAACTGGGATTTTTATTCCAGATGATAATTATAATTGTTTAGGACAATAGGGATATCTGTTAATGGCACTGATGAACTGAAGTGAGCACCTTTGGTCTTTGGTGTCTAAAGCATAGAAATGACACAGGATATGTCTATGCTCCCCAAGAAGCAAAGCAAATTAGCCAGCACTGAGCTCTGTGCTGCTGTGGCTAGGCTAACAGTAGCCCAACTAAATAGTTGAAAGCTAGCTCAGGTATCTCTGCACTACACTGCACTTCCTTTTGGGACTGTAGTGTACACATATTCACATTCCTAAGGAAATTGGTTGGCCTTTGATAGGAGCATTGGTCAGTGATAAGGAAACCTTAAGAGTGGAGTGATCTTCTCATTTTCTCTGTAAAAGAAGGAGCTTTACATACAATTCAAAATCTTGTGACATAACAGTACTTAGTGATTTAGCTCCTAAAATTACTGATTATATTACACAAGCAAAGATCAGAAGCAATACACACAGTGTGAGCTGCACTAATATTGGCATTCTTGTGGATGGTTTGCATAACTTGCACATAAATTTGCCAAAAGTAAGTATTGTAGCAACAAGATCATCCTGTTAGGCAACAAGACTATTTATGTCCAAAAACTCAACTCCATGTATTATCTGAAAAGTGTTTAAATGGAAATACATATAATATATAAAAGAAAAAGTATACAATGCATATTTTGCAGGTTTAAAGTTGTAATTTTTAACTGTTGTTGATGGATATTCCAGCATTTGAAGTTCCTTTAAGTGAAATGGAAAATAGTACATGTGGGAATTAGCCGTCTTTACCCTTTACTTAAATTATGGGTTTTTTCCTCTTGAAAAGCAAACCCTAAAAGCACACCTGCCATTTTAATGTGATTCAAAATCCTTCAACAGGTATGGAATTTGTGGTGCCCAGAACTGGGTTTTATTGCAAACTCTGCGGACTCTTCTACACAAATGAAGAGACAGCCAAAACAAGTCACTGCAGAAGTACTGTTCACTACAAAAATCTTCAGGTAAAACCAACTCATCATTAGCTTCATATACGTAATGGTTTGGATGGTATAAAAATGTCAGGGTGCTATAAAACAGCTTCTTCATGATTCACACACAACTCAGCAGCATGGGCAGAGTTTGTATGGTGCCGGGGACTAGCACAGTAGCCTGTAACCTCCAGAGTCCTGAGATTCCCTCGGGCAAATCCAATTCCTGTGTTCTCAGTCGAGGCTGAAAATTAGTACAGAAAAATCAACTTGAATGCCAGTTTTAAAAACAAGAGTTTCAAATACTGCCTTAGCTGCTGCTTGCTCAGCTAAGACTAGTCTGTTACTATGCTGACCCTACACAAAAATTTGAAAACAGAGCCAAGGACAACAGTGTAGTAGGGCACATGGCCTTTTGTGTGCACATGCCTCAGGATACCAGGCTTCACCGAAGATGCCTGCTGGTCTGGCTCATGTCATTCCCATGAGTGCCAGCTTCCCTGACCAGTAGATGGACTCGCACAGCATCTGTAAAGGGATCCTTTCTTGTCTTCCTGCACCATCTATGTCCTGGTCACAGGTAACTCAACTGTATTTATCTGAGAAGTCTGTAGTTTTGGACTCCCCAATCAAGTCCTGAGCCTCCTTACACATAAGTCTAGGGAACTAAGAGGGATATATTGAACATGTGAGTCACTTCTTCCTGCTACAGAAGGCTGCATAATGCAAGTACTGATGGACAGCACAGCTGCTATGGGCTGCTTGAACAGGGAGGGTGAACTGAGGTCAATTCTGCTGTCAATTCCAGTGGTAGAATTTCTATATCCATAATGGCATCGTACGAAGAGCAATTTCTCAGCCTGGGATGAGGAAACCCCCAGCTGTTACCTGCAGCAGAAATTTCCCTTTCTAATTAATGGTCTCTGAATGATGAAATAGTGACCAATATATTTTGTAAATAGGATTCACTCACAGTCCAGCTTATCACCACCTATCTAAGAAACAGATGCCAAGGATACCGTACCTGGGCAGGTCAAAGTTTAGACTGCTTTATGGATGCATGTATACTTGCTTAGTTAGGAGAATTTCTATATGCACTCCCAATATTGCTATTCTAATGGACTCTGAAGTCTGTACTGTGACAACTGTTTGGGAACTATCTATAATGGAATTAGACACGCACAATCATCCCAAGGAGAAGACGCAATGACTTACGGCCTCTGTCCCTATTCTTTTGGATGTATTTTGTTCGTGTATGTACTGAAGACTTCCTCCATCCTGCCTCTTGGACAGTCAGCACCAGCATGCCACTTTGAAAGAACTGAAAAGTAGTTACTGCAGCCAGGACCTTTTTAGCCCCTGGGCAGAGAGTGTATGGTCAAATATGTCAGCATTCTGCCCCAACATGCCACTAGCAGTATTTGTCTCTATCTGCTTTTGTACAGGATGTCTAGTGCAGGATATATAGTAAATCATAACAGTGAGTGATTACACTGAACCACTTACAATTTGTATAAAAAGCATTAGCAAAATTTCCTATATTATCCACACCTGTTACACAATTTAAGAACTACTCCAATATAAATACAATCTGGCCAAAGTTTGATTTAGAAATGGACCAGCTTCTTCCTACTGTCACTCCAAAACAATGGACTTGTCTTTGCAAGTTGAAGAATAGTCTTGCTCCACCTTCCATCTAAACTACACATATGAAACATGAAGAAATGAACCAGTCTGAACTTCCCTCTCAAAGATGAAGATCGTGAAGTTATTAGTCTCACACACAGACACCACTGAAAGAAGACACGTGGCAGGTGAAAGAGTGATCATGTGCATGTAGCAGTATTGCCACAGGAATCCTTTTTTTCTCACTGAGGCTGCATTTTTGGGTAACTGATCCAACACCATAGCAGTTGCATATACATGGAGAAATATGTGGCTGCATGATGACTGGTGGCATTAACAAACCGAAACAGATGAGTCTGTTTAAGGCATTGAAGGAACTGGCATTTACTTGGCTGAGATCCACAGGGAGGGGCATTTTACCAGTTGTTGGGTTTGTGTTCTGTAATGACACTCCAGTGATTCTTGTATACAGCGCATGCCATGTAATCATGTACACAAGGCTTTAATCAGACCGGGTCTCAGGGGTTGTCTTAGGGATTTGGCCCATGAAGCCATTGGATCTGGCCCACAGTTCCTGGGGAGCTTGGCCCATGCTACAGCCAGGCCATGGGATAAAGTGGTGGTAAGAAGAAGTGGCGCTGGTGGCAGCAGCAGCAACCAGGTTCTTACACCAGCTTACTTCCAACCTGAGCCAAGTCATTCCATCTACTGCTAGGAAATGTTGCTGGCTACGGGTCTAGATTGCTATATAGGTGCCTTCCATGATCCTCACTGGACATTGCTGCATCACTTCACCTACAATTTTGTGTGTCATTTTCTCAGCCCAGGGCATTGCCAAAAAGTCAGAAGCTTTACCAACTGCATATGTATTTTATGATCAAATTTACAGCTGCACTGTTGGCGTTAGATTCCATCATTTAAAAGCAACTCAGGACAGGCAATGTGGGAGCTGGGCTGTTCGATCTTACCAGTGGTTTATTGTTGCCTTAACTTCTTCCCTTAAAATGAGTAGACTTGCATGCACAACTATTTAACTTGTACATATTAAATCAGGAGCTGCATTTGTTCTCAGCATTATTTTATTCTGTATTCTAGCTCCTTGGTGGAGCTACTCCTACTTTACTCCACTGCAAGCACAATTGATCTGCACAGTCTGATTGTAGCAGGGAGCTAGGTACTCCTGCTACTTTAAAGGAAGGCAGGCTGTAGAAAAAGCAGGTTACAGGTGAGGCAGAGGGCAATCAGGGGAACTACATGACCCAAAAAGGGTCTGGGCTTGAAGGATATGAATTCAGGGCTTAAGTTGGATAGGCACTCTAGCCCTGAGAGTCATGGAAGGAAGAGCTCCTGAGGCTGCAAGGGGAGCTTCTGATAAAGCATCTAAACTGTGTGGAAGCACCAGTAGTTTAGTGATTGAGACTGTAGGGGCGGTGGAGGGCCCAACCGGCCCAGAAGCACAGCCAAGACCCAAGGGATAGGGCCCAAGGCTGAGAAGCAGGGCCACAGCCAAAGAGGGGTGAGAGCAGGCAAGGTCAGGGACCTGCAGCTCAGGAGGGGTGAGAATCATTGTCAGGGACCCATAGCCTGTGAGGGGCAAGAGCTAGGTCAGGGACCTGTAGCCAAGGTGGGGTGAGAACAGGCCGGACCAGGAGCCCCATAGCTCAGGAGGGGCCGAGTCTGTTGGAGCTAATGAGGCTTAAGCCCAGGAGGGGCAGAGAAAGTAGCCCTGAGTTCCAGAGGGTTGAGATGGGTTGAGGTACAAAGGCCCAAGCCCAGGAGGGGCTGGGATGGTTCAAGGCACAAGGGCCAGAGGTCTCAACAGTGGTAAACTATTCCAGGTTTAGAGGCCCGCATTGACAGGAGTTAACGCTGGGGCTGAAGGCCCACGGATGAGAGAGTGACTGGATTGGAAAATGGGGCTTAACACCCAACGATTGGTAACATCCACAAGGCTTTGGGCATGGCCATAAGGAGAGATGAGGTAGTCACATAAGTAGCCCTTAAGCCCATGAGCAGTGATAGCTTTGTTCATGAGTACAAGACCTCGTTTGGGGAGCCCTGTGGCAGCCTCCCTTTTTTTCTTAAAAGCATGGTTCTATCAAAAGTGTGGCAGGCGAGCTGAAGGGGAGATGGCCTAAAGAAAGTGGAGGTGACAGGGTGTAGGCATTGCCCCATGGGCGACTGAGCGTGGAACAAGTGAGTTCTCCCGAACTGTAGTTCTGTCCTGGCTCTGCCATTGATTCCCTAGGTGGTACCCAGCAAGTTGCTCCGTTTCTCCGTCTTGTCAGCATTAAGGAAGTTTACTGTGAGATAGCTATATTTGATGTAGATGTAGGGATAAATTTCTTTAATGTAGACAGGGCTTATGTGTGTTTTCTACCTCCTGGAAGCATTACAGGAGTTAGCAAGAGTATGCTAAAGCTGTAAGTAGCTGTGCACCAAGTATCATCAGTCTCCATAATGACACTCTGTTTTGATTTGATGACAGAAGTATCTCTCGCAACTCGCAGAAGAGAGTCTGAAAATGAACGAACAAGACAGCAGTCTGCCACAGGATGACACTGGAATTGTTCCTTGCTTTGAGAAGAAAAAGTTGTGATGCCAACGAAGAGTTGGAAATGGGTGAACGCCAATATTTCCTTGTCGATCTCTGACGTGACCGTCGATTTGCACTGTACAGGGGAATGGAAAGCACAATAAAGAGCATGTTCCATGCATTTATGCCCAGAGTGCCCTTAAAAAAACAAAATGCCTGAAATAGTTTCCCACGGTGAAGCAGTGCTGGCATATCTCTAACAAGCGGAGCTATTCTTTCTCACACTCTGCACGTTAGGAGCAGCTTCCTGCATTAAATTGGATTCTCAGGGATTCTCAGCGTTTTCATTTGGGTGTTGGAGCATGTTGGGTCAGGCTGAGTATTTAGAAGTGTCTAGCGTCCTCCAGTGGAAATAATCAGAAAGGAAATGTCCAGAGTGAAATGAGCTTTAATGTTGTTGAAACAGTATCCTTTGCTTCACTCGTTGCTGTAACGAATAGTAAGTTATGTATGCAAGTTCTAAATGAATGATAAACATTAGATGGCCCAAAGTAAACTCCAGCTGCATCTGTGCCTTAGAGAATTATTTTATGTCTGTAATGTTAGGACATGAAGTCAGTGTCATATAGAGGAAGGTGCAACTTCTGTCCCAGACATCTTGCAATCTAAACCCAGTGCAGTTAAATTGCATAAACTGAAGATTAATCTCCTTCATGTTCCTTCATATCTTTTATTTTCCATTCTCCTTCCTTTCTGGTGGCCAGGCCACCCTTCAGCCATTTCTGATTTTGCAAACCTTCCTTCAGAAAATTCTAAAAAGTGTGCTTTCTCCATCTTAGATTAAGCTCCCACAAAACGCTTTATAAATGGCACATACTCGGATCACGGTGCTTGTTGAACTACAAGTCTATCCTTGGTGTGTTTTATTTTAAACATGTTTTTCTAATCTCGGCAACCTTGTATTTCCTGTTCTTTATGGAATTTGGCCAACGCTGTATTGACATTTTCTGTATTTTATTCTCCTGCTCTTTTTTATGGCAAATATAACAACTCATGGTTCACAGAAGGCTGCGGTGAGAACACAGGATGCACCAGCAGCTCTGATGTTATGATGTGCCATTGTTTCTGCACAGTGTTGTGCTTAGTATTATGCACAGCCCCATTGAAATGCAGCTTGCAAATTTCAGATTAATTTCAATGGGGCTTTGTGTAGCAAAGTGAATGTCTGACAACCGCTGCCAAAAACTGATCCTGGAATTACACCTTCACAAAATGCACCCGAGAATCCAGACTGATGGTCACTCTGTGTTACTATAGAGGGCTGGAAAGTTTTTGAAATTTCAGTCAAAAATGGGGTGGGAGATTTACAAATTCCCCCCTTCCCATTTTTTGCCCATTTCTGCAGTCGATGCCATTGAAATTTCTGGGATTGGATGCTCAGCTTCTAGCAGTAGTTGGTGGATGTGAGAAATCTTTTTTT
>JAGPOW010002742.1:20226331-20244984 GCA_030014935.1 Caiman crocodilus | reverse complement strand
CAAAGGTCGGGCACCGCGACTTGCATCTATCAGCAAATCTACAGTCAACCCGGATGCAGCCATAAGGCATAACACCCTAACAGCAGCCAGTGTCCTGCTGCTGTGAAATGTCAATATATGCTCAAGAGATCCTGCGTAGAGGGCCACAGCCCCGACTATAGAGGAAGGCAACACCCCCTCCCCCCCCGTACAGATCTGACCATGGGGTAGAGTTCATCCATTGGAGGGGCAAGATTGTTGGTCCTAATAGCAGCAGTGGTTTAGTCAAAATCCCCAGCCTTGGCTGGAGCCATCACCAGATGCTTCCAAGGATGGCAACCCGCTCCCACTACCATCCCCTCCGCCAACGCGTGTAGCAGAAGGAGAGGGAAAAAATCTTTCCTGGCTCCATGTGGCAGCCAGCGAAGCCCACAAGCATAGGAAATACCCATAGTGGAGCATAGCTGTAGCTACTCCTAGATGATCCCTGACCAATGCTTGTCCAAGCTCTTCTTGAACACCTCCAATGAAGGAGATTGCACAGCTTCCCAAGGTGACCGATGCCACTGCCTCACTCTTCTAATGGCAAATATTTATTTTCTGGATAGCCCCATTACTGGTGGGGAGTTGGCCACAGCTCCTGGATTAATATCTCCTCTACAGGAAAAATAAAGCCAGGACAACTCGCACAGCCAAGATCCCAGCTAGAAAATGGCATCTGATGATGACATAGTCTAGAAGCAGAAAGCCAAATTCCCTTCAGTTGCAAATCTGCTGAAGTCAATGAAATTAGAATAGACGATGAGGGTTGGAAGGGATCTCGGGAGGTCACATCTAGTCCAACTCCCTGCTCGAAGAAGGACCAGCCCCAACTGCATCATCCCAGCCAAGGCTTTGTCTAGCTGCGGGTTTGTGACCTGTTCCAGTACTTTACTACCCTCCTGGTGAGAGATTTTCCTGATATCTAACCTAAACTTCCCTTGCTGCAAGCTGAGCCCATTGCTCCTTGCTCTGTCATCTGCCCCCACTGGGAACAGCCCAGCTCCATCCTCTTTGGACCCCACTGCAGGGAGTTGAAGGCTGCTATTAAATCCGCTCAGTCTTCTTTTCTTTAGACTAATAATGCAATAAGCAGTATTTAATTTTTCCCTCAGCCTCTCATCTGAAGTCAAGTGTCCCAGCCCCCAAACCATTTTTGTCACTCTCTGCTGGGCTCTCTCTTGCTTGTCCTCATCCTTTATGTAGGGGGTCTCAAAACTGGACACAGGACTCAAGATGTGGCCTCACCAGTGCAGAAGAGAGGGGAAGAATCACCCTTGATCTGGCCGTGTCCCTATTAATGCAGCCCAGGATGCCATTAACCTTCATTACAAGGGCATGCTGCTGGCTCATGTTCAGCTTGTTGTCCACTGTCACCCCCAGATCATTTTCTGCAGAGCTGCTGCCCAAGCAGTCACCCCCAGCCTGCCCCGGTGCATGGGATTGTTCCTTCCTGAGTGCAGGACTTTGCATTTCTTATTGAACCTCCTGGGGGTGTCGCCACGAGCAGGAACATGTGTTCCCCAGGGACAACTAGTTGGCTGCTAGTTATCACCAGGAAATGCCCTTGCACACACAATCTGGCACAGAACAAGGTCTGCTTGGGGTAGGGCCGGCTGGGCTGGCCCCAGCAGCCTTATCTGAGGTCCTGGGGGCTGCCCAGGGCTCCAGCGGTGGTGACCCAGGTGCCCAGAGCCAGACTGGAAATTCTTAGCATCGTTAATAACGCCTTACAAACTTGCAGCACATTTGAAGAATTCAAAGCACCCGCCAGGCATCAGCTAACAGCTCCATAGCACTTCATAGATTTCATAGACATTCGGGCTGGAAGGGACCTCGGAAAATCATCGAAGGGCAGGAAGTCAGCTGTGGTCACAGGATCCCAGCAAGATAAGCATCCAATTTACTCTTGAAGGTGTTCGGTGTAGGTGCTTGTACCAGATCCATTCTTATCCTCACCCTTTAGCGGGGCTGGGGAATCTGGGCAAGCAGCTAAATGACTTGACTGAATCAGCGTTAGAAGTGAGCACCGCACCCAGAATTGCTGACTCCGTGCCCTCCCTGCTAAACTGCTCCTCTTTGCTTGTTTTTCCTGGGGCGGTAATTTTTGGTCAGGATGGTTTGAGTTGGGAGCACAGGGACCAGACTGAGGGCTCTGCTCTGCAGGTCCTGGGTGATGCTGCCAGTGTGTGGGAAGAGCTGCAGGGACTGCTCGAACTTCCAGCTGCTCTGGGGGCTGCTCCATGGCTCTGCAGGACTCAGCCTACCCTCCTCTGGCATGTACGTGCCTGACCCACCCACTGTTCACACCTGTGTGCTACGCCGGGGGCAGCGAGGGGCTGCAGGGTCCTGCTCGGGGGAACTCTCCAGGCTCTGTAGCCCCTCGACACCACAGGAGAGTTGCAACAGAACCAGAGTGAGGGGCAGCAGAAGCCTTTGGTTGCATCTATACAGCAGCTAGATGCTCAAGGCTGGCCAGTATAGGCATAATGGAGGCATTCAAGTATAGGCATTAAACTAGCCTAGGTTACCTACAGCAGTGAGGACACGGTGATGTGGGCGTCAACGCGAGTGGTGCAAACCTGTTGGGACTCTGGGTTCCTATTTAGGCAAAAGGATTGTCTTCCACCACGGCTTCACTGCTAGATTAAAGCGGACCGGGGTATCCTGCTGCGTGGAGCCGCGACTCCCGTGATTGCAGACAGCAAGGAGCAGTCTCAAGTTGAAAGAGCTACTTGATGGCAATGCGATTTCTGCTTTAGGATAATTGAAAGTTGTCGGCCTAGTAAAGGATGAGAAGGACAATCATGTAGGTGAAGAGTCCTAATATCCCACTCCTCCTCTATAACCAAACAGTGCTGCTTTTCCCGCACGTCTGCACTTGGGGGAAGAGGGAAGCTAGTCTGGCCCTGCCACAAGAGGAGAAATGCAGTTCAGAAGTGCTCTGTTCTTTGGGCGGCTGCGCCAGGAGTGCATTAGAGCGAGATGCCAAAACCCACGGGACTTGCAATAGCAGGCTTTGAAAATTCAGGCCCATGTAGGAGGGCCAGAGTTTTTCGTTAGGTCTCATCTACAGATGGTCAACACAGGGCTGGCATGCAAAAGAGAGAGGACAGGTGACAGGACAAAGGGCAAGAGGTAAGGAGACACTGCAGGGGAAGAGGTTTTGAGGACTGTGTACCTTGAAGGATTAGGTTTAATCTCTTCCAGGATATTACTGTTAGAGAGAGAGAGAGAGAGAGAGAGGCAGAGTTTGAGAGACGGCCAAAAAGGAGTCTCGTGGCTGTCTGGGTGCTGTTGGCATGAATAAAGAAACCTCTTTGTTCAAGTGGCCCCTGGCTCGGTGAGCTGAACCCACAACATGGCAGAGATCTGGGTGAGAAACAAAAGGCTTGGGCAAAGAGTGCGTGAAGATGGAAATCGGGACAAGTCCCAGTCGCAGCTACCAGCTACTCAGCCACCCTGGGACCTTGTCGATGAAGTGTGAAACACCCCTGAAGGCAACGTGCAAAGATATTTAAAAAATATAGTAATAACATCTTTTTAAAAAGGTCATTTATTTTCCTACCAAAATGCTGGGTGGGAACGGGGTTGGCTGCTTTCCCTCACTTAGGGATCACCAAAAAAGTCAAGATTGTGTCTTCCACGTTTTACTGGACAACCTGGAAAGTCTCATGATTTCTAAATAAAAAACAAATTGTCCATTAAAGTATTGAGCATCAGGACTATTGAATTTCCTTTTGTCAGGTCCAAGACATGAGCCTTCACATTTTTTTTTCTCTATACTGAGCAACTTACTCTATTTGCAGTTTGCAGGTTACAAAGGCAGGTGTGTTTGTGTTTCTAATCACAAGCAGGTGACCCCTTGGCATCGCCTGTCAGAGCTTGGGGATCTCTAACCAGGAAGATGCCTTCCTTTTGGTTATCTTGTGTGGTTTTGCTTCCCCAAAGAGACAGAACTGGATTTTCTGGCAGTTCTACCATTTCAGATTAATCATCCGTTAATCATTGCCAGTGAAATGAAAAAGTAAAGCAACAGGGAGCTGTTCTGTAATCGCTTGTCGATAGAAATGTGATCCTACATCCAGAACGGCTGCAAATGGCACATGCATTACTGGTCACATACATATCACGAGACCTCGGCTCATCAAATAATAATAATTATTAGGCAGTAACTCGCTCTAATAAGCAACTCCTAACAGATTTTCTCCTGCAGTAATCTGGAAAAGGAAAAGAAGTCTGAGAGGAAGACAGCATCACGTGTCATTAGTACCAGCTTTTAATTGAGGTCATTATTTGGATTTTATTTACAGTCTAATTAGGTCGCTTTTAATTTGTCCCATGTATCTTATAAAGAGCATATCACACAGATGAGTGCTATGGCTTTTAGGGCAAGAATGAATAAATAGCATGCGGCGTGCAATACAAAAGGGCATGGCTGCAGCTGTTGCTGCATTACAGAGCGTACCCAGGGCTTTTCTGGTGTTTCTTTCCAAATTAAAAATTTGCACACATGCATCTCCTCCAGCAGCAGTGGAACACCCTGAGTGTTTCCACAGTCATCAGATAAGTCAGTTTTGTAAATTGTGGGGCTGTTAATTTAGGAACAATCCACACTTGAATCCTTTTTTAGATGGATTATAATGATGGTGTTTATGATTAGCAGTAGTATTGCATTTTAATAGCTCCATTAGTATGCATAGTGATGGACAGAGGCCTCATCCAAGGCCAGTTCAGAGAAATGCAATGCATCCAAACAAGGTTGTAATAAGAGATAGGGCTTGCATTTAAAAGACTGGAGTCTGCATTTAAAAGACAGCAGACGGGTGATGTGTCTGGGAATTTGATTCTGACCCTCCTTTGGTTAACATCAAAGGCAGTGCGACTCTTAAAATTGTTGAATTAGTAGACTAGCTGTTGAGAAGCCAAAACTACCATGTGCACTGAAATGCTATGGGAAGTCTCCATCCAATGTGGCGCTCTCCTGTTACCAGTCAGGATGGGCCAATAATCATCTATTTTATGGGTGGTCCCAGTGGGTGACCTGAACCTGTGAGAGAGGATTGTTTGAAAACAGCCACGCAACCAGAACCGACAGCGGAGAAAGGGTTGGAAAGCAACTTGCTTGGCACTGGTTAATCCCCAGCTCCAGATAATCAGCAAGCTAAGAGCAGAAGCAAGGGAGGAGACTGCTCAATCCTTGGAGTCACAGGGCCGGTCTTGCCTGGATCCTGCTTTCAAGGACCAAGTAAATAAAGCAGGCAGCAAACAACACCTGCGGTGAAGGAGCCCAGGACAGAGGAACTGGATTGAAACGCTTCATTCCTGAAGCAAGGACCATCAGAGCTCGCTTAGACGGGATTATTTTCAAGGGGTTTTGGGTAATTTAATTTGTTCTGAATTATAAAACTGGAGGAAAGCGAAGTCCTGCTTTCCCCTGGGGCTTTTTAGTGTGTTTGCTGTGCAATGTAGTCACCGAGACGGGAAAATCTGCCTGACTGGTTACAACCTAGGTGTTTCTCTGAATTCAGTAGTGCATAGTGGACGTAAGGCAGTTTAGACGTCTAGAAGTCCGTGAGCGTCTGCTGAGATATTTGACGGTCCGTCTCAAAGTTGTTAGTTGTGCTGTTCGACAGAAAAGAAAAATTCCTCCTCCTTTTCATCCCAACTTCATTTCCCCCCCCAGCTATCCCATTTTTGGTTGTTCACAAAAGACCAGTGCTAACCTGCACCCCAGAATCCTTTGGGCTATTCAAAGGGTTCGGGGGAATCGATGCAAGGGGCTTCTCTTCTGCGGGTTCTGGCTATCGAAACAATCTGACTTTCTGCCACCTCCGCTTCTCCTCCTTGGTGTAAACATCAGCTGGAAGCATTATTTCCTTTTCATAATCGTACACAGTGCAATTTGATTTTCGTGATTATCGCCGGTGAGCAAAGTTTGCTTTTGGAAGCTGCTTACGTTAGTGCTCTTGGGTTCATACCGATTACTAACTACAAGGATCAAGCTATAACTTTCTATTTGTTATATCTGACTTTGGAAGGCAACTTTACATGTCTCTAGAGGACTGCTAGGCTGCAGGTGGGAGAAAAAAGGCTTGTCTTAGTGCCAGTGAAAACCTGACTGATCTGCCTAAGCAGGAACAAATTTCCTTGGAAATGAGGGAGAGAGATTTCTTTCCATCCCTCATCTGATTTGGGACGGTTTGGCTATTCTAGCCATCTGTGATTTACCAGGTAACAACTGGATAGGTTTGCCTGAATACTAATAGTAATATGCTCTTGCAATCAAGCCTTTGAATGGGATTTCACTCTCGCTCAACTTTTATTTGCTGTCGTTCACCTAGACCCAGACTAAAGTCTGTGACAGTCAGTGGAAAGATCGTGAGTGAGGTCCTTCAGACTCGCACTTTGTTCACAAAATGGATATTTGGCTCTAGAGCGTACATAGACAATGCTGGAGAAAAGCAAGTCTCCACTTTAAAAATCCAGTCGTGCCATATTATCAGATAGAGTTGCCAGTTAAATAAATGCATTTGGCAGAAAAATTAATATCAAATGTAACTGAGCTTGTATCCTCCTCTCAGTTCAGAAGGGTCCTGGTTAGCCCCCTTGGAGTGGCAGCCCACTGAATGAGAAACAACGGGCTAAAGGAGTCTTCGGGAGGTGCCCAATGAGGAGGGCAAAGTAGCGGATGAAAAATGCACAGGCTTCTCATCGGGTGCCTAGTGTCTGGACATGCAGACAGGCTAACGAGAAGGTACAGCGTGTACTGTAAACAAGGCTGGGGAAGGCCACAGCTGCGTGTGCACAGATGTGTTTTATGGGGAGAAGGTGGCTAATCTTAAGTGTGTGTTAAATGCACGAGTGTTGGAAAGGATCACAGAGCCACCTTCCTGAGTCACACCTGCCAAA
Organism: Caiman crocodilus; assembly: GCA_030014935.1. Classification (NCBI taxonomy): domain Eukaryota; kingdom Metazoa; phylum Chordata; order Crocodylia; family Alligatoridae; genus Caiman; species Caiman crocodilus. The sequence continues at coordinate 20,238,054 of JAGPOW010002742.1, read as the reverse complement.
TCGGAGACGTTCGTGTTGGCATGGGGCGCTTTTGTTTTTTTCTCGGATCTCCCATCAGACTTTCCAAGCAGTCGGCACTGTGACTTTGGAGGAAATGGAATATAATAGAAGGCCCTTGTTCAGCTAGGGTCTAAGGAACTGATAAGGTCTAGTGTAGCCTGGAGTGACTAAGTTGCAGGAATCAAACTATAACTTTTCCATTTTGATTATCTAAATTTGGACGGTAACACTGTGTTTCTAGGCCACTCGGCTGGCATTAATTAAAAAAAAAAACCCCACCACCTTATATTTAGGCCATTTATAACCTGGCTGAACTACTTAAGCACGGTGCTGAAGGGCCTCGCCCCCAATGCTTCCAGCGACTGTCACAGGCTGTAGTCTGGTTCCATGTAAATAATTGGGACTAACAAACTGGCATGCTGCTTTCCCATTTGCTTTTTAAAACTTGTATTTCCTTTGTGTCGTTGTTCTGGTGATGTGGGCAGAGGACGTGGGGCCAGGAGCAGTCAGCGTGACAGTCCGATGCTTTTCAATGTGCTCAGCAAAGGTGGGGCTAAAAGAGGTGCGCTGCACTGCTGGGCCGGGCTTTTCGTGGCAGTCTGTCCCAGCCCCCGGCTCTGATATCTCCCTTCCCCCAGCTGCTTCCTGCCTCTTGGCCCCGAGCGCGATCGTTTGTGCACGCTTTAGATCTGAGATTTCACAGCCTGGTCTAAATCGGTCTGTCTGAAGTACGGGTGTCTAAGGCACCCCTCTCGTATTGGCTCCTGTGTAGCGTGTTAAGTAGGCTGGGAAGCGAGACAATCCCGCTAAAGATGAGTTAGTGAAGGCGGTACGACAACTAATTACCAAAGCCCTAAATGGGGCGATGGATGGGGAGCCCTGTTGCAGGTACTTTGGCTAGTTTGGGGGTGCTGCAGCGTGCTGCGGAGAGGACACCCAGGTTGCCCTTCAACCCATTCCTACTCCGACTACGTGGCCCCTTACTCCCAGCGCCCGTAGCTCTGTCTGGGCTGAGCTCGGGCTGAGGGCGGGAGGAGAACGAAGCGTGCACCAGGGTAACGCTGATTTTGCGAGCGGGTTTTGGGTCCCCGACGACGAGGGAGGGCCTTGCATCGTTTCGGAGTTGTTAACTACGAAAACTGTTCCAGGGGCTGGAAGGGGCCGTGCAGATCCTCGGGTCCAGCCCGCTGCACGTGGGCAGGAAAGACAGGCGTCAAGATGCTCTTTCCAGGAGGCCTTGCGTTCAGTCTTCTGTCCAGCAGGGCCGGGGCCTGGACCTCTGCCCTGTTGCAGCTCTTCGTGCTCTCGCCCTGCAGGCGCGTGCGGGGCGGCCTCTCCCCCCGGCAGCGCAGGTGGCTGCTGCTGCTGCCGTGCTGGGAAGCGGTGCTGGACGGTGCTCAGGCAAGGGGCGCCCCTGGCTCTGGGTCCCGGGGGGGGGGCGGGTGCCCCTGCTGAAGGGGACCGGCTCCAAAACAGTCTGCGTGGAGGAAGGGGATGCAGGCGGAGGATGCACAGGCTGCAAGGGGCAGCGGTACCAGCCCCTGCCCTCGGTCCCCCGTTGCTGCGCTCTCCCGAGTTGGGCTGCACAAGGGGCAACGCAGCATCACGCCCCTGAGCCCCTTCGCTGGGAGGCAGAGCTCCCCCTCCCCCCGCAGTGGACTGGCCCACAATGGTTTCTTCCTCTGCTCCCCCTTCCCTCAGCACAATGGTTCTTCCCTCTCCTAACTCGGCGCGGTGGTTCCTCCCCGAGCGCGCCGGTTGGCTGGCAGAACGCCCCGGCCCCCGCCCCTCTCCCTCCCCACCTTCTGATTGGCTGCGTGGGGGAGGAGCCGGCCAATCCGCTGGCGGCCGTGTCGCTGGGCAGAACAAAACAAAACAAACAGGGCAGCGCGGCCCGGAGCGGGGAGCAGGCGGCGGCGGGGCCGGGCCGGACGGGACGGGACGGGACGGGGCAGCGCCGGGACCTACCGAGGCATCGGCCATAAACACGGGCGGGGGGCGCTGTCCCGGTGACGTCAGGGGGTGGCCCTATGGCGTCAGGGACGGTGCCCCTGTGACGTCAGGGGCGTGCCGCAGAGGGAGGGGCTGGGTTTTTTGGGGTGCCTCAGGCACACCCCAGCCAGTAAAAGAGGATGGTTTTTCACAGCCCGGGAGAACGGGCTTTGGCGGGTTTTCCGCCTCGGGAGCCCCTGGCTTTCGGGTTCTGCCGCCTTCCTCCCGCGCCTCGCTTTACGGCAGCTAGCCGGGAGCTGCCTGGGGTTTACGTTTCGGGGCGTAAGCGCCTGTATCGCCATCGACCCCAGGCTGACCAGGTAAGGCCCTCTGTCGTTGAACGGTCACGACCCCTGACCCAACGAAACGCAGCAGCTGATTGGCCGAGTCCCGGTCCTCGGGTCGACCAGCGCGGCGGGCGCAGAGCGGGCTGCTGTCGCCTCGCGCCCCTCCATCGGGGACGCCCCTGCCGCCAAGGGGAGCCGCTCCGGTTCCAGCCGGGGTTTGTGGCTGTGGTGCCCAAAACCTCATTTCACAGCAAAGGTGCATCTTACTTATATATGTGTGTGCATGCATATGCATATATACGTGTGTGTGTGCATGCATACCTATGCATATATATGTGTGTGTGTATATGCATGTACATACATACGTGTGCATACGTGTGTGTGTATGTATAATTTGTATCCAAGGCCAAATTAGCCAAAACTAATCCCAACTCTAAGACTCCAGAACCACAAGTGGCCCTACTACCAGCAAACCTCCGCCGCCTGCCCCGGAGGCTGCAGCTGGTTCCAAAACCTTTGGCGGGCATCCTACGTGCAGGCCCAAGCCCAGAGGCTCGGGGTTCGGATGCCCCCGGGTTCGCTTGCCCTCGGAGCAAGCAAGGGAGGAGACTCCCACGTCCACAACCTGGGCGTAAAGCCGCTGCCCCTCGGCGGGTACCGAACCGCGCCAGAAGAGCAGTTCTCCTGTGAAGCGGTTTAGGGAACTGCCTTCTCAGACACCGATGCACGGTATTTCCCCTGCCAGGTTAAGAAGCCACGACGCTTGATTCGAGCCTTCATGTCTTCCAGTGCTGTAGCGTTTTGTGGGGGTTTTATTTTTTTATAATTGAGGTTGATTTGGGCTTCTGAGGAGCTTGTCTCTGTGGATACTGGAAGCTGCTCTACAGCTATAAGCTAGTTGCGGCAATAAATAGATATGGTATCGAGTAGTTTCCTTCTGATACCTCGATGCAGGAGATTTTCCCATTGTAACAAGTCCCTGCTTTGAGAACTGTCTTTTTGAGTTGCCGTCAAACACAAACTTGATTTCTTCTGTCTTTCCACATGTCCTACATGTCAGGTTTCCCTCCTCCCCCTTTGGTTAAATACTAGCTATAAATGTTGGGGAAGATGCGTAGTCCCTGTGTCTGTTGTATACTGGGCCTACATCCCTGCTCCCAGGAAAGTAGTATGGCTGCAACCCTGTGAAAATGAAGTATTGACACACGTGGTAGAGGGAAATGATTCAATGTTTTAGCACTGATCCATGGTACCACTTGAAAGCATGTGTTCATGGCTTAATTAAAAGAATGTCAATTCAGAGTCATCTGGACGAGTATATTTTAGTTAACTCTGTGAATTAAGGCTGAGAAAATATAGTCTCAAATACTAGCTCTTTAGTTCCTTGGGCAGATCTCCATATCTCAGTATCCTGCAGTTAGAGAGGACTTACTTTTTATACCGTTTTTCTGTCTTTTGTGAGAGAGACATTGTGGTCTAACAGATAAGTGTGAGGACTGGGGAGACCTTAGTTCTGCCCCTGGGCTGCTGAGTAGGTAGTCCTGGGTAAAACAGTTCCCCTTTCTGTGCCTCTCTTTTCCCACCTGTAAAATGGAGTAAAGCACTTTGAGCTGCATGGATGAAGGGCAGTATATAAAAGTAAGGTAGGTAGTTGTATGGTCAAATAGATGCAGTCTGTCTTGGTGAATATTTACTTAGAGAACTGTATCCTATACCAGGCAATAAGTGCTATTTAACAGCAGCTTAGATGGAGAGAAATCGTGGTGTATTTGACTTAATGGGAGTGGAAGAGATTATATAGCTGCTTTGAACAGCTTTCGCTGTGCATAACTTCTGGTGGTTTTCTTTTTCAGCAAACCCTAATTAAGCATCATGCGTGCTAGATGTGCCATGAAGCATAATAGTAAAAACTCCTATCCTCCAATAAGTGACGCATATTCACTTGAAAACTTGTTTTGAATACATGACAAATCTCTTTTTTGATTAGGTCAAGTTTTTAAGCAGAGTAGGTGCATGCTGGCTTGCTTTTAGGCTGTTAGGATACGTTTATTTTATTTGTTTATTTTTATTATTTTATTAATTATTTTTATTATTTGTTTGTTTTATTTGTACATACCTTTTAAAGGAGATTAGTAATAAAGGTTTTTAGCAAGTTAGCTTTAGGAAATGCTGATGTTCATCATTGTATTTAATAATACTTCACACATTACAATGGTTGAACAAGCCTTTGTACCTAACATTTACTGTCCAATCTGAACATGCAGTTTATGCATCACAAGACTGAGACTATATCTTCCTAATTGGTACGAATGTGTGACTTGTAAAACATTGCTCGGCAGCAGCCATGGTATGAATGAAGCATTGGTGTTCAGTGACAACAGGGTCTGAACCTGATTGTCATGATGCCCCCAGCAATATTGGAAACAAAGTGCCTCTGACACCCTGAATGCTGCTGTTTTCAAACCACTGAAAGGGAAGAAGTCCCAGCTAGATCAGTGGGAGTCCTGCATGGAAGAAAGTGGCTTCTGCCTAGTACTTGGTGTTTGTTATAAACCTGTTTTCCCCAGCTTTTGTGTATTATAGCCTCTATCATTGCACACACCTTGTACTTTCTTTTTTGTTTTTAAAGGAGAGAACAACTGTGATGGAAAATTTTACCAGGAAGAAAAACACTAATTGCACAAGCTAGTCAGTATATGTGGATTCCCTTGGATGAGTAACCCACAGAAGAGGACATTCAAAACAAAATAAAAGTGTTTGAGGACATTGGAGAGCTACTGGATGATTGAGGTAAGGTTGAAAGAGGAATAAATGATGGATGGGATGGGAATAAAAATATATCTTCATTAAATGAGGTAGTTACCTGTTTGGAATCGACACGTGGAAGTAACTTTCACAAGATTTCATGAATCAGTTTGTAAACTTTGCAGGTAAAAATGTGTGATCGTTGCTGGAGCCAGTGCACCTTTGTGTGCAGCCCACCTGACTCACCTGCAGACAGTAGTCTCACAGGCTGAAATCCCCTCTGGGGAAAAAAGAGCTGGATGATACCATCTCTTGCAGAGTTTCAGCATGCAGCAGTGGAGCAGCAGCATCTGGGAAGGGAAGAGATGGAGATGATAGGAGACAATAACAAAAATCTCTTTAGAAAGAGAACTTTTTACCTTGACACACCCTTCTTTCCCCTGCTTCATCCCCCCAGCAAAACAGGAGAAAGCCTAGTTGGAAAACAGGTTTATATGAAGAATAAGTTGTATAGGCTGAGGGCCTGTACTTGGGAGAGGAGCAATAAACTGGTGCATGCTAAACTAGTGGCTTTGAAACTGTGGTGCTTTGCCAGGGTATAGGTGCCTAAATTTTAATAAAGGTGGTGGAGGTTCTGATTGGTCAGTGCACAGTGAGTAATGCCTTGCCATACATTGACATTCGTGTCAGCACTCTTCCTAAGAATGAGCCTGCAGAGATGTACAGGGGGTTAAAGCAACAGTATTTTTCAAGTAAAGAGTTATGCAGCCAGAAAAGTTTTCAAGGTTTTACCAGCATAATAGTCACATCTGCAAAACAAAAAAAAAATGAAGCGGCGGGGGGGAGAAAAATACCTCAAGTATAGGCCGGACCTTGGTCTGGATGCTTCCATGCCATTTTTGCTCTCTCCTGTTATGTTTTCAGTCTCCCATGAACTTTAGATAGTTAACTATAATGTAAAACACTGGATGCAGCTCTTAATTGTCTGATTCCTTTAGAAAGTAGTTTGCTGAAGAAATCAAATATATTTTTGTAGTCGGTATGATTGCACTGATTTTTTTACTTAAGCTTTCCCATATTTGTTTGTTCAGGTCTGAAAGTAAAGCCTTAAAACGCCAGTTCACAGTCAGTTCAGTTGAAGTACAGTTAAAGAACTATGGAAGTAGAAAATGAGCAGACACACTGTGTTAACCCCAGAGGTAAAAAATAACTTTGGTATTCTCTTTGTGAAGTTGCTTAATTGTGAATTGCGTCGTGTAGTGATCTTTTTAAGGATCTTCGTGACAAAGCTGGATAACTCTGTTTTTAGAAACTAATCTCTTAACTGTTATTTACTGTAAGGGGTGTGGCTATGGAGCAATATATTTAAATACTGGAATTCAGAATTTCCTTTTTTAATGGAATATAACTAGTGTTAATGCAACAATGAAGTTGCAAGATCAGATATAGAATTTGCCAACTTGGAATGGATGATCCTACAACTTAGATGTTGTATTAGGACTTTGGTTTTATGTTTTGTCATCTTTGTTTTTTGGTACTGGAAAAATGCTTTGACTAATCAGTAGACTTTGACCAAAAAGTAAGTAAAGTTTAGTTGTTCAGAATTACAAGATGGCATTCTTAACTGCTGATTTGTATTTAAAATTCCTCCTCTTGAAGGGGCTCTTGATTTATAAGATTAATTTTCATTCTGGTAGCGTGTTATGCTAGTATTGCTTCTTAGTGCACATTTCATAGATGGTTGTTTGTTTCTAAATGAAGGTGTGGGTGTGCAGAGGGACTATAACTACATGCGGCTTAATGGGGTACCAGTCATTATAAAGATGAAATAATGCATACTTTTGGTGCTTTTGCCTATCTTTGAATTACTCGTTTGCACACATTTTGTTTTGTAAGAGGTTATTCTTCACAGAATTGGTTATTGTGATGTGTAGCTGCTTTTAAAATGCACAAAATGGAGCAAAGGGGATTATAGACGTTCCCAGCAGCTTAAGATGATTTGAAACTAGTCGGTAGGGAGTGGAGAAGGAAACGAGAGATGAGTTTTCTTAATTATACTGCAGTAGGCTATTCTAAACAACTGTGTGATCTATATGAAACCTTTTGATTCTGTAATTAACTGACCCATCTTTTCATATGGAGTGTGCAGAGATGCAGGATATGCACTATGGGCCCAACATAATTCCAGTTTGGTAGTTTGGGACTACCTCTTTTTTTTTTGCAGATGAAGGAGAAAAACCAGTGTGAGGGCAGGTCTAACGTAATGGGTTTTGCCAGAGTGGCTAAGTAGGTAAGGGTCTACAGGTGTGGATATTTTGGTCTACATGAGGATGTAGACACCATGTTTAAAATAAATAAATAATAATACTAAAGGACCTGACGCTGCAGATCCTCAGTATGCAAACTGCCTTTGAGGTGCAAAAGCAATTGGTGCGTCAAGTGCTTGAATTTTCAGACAAAACTCTCAGGGCAGAGATGATATCTTTTATTGGACCCATTAAATAGCTGCAAATTTTTTTTTCTTTGCAAGCTTTCGGGCGCACACGCCCTTCATCAAGCAAAGGAGAAATCGGAGATGTTAAGAGTTCTCCCAGGTAGAAAAGAAATTTTCAGTCTGAATATATTCTTTTGAACATTTTTATTTTTGAGGGTGCGGAGGAGAATCTTGTTTGGTTAGTTGATGTCCTGGAGATAAACAGGAAAGGAGATACCCTGCCAAAACTTCCGGTTTTAATCTCTATGTATTTTTTCTAGCATTCATGGTATCTTATTTCTAAGTCAGTGCTTCCTTAACTGCTGGTCTGTACTTAATTCCTTATCTTGAAGGCGATCTTGATGATTTAGAAGATGAATTTTTCATTTTGCTAGAGCGTTATACTAATGTTGGTCTTGATGCCTATTGCATAGGTAGTTCTGTTTGCTTCTAAATGAAGAAGTGAGTATGCAGAGGGATTGTAACTATACGACTTGCAGGCCTGCTGGGGATTCCAGTTGCTCCATCATTCATAAGAGAACCTCTTTTTGTATTGTTTGTAAACTGTCTCTTCATTTGCTCTCCCAGCCTCAATTCTTTCTCTGTCAAAGAATCTGGGTAGTTCAAGGAGGGAAGAAAAAGGGAAGCTTTACTCCTCTACTTGGACATGTAGGGAAATTGTTTGGTTTCTCTTCGGTCAGGTGCTCTGTGTTAACTCTAAACTTTTATAGTTCAGGCTTTCCGTTTTAAACAGAAGCGCTTAAGCAAGATGAACATTTTTCCTGACTCATTAAGTTAACTTTAAAGTAGTAACTGTATTTCTGTGTCTCTTCTCTTTTGAGACCTGGATAATTTAAGTGACACTCTATTTTCTGGTGATGAAGAAAATGGTGGCACTCAGGAAATAAAACATGAAATCAATGGAAATTGGATACCTGCATCATCCATCAATGAAGCTAAAATTAATGCTAAAGCAAAGAGACGCTTGAGAAAAAATTCTTCTCGTGATTCTGGCAGAGGAGACTCGGTTAGCGATAATGGGGAGGCAGTGAAAAGTGGAGTCACTGTACCAACTAGTCCGAAAGGAAAATTTCTGGACAGACGATCCCGATCTGGGAAGGGAAGGGGACTACCAAAAAAAGGTTAGTGTCACCTGCTAAGGAGGCTACCCATAGTGTAAGTTGTGTTTTGTTTCTACTGGCATTTATTTTCCCTTAAAACTGTCCATTCTGTTCTCCTCTGTGTAATAGTAGTCCTGGGATGAGAACTGCAGGTAGTGGTAATAGGGGAATCTGGTGTGTATACCACTTATTATAATACCAAGCATTATTAACTATCTCTTTAAGATAGTAGATGCTTAGTAGATTATAATGTTCAGAGAGAGACTCCATCATAAAGATGCAGTAACATAAACATTGCTGGTGCAAACTTAACAGATATTTCAGTGTTTCTCGCATTGTCTTGGGTGGTAGCATTCTCATCAAAGTAGTGCAGACCTCAGTGGCTAATGGTGGGAAAATCATGATATGCAAACCCTTCAGTTGCCTTTTGCACATATTGAAAGACTTAAATTGTATTTGGGATTCAAAGACATTCTAGTATGGAAATACTAGGTGGAGCTCGAAACTAACAGTGTCCCTCTTCCTTCTCCCCCTCCATCATCTCCCATTTTGCCAGGTGGTGCAGGTGGTAAAGGTGTTTGGGGAACACCTGGGCAAGTGTATGATGTGGAGGAAGTGGATGTTAAAGATCCCAACTATGACGATGACCAGGTAAGCAAGTTTTTGTTGCACACGCTGGAAGTGTAAGGTAGAAATAGTTGTCTAATTGTTGTGAAGCATGGTCCTGTGAGATGTTGAATGCTCTGGCCTGCAGAAAAATGTATCCTTAACCGTAAGCATGTAAGTAGGCCCAGTTACAGTGAAGAAAGGCTGGCGTAGCCTGTTAGGGTTGCCTTGGTTTGGTCAGTGAGAATATTTGTGCTTCATATTTTTAAACGCTTTGTTAGATAAGGGTTATGGTGGCCACCAGCTTGCAGGGACAAGCTTTTTAATTCCATGTAATTGATCCTGACATTAAAGGAAGAAGGCTTTTTAGCTTGTTACACACATATAAAACACTGATTTGGTTGGCTTTTACAAGAAAGATGCAGAGGAATTTCTCTAATTCTATAAGTATTTTTATTGTCTCTGCAATAAAGCATCAGGGAGATGCTGGTATTGAGAACAAGGAGAGGAAAAATCTTTTTTTTCAGTGCTTGGACAACTAAGGTCAGATCCAGACGTGCAGTTTGTGCACAAGCTGTGTTGCACGTTAAAGCATGTGCAGTGCTGATCACTTGCAGTGCCAGGGCAAAATTTGCTACTGGGATTTCCTGGTAGCAAAACAACCTGAAGAAATAAGTGGCGAAAGCACGCCAAAGTGGTGTGTGCCTCAAGATGGGGAAGCAGGCAGCCTTAGGCTAGCTGCTCCTCTCTCTCTGTATGCCTCATCCTGGGGGCTGCTCTGCGGAGCCTCCAGGCCGAGGCACGTACAGTGTGCCTCAAGACACAGGATCAGCTGGCTCAGGGCTGCCTGCTCCCCCTTCTTCAGGCACACTGCCCCAGCTCAGGGGCTTTGCAGTGCGTGGAGGGCTGCCTGCTCCCCCATCTCCACGTGCCACTCCCTACCTGGCTGGGGCACAGGGTGCCTCAGCATGGGGCTGCCTGCCAGTTAGCCCTGCTCTGAGGCCCTTGTGCCCCAGCCAGTCGTGTTGTGTGTGTCGTCGGCACGTGGAGGGGCTGGACACTTATGTCCCGCTGCAAAATGCACGGGCAGGGGTGTGCGTTGCGGCACAAAGCAGCGACATCAATTTGTGCTGCTACTAATTGTGCCACTGCAAATGCACACCTCTGCTTGTGTGGACACGGCCTAATAGTTCTGATGCTGTTTATAAGATCCCCCTCTACACATTACATTTACATGGTGATTAACCCAATTTAAGGTGCTGTAAAATGGTGACTAGCCTTAAAATTGTTCAGTAAATAATAATGTTGAACGTGTTTTAATGGATGGTTTGTCTGGCACCTTAAATTTAACAGGTGGTAGGTGTGGGGGACAGGGCTGTCAGTCATGATTGTCTACCCTAGCCCTGGACCAGCAGGCACCTAGTTTACAACTTGCTGGTGCAGTGGGAGGATCCCAGGATCCTGTCCTGGCAAATAGAAAAGGTGGGATTGGAATCTGATCCCTGATTCCAAAGTGACTCTTTCTGTCACACACTTGTGGCATGGTAGGAGGTGCGCGTGTTAAGATCAAATCCCTTGGTACCTTTTAAATGAACATGTGCCAGGGGCCTAAGATGCCTATTAACTTCGTAGTCGCATATAAAATAGTAGGTGGATGCAAGTTCAAAGCCAGTGGCAGCTTTCTGCTTAAGTCTGTCTGCAGCGTGTTCCCTACCCTCTGTTCATAGTTTTGAAGACACGAGGCAAACCTGTTAATTGTACAAACTGTGTGTGTGTTTGTGTGTAAACCATGATAAAATCAGATGCCAGGTTGCAAGACTTTACTTTGCCAGTGTGTTAAGTACATTAGAACTAGGAAATCCATCTTTATGATCTGCTCTGTAAGAGAATGGGTCTGACAGTGGAAATCGGGGGATTCTCCTAACACTTCATACCACTGTCTACTCTGTGTGCCAGAACTCAAGGGGATGTGTTTTACTAACTAAAAAGAGGATTGAAAAGACGAGTACTGTGGTGTCCTATAAAATTGGGGAAAAGTGCCCACTTTCAGATGTAGCTTCCCTTCCAGCTTGTTTCTTCTTTCCCTTCCACATCAGGCAGCGTTACGTATTTTCCAAAATGCACTCTTTCCCCTTGAAGAAAATACGTAACGCTGCACTCTTTCCCCTTATTGCTTTGGGATTGACTAATTATGAGAGTCCAGGATAATTGCTTTTTGGAAAGCTAACAAGTTCTGTCCTGTACATCTATTGTCCTGAATTAGCACTAGTTGGAGGCTTTGTTGGCTAACTGGATTGCTGTTTCATCTCATTTTATTACCAGTCTCTACCTGATTTTATGGAATATTATGTGCTGAATAATTAATATGCCAGTCCCTGAGGAAACAGCGAGGTGGAGGAAGCACTAGCTTTGTTAGAGGCCTGTTTTTTAATATTGTGTTTATTCTGTTACACCCTGGTGCTCAGGATGTCTTGCTGGGTGATATTTTTTTTTTTTTTT
>JAGPOW010002742.1:20207631-20226231 GCA_030014935.1 Caiman crocodilus | reverse complement strand
CCCCCCCTCGAAATGCCTGAAGCTGACAAACATGCTGGAAATAGAGGGCTTGTCCTGTCCTCCTTGCAGGATTTTACATGCTTGTGCCTGTCTGGCCCTGCCGGTGCCTGGGACTTGAGAGGAAAACAGGCTGGCTTGCTACTGGGGAGGAGAGAGCAGTTTTCAGAGAAGGATGTCAAGTTCTTGGTTTTGTTCTGTTTTGAACAGGAGAATTGTGTCTATGAAACGGTTGTTCTACCCCTGGATGAAAGAGCATTTGAAAAAACGTTAACGCCAATTATACAGGAATATTTTGAACATGGAGATACTAATGAAGTTGCGGTATGTCAGACAGCTTGCATTTTTAAAAATACTGTAACTTGCATGCAAACCACAACGAGCTGGAGATGAGATTGAGATTATGGAGGTGTTGATATAAATGTGCAGTTAAGGTGCCCAAAAAATCTTTCTCTGTTCTTGTAGTGATACATATATAGCTGTAATTCTAGTGCAAAACAACTGAAATATTTTTTTCACCTTGGATTTAGGAGATGCTGAAGGATTTACATCTTGGTGAAATGAAATGTAGTGTGCCAGTATTGGCAGTGTCACTGGCACTGGAAGGGAAGGCTAGTCACAGGGAAATGACATCTAAGCTCCTGTCTGACCTTTGTGGAACAGTAGTCAGCAAAACTGATGTTGAAAAATCATTTGATAGACTTCTTAGAGAGCTACCTGAACTGGCGTTGGATTCGCCCAGAGCACCGCAGGTACGCACATAACGGGTTGTACGAGAGGCAAAATCTTTCTTTTGAAGTCCACAGTTGATGATGATCAGTTCGATGGTCTGAAATTAAATGGAATAATGAAATAAAAGCACACTATATTTAACGTGTTAATCTGGACTGTAAACTTATTTTTCTTTCTACTTTCCTTGCTAGCTCCCAAAACTCTTTCTCTTTCATTTGTGATGTTTCATTAAAAAAAGTGAAGTAGGAAAAATATTTAAGTAAAGCATGAGTAACTAAACAACTTGCAGTTCAAGGTCCTGTGAAACTACATATGCATTAGAAATGTTTATTTTCTCTCTCAGTTGGTAGGCCAGTTTATTGCAAGAGCTGTTGGAGATGGGATTTTAAGCAATACTTACATAGATGGCTACAAAGGCACTGTGGATTGTGTCCAAGCTCGGTAAGCGATTTTGCTTTTTATAGTTATAATTTTCATTTCCAAATGCTGACCCAGGCACACCAGTAATTTAGGGTTTTAAAGTAAACTAGGTGTGGCCACTTTTATTTTTATTCCAAAAAAAAATTGCTACCAGAGGGAGTCTGTCACGAAACCTAAAGTGACTAAACCTAAGTCTTGGGATAAAGTATATTATTTAGTGTTTAGTTGACTTGACTCTTGGGCGATTAAACCAGGTTTAACTAATATTTGGTTAATTCATTAATGCTGAATGGATTAATGCTCCCCCAGGTGCTTACAAAGAGGGGGGTACCCCTAAATTGGGTACATGGTAGTTCAGCTGGATCTAGGTTTTGGGGGTTTTTTTCACATCCAGTTCCTCCTGCTTCCCAGTATACTGGGAAGCTTCTCCAATTCCCATATCACTGGAAACATTTGGTTTTTGCCTCTCTACTGAAGTACTTTGTGTTGCTGGGCCTCAAAGAGGTTCCTGAGCTCTATTGACCCAAACACGGGAAATGCATCTAGTGGAGAAACCAGTTGCCCACATCGAGGTGATCTGGGCTTAGCAACACCTTTTGAAGGTTTACATGCCCAGCTGTCAGCTGGATATTAAGGTTTCCAGGTTTCTCGGCAGAGGACACAATTGGATTCCCGTTAGAGGGGAACGTTTCGGGCCCTGCCTTGAGAACTTCAGTAGCCTGCCGCTGCCGCATGGCCTGGCCTGAATATGCTGCAGCTGAAAGAGGAAGGTTGATGGAGAAAAGATCTCGATGATGTTTCCTGATGAATGCCAGTTCCCAGATGGTTGGTATGAAGTGTCCTGCAAAGCCCTTGTCTTGGAGCTGACTCATTTTAGTGTGAGCAACCCATCTAAGGAGGAATGGCATATGTGCTGCTATATACGCATGGTGGGTTGATGTCTTTTTCTGTGGAGTGGGACCTACAGCCACTTCGTGAAGCCATCTGCGCGGTGGGATTGCCCCACCTATCTTGTGAAACCTTTCCTGACAGGATGTGGGTGTGCTCCAAGTCATCCCTGATGTTGAGAGGGTACTGCGTTTAGTATTCAGAGAAGGTATACAGAACCAAATGTTGTCTACATAGTCCTTTCTCTCTCGTGTGAGCTTTTTCTCTGCCACCTTTGCTTTATAGAGCTGCATTGGACCGAGCTACTGTGTTGTTGAGTGTGACAAAGGGTGGAAAGCGTATAGACAACGTGTGGGGATCAGGAGGTGGACAGCAATCTGTAAAACATCTCGTTAAAGAGGTAACAAATCCATACAAAACTGTTTCCTACTGGGGTGTGTTCTGCCTGTATTGTCTACCTAAGCTCATACTGATTTATTAGCACGGAGGAAAGAAGCATATTTTACTTTGCGACTAAATGGTGTTTTACTATTTTGAAGTGCATGTGTCTAATTTAAACAGCAGCTATTGAGCATTACATTAGTTGAAATAACTGCTTTCTCTGATATTGTTTGGTGCTGGCATAAAATATACATGCATGCTTTTATACAGTAAATGAATGCAGCGGTGTAACTGCAGTTTTATAAGTTTACCATCTAAATAAGGTAAGCTCATTCAAGATGAGAAGCCTTGAGGAATTCAAAGGGAGAGAATGTCAGTATTTTAATGAATATTCCTTTCGGCCTTGAGGATGAAGGTTTTAGTTAAACAATGTAATAACTCACTGTATTAGGATAGGGAGCAAGCTTTGGACATGCTCTAGGTCAGCGGATCCCAAATAGTTTTTGGATAGCCAGCTTATTGTTAACCTTCACTTTTCTCACAAATGGCTATAGACACTTAACATCAAACTTTTTAACAGAAAAGAGGGTGCAGGGAGCCTGCGGTAGTTCACCAACCACAGTTTGGGAAGTGCTGTTCTAGATATCAGTGTGGAATTTAAAGAAAGGAGCCTATCATTTTCAGGTTATAAACCAGACTTGCCTGGAGGATGCTAATACTGCCACAAGTAATGAAAAATGAATGAGGTGGACAGGACTTGGTGGTGGGGGGGGTGAGTAACAAACTTGAATTTTGGACAGCTTAACATGGGTATGACTACTCAAACCTATTAAACAGCATTTCACGTTTGTATATGCCTGGTTATCATACACAACATCAACATGCTGTAATGTCCTCACAGCTTAAGATTATTTTTTATCAAAACAATAGTTGCAGTTTGAGAGAGTAACTTTCTGCCATAGATGATGCAGATGATGATGAGATGATGCAATAGACTAATGAATTATCAACTTGTTAAATTATACCTCAGCTGCAGGCATTTTATTTATTTATTTATTTATTTATTTATTTATTTATTTTAGAAGTACCCCACTTTCACCATGAACTTGTGTACGAAGTAAGACAGAAATCAGAATCCTTTTGATTATGCATAATAAAGGCAGGCTGGCTTTTCTTTTTGATGCAGGCATGCAGATGGCATAAGTAGGATTTGTTGTTCATTTCCTAAGTTCTGATGTTGTTAGAATATCTGAATTTCTCCAAGTAAAACTTGTGCTTTTTGACTTGGGTTTGTGTATTCAGGAACTTTGAAGTGATTCACCTCAAGAATGGGTCAGTTAGTAGGTAGTTGTATATTTTTGTACGTGGCTTTCTTGCTATGGGAGAATAGCAAGAAAATGCTTCAGTTCTGCTAAATCAAGACATCCTTGGTGTCAGAGCCATGAGCTATTGTTCTAATGGGTGTCTACCATTTCTCTTAGACGATATAAATGATCCTTTGCCAGTGGAGAATTGTTTTCTAGTATAGTTCCTAGTTTATGTGGCATAGTTTTAAATGCTTCCCTACTGCTTCCTCCAAGTTTGAGAGATCATAATACTGTCTACTGATTTATTCACACCAAATTTTCTTTTTAGAAACTTGTTCAAGGAACTGTCTAAACAGTTCCTCAGTTTTGGTCTTGTCACACCCTTCATATACTAGTAGATTTTAACTCTTCATACAGGTGTCTAGCATGTGCATGTGTAGCTTCAGAAAACAGCCATCTGTAATGCTGCTGTAACTGATGCATGAATTTGGGGTTATGTGGTTTACAGCACCTCTAGAAATAGTACAGAAACTTTGTTATTTCTTCTTCCATTTTGATGGCCTATAACAAATACCGATGGTGGGTTTTCATGCCTTGTATCCTTATCCAAAGACTCTTTCCATCATACCTTTCATTGATAAGACACAAAGTACTTTTGACAGATGGATGTATTGCCATGGAAGCTGCATAGTTCTTTGCTCATAGTATTTCTCATTTGTCATATTTATAAGATGTATGTCCAGCATTGGTTAAATACTTGATTTATTTTAGACAGTTGTAATGGTTTTGGAGTCAACTGGGGAAAAGACCTTTAAAATGATGCTGGATTTGCTGAAATCCTTGTGGACATCTTCTGTTATTACTCTGGACCAAATGAGAAGAGTAAGTATGTCTTTCAGAAGTATACGTGAAATGGAAAATCAAAAAAGCATTTACAGGTTGTTCAGAGGACAGTTTTATTTAAAATCTTCCTCAACTATGGTGGTGATCCACTGATTTAGCTTTGTTTCTGGGCAGTGACTCCTTGCTGACCTGCAAAGTTTAGGATACTTAAACATGTTCTGCCAAGAAAATGGGAGATGTCTACCTACAGAATTATGTAAGGAGAGCATTAAAAATTAATTCCTCCTAATGTTGCAATATAATGTTCATAAGTGAAGTGGCCAAAATTGAGTTAATTACAATGGACTTTAAAAATAATGTATTTAGTCAAATCAGTCATTTGTGGTTTTGTCACAAGCCTAAAACAAGTAACGCATGCATGTTATCAGAGCAGACCGGGACCCATCTGTTAGTTTCCCCAGGCCTCTTAAGAAGAGAAGTAAATACATACCTGTTAGCAGGCTTTTTTCCCTCTTGCATCAGCTCAGTGTCTGTATTGAGGAAGTGAAGCCCAAATTCTTCTGACTTGTACGGGAGCAGTAGTGCAAGTCCATAGCTATTGTCTTCCTTTCCATGCCACCACCTACAAGACTGCACTGTATGTGTCCTTTACCGAGGCCACTTTCTGGCCCCATCATTTAGGAGCCTTAAAACTGGATAGCTCTTCTATTTAGTAAGTATAATGTGCCTGCTTGCCTGGTATGGTGCTAGCCTTCCACTGAGCTGGCTTATTAAAAACTTTATTTCTTGGAATTATTGCTTGGATTATTTTGCTCTGACAATATAAAAGGGAAGCTTGTATAGCAAGAGATTGAAATCGGTATTCTAAATCTGACATTGCAGGGTTATGAACGAATTTATCGTGAAATACCAGATATTAACCTGGATGTGCCACACTCTTATTCGGTGCTTGAGCGGTTTGTAGAAGAATGCTTCCAGGCTGGTATCATTTCTAAACCTCTGAGAGATCTCTGTCCTTCTAGGTACGTACTTTATCATTCTAGCTGAATGGTGATAGCCCTTGTCATTATTAAGACTGCCCAATGCCTCTCACTAAGGAACCAAACATAGCTTCAAATCTAAAATGTTGTAAACCTAATGGGGACATGGCATTTCAGCTCTGGAAAAGTGGAGCTAGGCGGTCAGGAGGAGACACAGTGGCTGAAGGATCAGGGGGAGGAATTGGGATGAGAAGCTGGGGAGGGGGGAGGTTAGGCGTAACTAGGTAGGGAGAATAGGGCTGGAATAAAGAGCCATGGGTGAGAAAGGAAAGACTTGCTAGGGAGAGGTTTGAAAAGGACAGGGCAGTAAGAGGCTCAAGCTTTGGCAGTCAAGCAGAGGTAAGAGAGGTTGTGCCCACTCTCAGAAGCTAGAGTGGTATCCAAAATGCTAGTCTTGCTCTCGGCCGGCTGTTTACAGGGTGAAACCCGCCTGTTGTGCCCGTTGCCCCTGCAGTGCTGGTCCAGCACTGACTACTCCGCTGAGTTGCTCCGCTAACAGAGGTGACAGAAGTTCCAACTATGCCAACAACCTGTGTGGTGTTACAGTGATGCCATAAGATGGAATTTAGTTTTATTACAATTTTTGGGGTAGGGAGCATGCTTATAGGGTTGGAGTGGTGAGGTAGCTGCGATAGCATTACCAAGGATGCTAAGTCAAGCAATCAAAGGTCAAGAAAATACCAGAAATAAGAATTTTTATCCAACATCAGCTTTTCTTCCTTGTAGATGTATGCAGTGTGACATAATCTACAATGCCATGTCTTATTTCTGCATTGGGTGCAAGGCATAGATGGATGATGCTTGCTCAGATGGCAGTTCAGCAGTTTGTTTTGTTCTGTTCATTGCGTGGCCGCTTTCTTCTTTTTTTTTCATTGCACCCTATCGAGCATACAGCTTTAAACACACTTTCCATCCTCTTTTTAGGAAGCCAGGGTTTGTTTTTTGGGTTTCTGATCTTTCAAATTATACGGCACCTATACGTGTGATGGACCTCTGCTCCGACGTGTGCTAATTAGCATGTGTCAGAGCAGACTTGATTAATCACACGTTCTAATTAGCAGAGTCCAGCAGCCTCCATGTCATGTGGATCCAGCGTCCCTACACTTCAGAGTGGCAGCAGGGACGCTTTAACTTGCATTGAATGAGCTTTAAAGCGCCCTGCCACCATTTTGAAGCCCGGGAGGTTGAGTATACGTGATGCTGCAGGCACTTTTAAGTAGAGTGGCTCAGAACCACTTTAATTAAAGCATGCCCCCTCCACCCACCCTGCACTATGTTTATAGTGCCTGTTTTAAGTGCTGCATGGATCTGGACTGTTGGGGGGGGGGTTAATCAATTGTCTTCAACTTGAGCTGCATCAATGTGGCTTTTAATATAGAAGCTTTTGCTTCTGATGACAAGAAATCCAGCATGTAAAACTTATTTATCCTCTTCCCAGGCAGCCACCAGCCATAAACTTGGCACTTTAAATTGCCTTTGGTGTCTTTGAGGAGTTGAATTGATTATACTTTAGGAAAAAAAGGAATGTAATAACTCATGTAATATAAAGATAAAATCCAGTAAATGCTCTGTCACTGTGTTCCATGCCTGCTTTTTGAATATGCGAAGAACTTCAGTCTCCTAAATATCAAGCCAGCATCTTTCACAAGTAGTAACGTTCCCACGAAAGTTTATAGGAGGAGGAAGTAAGATAAAAGCGTACAAGGCAAATTTTGAAAAGCCTAAATTTGCAAGTCAAGCGTTCTGTTTAGAGAGCTCGGCTGGATGACGTGGCCTCTGACAGTCAGCTATATGACAGTTAGAGGGAGCTGGTGATCGGTTAAGTGATCTTGCTCCCATGCCCAGAGGAGGTAGTGATGCAAGCGAGGGCTCCTCGGCTCTGGTGGACAAGGACAGCCAAGAGCAATTCATTTGAAACGAATAATGTCTTTACGTGGTGGTTTTTTTTTTGTTTTCCCAGGGGAAGAAAGCGTTTTGTAAGTGAAGGCGATGGAGGTCGTTTCAAACTAGAGAGCTACTGAATATAAGAACGGACTCCCACAGACGTTCAAAGGGAAAAAAAGATATATATTCTACAACTGAATCATAAAGAGTTGCTTAGCACAGTTCATATTTTTAAAAATACTTGTTTAGGGTAAAAATCATTTAAAATAGCTTTATAAATTTATCTTCAGGAATTAAATTTCTTTCTATGGGCATATAATAGAACAAGTAACCACATCTGTGGTGGTGCCTTCAAATAAGCTCCCATTTTGTAAGTGCCATGTGTTTCTGACCTAGTCATTCCATGTTCTGCATTGTCCTTTGACTGCCACTTCTTTTCCTTCAAGAACAGGTTTTTCTTTTTCTTCTTTTTTTGTAGTAAAATCACTGGTTTATATGAAGCTTTATAGAAGGGGTTAAGTGGAGCTCCTGTGACCCACCTTTGGCTGCTGCTGTTAAAATACTGTGCTTTGGGAGGAAAAAATGGTTTATTTGTTATAAAGAATCTTAAAAAAAGGATTGCGGGGCTTGGTCATCAGATGCATTTGTCTTTTCCAGGGGTATATACTGATTGGTCTTAATGACCAGTCTAGTAAATAGTGGCTGGAACATGTATTTTTTCTATATAACTGGAAAAATGAAGTTCTGGTAGAATGTATTAAAAAAACACACTTGGTTAAGCTATTTTTCTGATGTTTTTAATAATCGATTCTGGAAGGTTCATTATCTGCAGATGAATGAGCAACTAAACTAGCAGGTTCTTTTTGCCAACAACTTCTGTAAACTTGAGTGCAGTTTCTCCAATAGCATTTATTCTTCATTACATCTAATCCACAGCTGTCCTGCATTTTTAAAGAAAATAGGACATTTCAATTTATTATGTTAAACTATATGAGTTACGGATGTTTTGATGTTTTTGATGTTTTAAGGCTAGCTTGTCACTGCTCTAGAACTCAGATGATTTCAAGCTCTGCCTTAGACATAGACATGCACAGATGAATTCCCTGAGATGGAGCGGAAATTCAGATCTCTCTAGGAGGGCATTACAATTGCATATTGTATTCTGCCATTGTTTCATTGTGGAAGGCAGAGAACTGCCCATGCAACCTCAACCTCCACACATACCGGAGCTGATTGAGATTCTGATGGCCACTTGTCTTTAATGTTGAGGACTTTCAAATCGGAGAAATCTTCTGTCATGAAATGCACCACGCACAGGTCTCATTTATCTTTATAAACCTATTTTTGAGAGAGCAGACATTTTCCATGGCTCCTGAATCATTCATCTAACCGTTTCTTCACAGAAGAAATGCAGAATAGGGTGAGTAGGCATACATAGATTAATAGCATCAGATCCTTAATACCGTTAAGATTGTCTGCTAGCATCTTTTGCCCTCCAGAATGTCTGTTTAGCTGAAACTTAAAATGCTGAAAATAGGATACTGGGATAATATTCATCTTAACTCTACCTGTGGAGTTAGCAATGGCTACTGACAATAGTTCAGTTAGTGAAGAGTCTGAGTTGTCTGCACCTGCTACAGAAGCACTAGTTAGACAAGTGATAAGCATGCAGGAGGTGCATGGATTCACTTCTGTGAGGTCTGGTGATCTGACCGTGGTCAAAAAATGTGATGTATGCCAAGAGGCAGCAGCCTAGCAAGCAAATTTCAGCCTGTGAAGCTGACACATCTGCAGCAATAGTCAGGGCCAGTCTTTGGGCTGCGCTGTTCTTTTGAGCCACCACCCCTAAAAAGTTGCAATGTTTGCCTCTGGCTGGAGGAAATCCACCAAGGGATGTCATCTGCCTGGTCCAAGTCTCAATTTGCCTCACAGCTCCAGACAGCTGTTTTGGGTTGCATCTGCTGATTACACCCTCAGAGGGTTGACCCTCTGCTCATTGTCTCCCTTCTGGATTCACTTTTAAACCTGGCTCCACACTCCTTTCCCTGCTCTCTTGCTACTGTAGCTGTGACCCTGTTCCCTCCCCCCTTACTAGGAAAGGCTTTCATCTGTGGGGAGCATGCGAGACAGCTACTCCTCGCTTAACGTCATAGTTATGTTCTTCAAAAAAGCAACTTTAAGCGAATCTAATTGCATCACAGTAGTTGCCTACTAGCAGACAACCACCAGATGTTATAACCGAACACTGCGCGGCTTTGAACGAGCGTGTTCTTTAATAGATCAGCAACAGAGTAAGGAGACGATGTTAAGTGAGAAGTACCTGTACTTCAACGGATCACAGTGACTAGCTGCAAAGCTGCAGCCTCAAGCAGTAAGCTGCAGAAATAAAGACACTGTCTCACTCTACTGAAGTCAAGATTAACTTTAATAAAGCTTTATTATACTTAAAAAGGAGAGAAAAATAACCCTAGTAGGTAGGTTAATTTTTCGCGGGAAGAAGATGCAAACTCTGGTTACCCTATCCTGATTTTTAACACTGCCCAGCGATCGCTACCCGAGCGGGCAGAGGCCGCAGCACAGGAGCCACGACACTGCTCGGCGCGCCCCGTTTCTGTGGGAGAAAAGTGGCGATGCGTGCCCTCCTCCCCCGCTCCCGTTCGTTACTGCTGCGGCTCCTCCCTTCGGGCCATCTCCTGCCGGCGAACGGTTTCCTGCGCCGCCCGCTGCATCTTCTCCAGCTTCTCCAGAGTCACGGACTTCAGCGGCAGCAGTTTGGGCTTGCAGAGCACCAGGGTGGCCACGTCCTCGACCGACAGCTGGCCTGCGGGTGAGAGAAGCAAGGTTTCGGTGCGGGTTGGCCGTAGGCTGCGTACGGCGGGCCCTGCCCCGTAGATGGTTTTGGGGGGTGGGGGTGGGTCTCATGTCCTTGGCAACCTGCCCGGAACAGGCCCTGTTCAAAACGCGGGCTCCTAGAAGGGGGTTGGCGCAGGGACCGGGATGACAGCTGGAGCGGAGCAAATCAGAGGCGCTGCGGCCCTGAACGCGCGTGCGCTCCGTGCGGTTTAACGTAACGACGCCGAACTTACGTATCACAATTATATGAACCAGCTCATTTTAATAGCTGACTGACTTAACAATAATTTTTTAATTATTAATTAACGCGCAGGGGGTGTGGGCCCGGCCCGGTACCTCGCTTGGGCAGCACCTCCCGCAGCGCGGAGCGGGCCTCGGGCATGACGGCGGCAACTTCCGGGTCCCTTGGAGGCAGGCGGAAGCGCGTCACGGCGCGTGCGCGGCGAGCACCAGCCTCCCTCCTCGCAAGGGATCCGGCGCATGCGCGGCGCCCCCCGCAGCACGCTGGGAGTGGTAGTCCTTGCCGCGCGGCATGCTGGGGGTGTCGCTCTGCGCAGGGGCGCGCTGGGAGTTGTAGGCCAGGCCCTCAGGGGTGCAGCCTCCCGCCAGCGGGGTGCGGGCGCCCCTGGGTGTCGGGACCCCGGCCTCAGCGCAGCCTGGGCGATGAGGGCCTCCGACACCATTGCGTCCACGTGAAACACGAGGGGCCACGGCAAAGCCCACCGGCGCCCCCCAAAAACGCAGGTGCCGCAGTTCCCACTGGCTTTTCGTTTTGGCCGTGTCACTGTGCGCGGGCGAGGACCCGGAGACGTGCGAAATGGCGACGCTTAACGGCAGAACTCAGCCTTCCTTCAGGCTCGGACCGGCTGCGACCACGCGGTCCCCGCCGCTTTCCCGGACCCCGCGACGGGGCGTGGACGACGGGGGTCCCGGAGTCGGCGTCTTGCCTCCAGCGAGCAGCGCCTCTTCCAGAGTTGGGGATCACCGTCCGCACGCATTGGTCAAGGACCGCTTCCTGTTCCCTTTGAGGCCGCCTGCGGTAGGCAGCCGGCTCCCGCTTCGCTCGACGCGCCGCGCGTCGGATGCCGGCAGAGCCGCCGCCGGAGGCCGAAAGGAAATGTCTTGCTTTCTGCTTTTTGGGGGGTCAGCCACACGAACCACTCTGAGCAGCAGGGCCGGCGTGACGGAAAAGCGAACCCGCGCCGGGATGTGCAGAGCGTAAAATACGGCTCGACGCGAGCTGTGGTGTTGGTGCCGATGGCTCTGCCAAGCTCTCCCGCCACGGAGCTGCCTCCTTGCCCGATGAAGCGCCTGGTGCGCGGACGTCGGAGTCTCCCTGTCTGTTTCGAGGGAGGTGAGATTCACCTCGGGGATCGCTTAAAGGTGCTTTTCCTGCCGGTTACGTTTAAAGTTGTGATTCCTGATCCAGTTGCAACTGAATTGCCGCGCGGTTACAATCGACATCTTCACTGTGGATAAAGATTCGTTTGTGAAAAAGAGCTCAAAGGCCAGTTCTGAATTAAATCCGGCACTTTTAGACCCGTGAGGATTTCTACGCTAACTAGTGGAAACTTGTCTTGAAGTAGCAAGAAGCTGAGTTAAAGGTGGTTTTGGGGCTGATTTCCCAGGTTAGGTGTTTCCAGCTGATTGTCCTTTGCAGTGCATATGTCTGCTGGAAGTCCAGTATTATATAAGCAGGGGCATTTACAGCCATCACACTGCATCTCGGTCATGCAGGGTGTTGCTTTCTGAAACAGTGTTTCCTGCCAAGAGGGTTTGTTTTTCTCTGTGATAAGAAACAATGAGTACCTTGATTTGTACTTGAGCATTTTGCAGCAGAGCTGGGATCTGACGCTGTGCTCAATCCATTGTTTTAGGCTAACCAAATGCCAGCCGGGCCCTCTTGGAAACGCGCTGCCAGGACTCAGGCCAAGCACAGGCTGTTGGGGTTTGTTTCCAGAAGTGTCTGCTAGGTTTGTTTTAAACATACCTCTTTGCATTTGGAGAGAGACGCTGCATCAAAATCCAGTGAAGGGAAGGCGGAGAGGGAGGGATACAGGCAGCAGCTGAGAGTGTGCTGTTTTGCAGCCTTGGAAGATTCAAGTTACGTTGAAAAATACTAAAGAATTAAGTCCCGAGTTAGGCAAGTAGCTCTCAGCACATGACAGAGGGGGAGGATTGGCCCTGGTCCCAGTCCTGCTTACTTGGAAAACACGGGATAAATGAGAGAAGTGCAATGACTCGTCCATACGTCAAAGGCCCGTGGTTCTGCTAAGCAAAGCAGCCACCTTTTTGGACAACTGCGCACCTCTCTGCCTGTGCAGCTGGGTGAAGGCTGCTCTCATGTACTCAGAGCTGCCCAAAGGGCTGTTGCAGCTGCCAGAAGAGAGCAGAGGTACTTTGTCCTCACCTGCTATTCCTTGCAAACACTCTGTGCTGTGAATGGGGTAATGCACTGCGTGCCACCCTCTGACTGATTCCTCTAATGAGAGGGCAGTTCCCAGCTGGCTGGTTAAGTTATTACAGAGCAGCCAGGATGTGGCCCTGGCTTCAGGGCAGCACCAGGCTGCTGCCCTGACTCCAAGCTTTGCTTTTGCCACATGCTGCTTCTCAGAGTATGCAAACCAAAACCTTAGCAGCAAACCTCCTCTTGTTCCTCCGAGCATGAGACCAGAACCCAAGAATGAGGATAATGCTCTCTGGTTACCATCCTCAGTCTTGTGATGTCACAAACAAGTTATTCTTGTACGTTGCAGAAAGCCTCACAACCACAAAACCCACAATAACTTTATAAACGATAAGCTTGTTTTTCTCCTTGCCTTCCCAGATCTTCTCAGAACGGCAGATGGCGCGGAGACAGGCCCAGCTGGAATCTAGTCAGGTCCATAACACTGCAGCCACTTGCTGAAAGCCCCCACAGCACCGCAGATACAAAACAACATTTATTTTAAGTCTTGAGAAGCGTCTGCTCCCGTCAAATGTATGCCCAGTGGGTGAAGACTTGGTTTGGAAGTAGCCATATTGCCAGTCCCAAGAATTTAAAAAAAAAAAAAAAAATCATGAGTTTGGTCTTCTAAAATCATGAGACAGACCTAAAAGTCAGAAGGTGTCTTTAAAAGAATTCAAGAATTGCGAATTTTAAATTTTTCTTCCAGTTTGGGGCCTGGAAGACTTAAGTTTTCAGTCTTTCCTTTTTTGCCCTCCACAATTGAGAGGCTAGAAATGAAGACCATGTTTCTGGAGTAATTTTGTGCAGCTTTGGAGGTTTTCATGGCACGGTAAGGGAAACGGCCAGTATCAGGAGAGCTGTGGGCCATTTCATGGGTGATGGTCTTCCCTGGGTTACCTGCCTAATGTTTCTTAAGCAACTGCTGCAAGCTAGAAGTTAGTTTCCTAGGCAGCTCTCTCTCCATCTTGGCTTGAAGAAAGCTCTTCTCATGAGCACTGATCGTCAGATAAAGTGCTGCAACCACATGGCTTTGTGCCATGTATATAACGTTCTGGATTGGCTCTTAAAAATGAGTTTGCTCGTCTGTTTTTTCAGTTGTTTATTTGTCTTGTATTTCCTGGAACTGTTTGCAGGCTCCTTTCCCTTCTAGCCCCCAAGCTGGGGGGCTGATGGACATATTTAGGATGAGGCAACAAGACCAGCCTGGAGACAGAAAGCCCAGGGCAGCCCTTAGAGAGGATCCAGGAGACTAGAGCAAGCTACAGGTGCTCAGAAACTAAGGGTGGGTTTTATCTTGGGGAACCAGTGGGTGGGGGGGTGAGGGATTTTCTGATTGACTCAGTGATGTTAACTTTAAAACTTAGTGGTGTTTTTATGTGGTAGTTTGGTGAAGCCTGTGCAGCATCAAGACTAAAAGCCTGAAGGAAATCCCCACCTTGCAGGGTGGAAGGCTTTGTCCTTTGCTAATGCGCCACACCAGAGCAAGAGGCTGTCTGCTCCAGTGCCTGCTAGCTGGGAGCTGCATTCATGCTGAATGCCGGCAAACTTCTTGTTGGAGGGCCTGAGAAACCGCTTTCCGATGGGCTTCTCCTTCTGCTCCACCTCTATCAATAATGCCCAGTGAATGCTGAGATCTCCCTCATTGCTACGTATAAATTCTCAAGCCAGATGCTCCAGACAGGCATTTCCAGGCGATTATTGCTCTACTTGTGCAGTCGAAATCACTTAGTCTTTGGCCTTGTGCCTCACAGTGCCAGCAGAGGCATGCCGTAATTGCCCGTAAATGCACTGCCTGTCATATTATTGTTTAATTACTCCACTTTCTCACTCCTCCTCATAGCATGCACGCTCACTCTTTCTCTTGCTCTCTCAATATCTTTAATTGGGTGGAAAAAGTCTGTGGCTTGTGCTGTACTTTCGGCGTGAAATGAAGTGGTGCATCGGTGGATCTTGTACCAGAGTTGCAATGTTCGTAGACCCAAGCCAGTTGGCTGAGTTGGTGGATGGGAGGCATTTGGCTAACAGTAGATGCCAGAACCGAATGAGTGGAAGAGCTTTATTCACCTTCATCCTTGCTGTTGGAGAGGAATTAAAAGTTACAGAGTTGACCTGTGAGACGCAGGTGACCTGTCACTTGTGTGTGGGATATCGCGTTGGCAGTATTGAAGTGAAAGCAGTTGCAGTCATCCCGATTCCTTATGCAGCATTCCCACCTAACAGGTCAGCATGTACAGCAGCACCTGGGACGCTGCTTCCACGTGGAGACCAACCATCAATGAACGTGACTTACTGTAGAACAGAGTGCAGGACTTACAGTTCAGCATGCCCGTGTCTTGTATTTCTGGAAAACACAAGATCAATAAATAGATTTGTATAGCCAAAGGGGACCATTTTGATCTGTTAATTTGACTTCTGGCATAACACAGGCCCTGCAATCTCCCCCAGTAATGCATTGATCAATGCATTCATCAAGCTTATAACTTCTGTCTCTGATAGAAAGACATCCTGTCCGGACTGGTGCCATTGTTTTTCACATTCCCCATAGGTTCCTTTGTCTTTCAGCAAAATCGCGAATGCGTCTTAGAGTAGAAAACTCTGCTCTAAGTTTGGAGGAGGATCGTTGTTCTCTTTGCTAATGAAGTCTCCAGGGAGTGCGTTCTGCACTGAAGGGAGAATGAGATGCCCATCTCTACTAAGAGCATCTTGTACATCAGTGCAGTCTGATTTGCTTGTATTAACCCTCCTTCCACAGCTACCTCTGGAGCTGAAGGCAACTGCAAGGAATTCGTAGCAAAAAAATCTGCAACCTAGGGATGTTCCTGTTGTCAGACGTTTCAATCATTGGTGTTCTTCTTGGCCAGGGGGACGCTCAGAATAGAGGTGCTCTGTAAACACAAACTGTAATAAATTTCTTAAAGTGTAATAAAATTTCAGAAAGGTTTTTGGAACCGGGTGACCCAGGACCAGCGGAGCTCCAGCATTCTTATGCTACCTTTGTCCCTCTTCTACTCTCAAATTTTGGGGTATGTCTCATTTCAAAGATACCCCTGAATACCTCTCCTTGCAGCAGCTCACACAGGTCCCCATGCAAATTCAAATTCTCCCTGCTCATTCAGTGCAGCAGATCACATGCTTTCCCTGTGCCAGGTGAGACATCGTTAATCATCCTGCTTGTAGTCAGAAAGGCTCTTTTCTGTGCTGCCAGCCTGATTTTAATAGGGACGATCAACACCTGTTTAAGCTTAACTCAGTTTTCCCCTTAATGCAGCCTTTCCCCCTTCAAAAAAGAGAAAACTCAAACCTTCTGCTTTGAATGTTTCACTGTAGAGAAAAGTAGGAGTTTGTCCAGCTGTGAGACCAGCCTGTCTGCGGTATGCTTGGCAAAAATGCAGCATGTTGTTGGTTACCTGTAATAAATCTCTTGTGCATTTATATTGTTTGCAGTATCGACTTGGAAAAATACCTTGTTTGAACTGGTTGACTCTCAGCTCCTAAAGGACGCACTTACCTTGCCTGATAGCTGGTTGGAGTTGCAGTTTTCCCTTGCTTCAGAACAAAAAGGGACAGAGCGAGCCACAGACACTTAAGGTCATTGCTGTTGATTTGATCTTTTTCAGAACTTCAGATTTCTGGGCAGCTCCAGCAAGCCTAGATGCACATGCCAGATGTGAGATTAAAACAGAGCATTTACACTTTCCATTTGATCTTTTACTTAGCTGGGCCTGGCAACCAAGGAAGTATGCCATGCCAGTTACTGTGTGCTATTGTCCTGTACAGCCAGTTTGTTTTTACCACTGCAAAAAACCCAAAAACCTCAATAAAGTTAGAGCATTATTTACAAAAGAAAAATGCATTATATCCCTTAAAGGGAGACTACCCCATAATGTATTTCAACACGAACACTATCTGCAAAAGTCACTCTTAGGTTTCTATATTTAAATAGAAGAGAGAAAATAATTAGTAGTCAAAAGATGCAGCTGCTGTCTTGAGCGTGGATGCCATTGGGAAAGGATGTCTGAGACCCAGGAGACGGGTAAGAGAGGCAGGAGAGATTCTGGGTCAGACGGTCCCAAATGCTGCCAGGTGGGAGAAGGGCAGAGCGTGTCCTCATCCAGAGAGAGGAATTGTGAGAAGGAAAGCGGTAGGAATAAAACTGCTGGAAGTCAGCACTTGTGGAAGCCAGAGCACGTGGGTGTGCACGTGCGGGGTGGGTGGAGAAGGAATTGTGCAGAGCTCTGCACAGCTGCTTGTGTCTGCAACTGCTGACATCGGTCGAGTTTCCCTAAAGGTGCAAGCAAGACATGTTGCAAAGCAGGTAGAATTGGAGGTTCCCCAGGCAGGAGGAGCAAGGGCAGGTCAGCAGAAGCCCTGTGGCAGTTCTGGGCCAGACACGGAGCTCCTGGACGTTGTCTGCCCAGGACACGGGAGCAGGTGCTGGGCAAACTAGGAACAAAAGGGACCTCACTCAGCAGCTGAGCCACGGTCAAGAGGATGGGTGATCACCAGGGAGTCTCTTCTGAGATATCACTGTTATTTACTGCTGTGTAACGTAGTACGCAGGAGATCTCTGACCCAGCGGCGAGCAAACTTCCAGGCCGATGGGCCACAAGAGCAGTGCGGGGCCAGTCTGCATGCAGGGTGATTTGTGGGTGCGACCCGGCATGAAGTTGATCCATGGGTGCAGCCTGGCATGCCAGCCCAGCTCTGCGTGCTGGGTTTGGCCGCGGTGCAACCCTGCACACCAGTCCAACCCACGTGCAGAATCCGACTATAGAGCGACCCATGTCATGTGGCCCAGAGGGCTCCACGCGTTTCCAGAAATTTGGTGGTGGGGGAGTGATGTCAGCACGAATTGCCACGGCTTCCAGAGCTGCTTCCAGACCCGCAGTAATTAACTCTGCCACTACTTCCCCATCACCAAGTTTTTAGACCCACGGGGAACTCCGGGGCCATAACTTGGAGGTTAGCCACCGTTAGTCTAGACACGTACACACAGACCAAATAAGAACAGCTCGTATCTCCTGCGATCGCTGCTTCATGAGATGACATGCACCTCTTCTATGTGCGGTCCCAAACTTCCCTCCAGGACGGAGGAGCTACAAAGCACGCCGTGAAACAAAGCCTGACATGTCCAACCGGTTCTTGTTTGGGTGATAAACAAGGAGCTCCGTTGTTCTGGCTTATCCTAGCCGAGAGAAGGCTCCGGCCGGACTGGGGACGGCACGATGCTGGGGCACTCTAGGAGGAATCTTAAAAGGCCGCAGGGGAGCCTTGAAATGCAAAGAGGCACCATGTAAAAATAGCAACGTCTTACTCAGCCAGTCCATTGCATTCACGTGTGCTGAGTAGATCTGCTGGCTTGAGCTAGCAGAGCAAACACAGCTGAGAGAGAGTGACCTGGGCGCTCGTTAAAGTGACTGGGCAGCATTGTTTTGGATAGCAAATCAGTCATGCCCAAGGTCAAAGTCTACTTAAAAAATGTGTTTTGGTCCTGATCTGCTCCAATTCTGAGTCAACAGTGGTCCGTGCCCTCAGGAACCTGAATTCATTTACAATTGCCATAGGGTGGCCTGGCTCTTTAATGGCACCAGGCCCAAACCTGCTTGCACGCAGGTAACCAGCTCCCCAGTTTATCCGGGCTTGGGATAGATGATGATCTCACTTTAAAGGGCAGGTGAGCCGGTCAAGCAGTAAAGGTACATATATATGATGGACCCGAGCTTAGGGCGAGCACCTTTTTAAAGTGTAAAGGCAGGACACACACCTGCCTCTCTCCTCTCCTGCCCCCTGCCCGTGCAGAGCTGAG
>JAGPOW010002742.1:20172660-20193299 GCA_030014935.1 Caiman crocodilus | reverse complement strand
TTATTTATTTATTTATTTATTTATTTATTTATTTTTAATTTTTTTGTAAGTATTTGTGTGCTAATGTAACTAAACAGAGGCATCTTTTGTGAGAACTGTAAGGGACAGATGCTTTTCCAGGTAGAGAACTATAATTACTTCTGTCTATTGTGAGGTGACTTTTCAGAGCTGCTAAATGTTGTTAATAAGCATGCCAGTTACCTGTCTCTCTTGATTAGCAGTTGCGTTGTGATTTTTTTTTTCCCACCAGTATAAAATGCCATATTTTGTCAAGGTTTCAATTGAATAGAATATAGTACCTTTAAAATTTCTTTTCTAGTGATCCAGCTGGCAAAAGGATGACGTGGAAAGCAACTATCTATTGTTTTGACGACTTGTGTATAATTAGGAGTCAGCCTTGCACTGTTTTCATGAAATGATGTAAACACCACCCAAAAAGGATAGGCATGTTGGATCAGATGACCATTTCCAGTTTCCCAGTGTTTAACATTAGCAAATGGGGACGCTTAAAATATAAGAGCACCTTGAATTATGTTCCAAGGAGATAGTTAATATAAGGATTGCATCTTTTGTTGGAAGTTATGTTGTGCCGCTGTAATAATTTCAGTCTCTCTCACACTGACGTGACAAATCATGCAAGGAATCATAAACTGTCTTTCAGCCGACATGTCATTATAAACCCTTGCGGTAGTGTCCTGCATAATGCTACCAACAGTGTGGCAGATATTACTAGAATATTGCTTTTTTAGCAGTGTTTATGATGGTGAAAGGTTGAAGTGTGAGTATCAGGATTGTAAAAATAAATCAGCTTTGGGGTGAAAGCTGTACAATTAGAAACGTTCAGCGAAGGAATAAAAATAATCTTGCATCTGACAGACCTGAGAAACTTTAGCTGAAACTGCATATAAAATGTAGAAGCAGGATTTTAATTATCTCCGGAGAGTAACAAACATAACCTTGATGTGTTGTGTCTTCAGGAGCATTGCAAAATGAGGGCAGGTTTTCCACTGGATTTTCAGATGATTATTTCTAGGCTCTCTGTACACACATTGTAATCTGCATTGTTGCTGCTAGAAATTAAACAATTTCTTTTCATGAAGGTTTGAATATTTAGAAAAACCTTTGGGCATGGGAAACTTTTAAAATTTAAAAGTGAGTATGTTTGCTGGTGAAAGGTTACCTAACTGGCAATCCTAGGGGTTGTAGCGCTCAGTTTATCTGCTAACATGATGCATCATGGATCATAGCTCCTGGGGTTGCAGCTGCTTCTGCTCCATTCTCCAGTCACACTAATATTGACAAATAGGGGATTTGGGGCTCTGTTTTCTTTTCAGTCTATGGCTTCTCTGCTGTCACTGCCAATAAGGGTGATCACTCAAATTCTGGTCTTTGAGCTATCCAGTCTCCCATGTATAAGGTTTTCACATTTGTTTCTTTGTCTGTTGTTTTTGGTGGTGGTGGGTTTGGTTATGTGTGTATTGGTTGAGGTAGAAACATTCACATTACTTTAAAAAATCCAGGCCAAGCTTTCTTGAAAAATTATTTTTGATTTCCTTGTAACAAAGAGCTTGCACAGGATAGTCTAGTTCTTTTAAGAAGAGTAAGTAATTGCCGGTGTCATTGTAATTTAAAGCAGGAAGGCTAGTTAATAGATTTGTAAATACTTGTCTAATGCTATCTGTGCATTGCAAATGTAGGTATTGTGTAATGTGTATGGAGTACCTTGGATGAATTAATATTCTTAATCGAGTCGTAGGACTCTTTATTCATTTTCTTAAGCTTCTTGGCCTCTCATGGGCTAAGATCAAATGTACTTATTTCCTTTGTAAAAATCCTGTATTTTTAAGGAAGAAATCCTTCCATTGGCCGAGATGGAGAGAGTTCAAATTACTAATTGTAAGAGCCTTGCTGCTTTCTGTGTAAAGAAACCTTGTATCTATGGAGTTGTGGATTTTGTGCTTTTTAGAGGATTAAAAAAAGTATTTTCCCACCATGACTTGAATCAACAGCAATCGAAAAGCAGAACGTGCATGTGTTTCTCTTTAATCCTAAAGGATTATGATGTTGAGGGGAATCTTCCTTCAGATGTCTGTAAACATGACTTTCTGATGGGAAGTTTGCTGGATACGGAGGGCTCCCTGAATGTAGCAGGGAGGACTTGACTTCACTGCCAAACTATGTGGCTCTTGTAAAAGCTTGGAGGCATCAGGTGGTTTAATATGTAAACAGAGGCCCCGAGCCGGCTTAAATAGGTCTTCATAAAAATAAACAATGCAAAAAAGTGACCTTCTAAACGAGGAAGTAAAGGGCTCCCTGAAGAGCTGCGCGTAGAAGTAGTCCTGGAAAATGCTGATCAGAGCTGAATATAAGAGACTTGCCTCGAAAATCCAGTCCTGTATCACTGTATTTAGAGGACGTTTGTTTTTATTTACAGCTGCTTACTGGGGACAGATTGTGCAATCAGAACAGATTAAAAACAAGAAAAATGCATAAAAATATTCAGAATGCTGGAGTTTCCCACAGTTGGCTTATTGTGGAGAAAGTTGAGACCAACTGACAGTTAAAGCGATTTGAGCTGCTCTTAAGACTTCAACAACAATTTTTTTTCCCTAACCAAAATTAGGACTTAGCAGCCATATGTAACAACCTTTCAGGCTTTTGGATGTTGTATAGTTCATGTCAGAGAGAATATCTTCATACTGGCAAGGTTTTCCAACTGTATTGAATTTAATTGCAGTTCATTTGCATTGAGATTACCAGGATTTTGTTACCTGTTTAGGTAAACTTCTCTTCCATCATAGGAGAGATTTGCATCAGCAAATAACACGAATTAAAATAGCTGGAAACTTGTGCTCGAGAGAGACCGATTTATTGGCTGACTTGCTCTCTTTGTAATCCTATTGAGCAATTAATATATTTCATATTTTACCTATTTTTGTGGTGGGTGGGTTGGTGTGTGTATTTGTTGAAAGGCATATTGGGAGAATTGATCAGTAGCTTGCACATGTAATATGTGCTTTGTACTGAAGTGGTAGGCCTCCTTGTTAGGAGGCAAAGGCTTAATTAGCACCGGCCAGAGTTGCAGTTGATATAACAGGTAAATCAAAACTGCATACTTTCTCTGTTTTGCCCAAAACTTTTTTTCACTCGTCTTTGAGACTCACTTGCACAGCCATACCGAGAAAAAAGTCTGTGGGAAAGTGTTGGTTGTTGCTTCTCGATCATGAAGCATCCAGATTATTGACATTTAATGTGGCTTTTTGTAAATCACTTCCTTTGAGAAGAGTTACAGCCATTCATTCCAGGCAGACTTTGAGGCTTCAGTGGCAAACTTTAACTGCAGTATTATAAAATGTTGTCCTTTTAAAGCAAGACCTGACTGAACCAGTTAGCTTTTGCCTGGAAGCTGGAACTTTCCCCAAAATCCAGAATTAATATATGAACAAATTAAAGACTTGGCAAGAGAAAAAATCTCTGCTTTCAGAGGGCAATGACAGTTAATGTGCGACAAGGATATGTTTCGGGGGGGTGTGTGTGTGTGGCCAGCCTCTCCCACTGTTACTTTTTAGATTTAGCTGATTGTACCACATAGTTAGTGGCATGACTATCTAGAAATGGTTTTGGATCTGTTCCAGCTTTTCTGATAGATGGGGTGCACCCTCCTTCATTAACAAGCAGTTAACCCTGGTATGGCTGAATTTTTGACTGAATTTTCCTTCCACCCTGGCTCTGGGATTTGGCTCTTTCTGCATTCCAGTTCCCATTGTTTGCTGTACTCTCTCCTAAGAAATCAGTTGCAGTTTTACATACTCCTGCCCTCCTGTGGTAACTATCAACAAGGCATTTTTCTTAAAAACAAGATGGTGTAAAGTGGAGAAAGAAAAGAAGTAGCGCAAGGAGCCCTTCCCATGTCAACTTCTCACACCTCCCAAGATAAGCAGCCTAAAATGACAGTGTGTACAGCTTTAAAAGCAGCTTTTAAAAGCTAAAACATTTAGAAAATTTTGAACTGATGTGATTTGCCTTTATAGCACATTTGAACCGAAAAAGAAAGGCTCAGAGTACTTTATAGACTTGATTAATAACCTTCCAGCACATTTGTCGTGCAGTATCTGTCTCCTGCATGTTAAATGGGAGAAGGCAAAGCACAGAGATTACATGGAAGATTTTCTTTCCGGAGCAGGAATAGGATTGGGCTCTTTAGCTTTCACTGACTGTCAGCTGTAGTGAAATGCCTAGTTTCCAGTTGTGCCTCTGATCTGTTCGTGACTTGTCTGAAGGTTAGCAGTCGAGTTGACTTGTCACCCTGAATTGCTGACTTTGAGCCTTGCATTCTGCCACCAGACAGGGTTCTCTTTCAGGCAAGTAGAAGGCACAGCAAAACAGTGCATACAGTATGCATGGATGTTATCACCCTGAAATCTATTAACATGACATTCATTCAACCACATAAACATGTTGGCAACAGATCATGCAATAACATAGTCTGAGAAGATCCTGAGGTGGGGCTAAGTGCTAGAGGAATTCTCATTTTCAGACTAGGAGGAAATGGATTTTACAGTCTCTACCTCCCCTGCCCTGTTTGCATCAGGAAACCTGCTGCATCAAGGCTGATGGGTGTCCAGCATGTCCTGTCGTCTTATTTTAAGCAAGTAACTTTTGCATATAAATCTTCTTCTTGCATCTCTCTTAGTTAAGGGTTTGTACATTCTCATTTCATGTGGTGTTTGTTTAATGAGGAAACTGGATTTGTTGCAGCTGTAACTACTCATATATTACTAAATATTGTTATGTTCTTTTCAATCGGCCTCATTTTGAGTAAAACTGATGACAATTGTGACATAATTGCTGCTGTGTGAGGTGGCATACTTGCTATGCTTCTGATGGCAGAGTATTCACCTGTAATCTAATGGGTCTAACAAAAGAGCCTAAAAATCGTTTCCTGTATTACACCTGCTGACCTGTCCTCTCTTCCTCCCCTGCACCCAATGTTCTGGAGTTCTGAAATGCAGGTTTTTGCTCTACCCTGTGAAGAACAGACATGCATGGTGAAATTGACCCAACCCAAAATGTTCAATATTTGCAGAAATTTATTTTTCAGGTTTTTCTTTTCTCTTACAGCTGTGGATATCTTAGGTGTTGGAACAGTGATGGATTTACAGCTTTTATACACAAGTGTTCTGTTTTTTTTCATTGACAGTAGCTTTTTAAATGTTTGACAGCTATTTAACTCTCTTCTCTGAGAGAACTGATAATGGTTTGATTTCTGTTTGATTTCTGTGTTGACAAAGCACTGGATTTTTTCACGTTTAGAAGTGACAAACAAAGGATAACAATTGCATGAGAGAATTCTGTGCTTTTCTTTATGTATAAGAACAGTGCTTTTAACATAGGAGCAAAAGGGGACTTGTCATGTTTGGTTTGCTTCGCTTGGCTGTCTTTTATTTAGACTGTTCTTTAAATTTTGTGTTGCTTATAAATTTGCATCTGTGTATGCTCATATACTGTGTGATATGATAAAATCACTGCATTGCTTTAAAAGTTTACTTCTTCCAGGCCTTACATTAGCTGCTTTTCTGAGTGGATTTCAGGTGGTTGTGTGTACAGTTTTAAATGGGTGAAAGTATTCAATAGGTACAAAATAAAATGCCAGAATTTGCTTAATGGTAAAAGTGGTCTCCAGATCCAGTTTTTGAACCCTGTGAAGGTGGATATAGTCATTTGTGAGATTTGGCTTGGCTTATTGTAGAGGTGATTCTTCTTATAGATGAAGCTGCTTAATTGACTATCTTTGCTTTAGTATGTGCGGCTGTAAATGATTATCTAACATGCTGACATTCATGTGTAAATATACTATTAAATATAGCATTGGAGTGATGTTATAGCTGTCATAATCCAGGCTAATTATGAGGGACACAACAGTTTTTATGGTTGGTATCTTTTTTTTTTATTGGACCA
Source organism: Caiman crocodilus (assembly GCA_030014935.1). Lineage (NCBI taxonomy): Eukaryota > Metazoa > Chordata > Crocodylia > Alligatoridae > Caiman > Caiman crocodilus. The sequence goes on along the minus strand of JAGPOW010002742.1, from coordinate 20,187,341 downwards.
GCCACACTGTCAGAGAATTGTCTGTTAGTCTTACTGATGTAGTCTTGATAATTGAATGACAGTAGCTGCTCCATTGCCCTTTGCAATTTGTCCAATAAAAGTTATCGCCCACAAAAATCCTTATAATTAAAGATAGTCTTTTTAAAGTAGTTTATGCCAAATTAAACTTGTAAAAAGGACTTTCTTTTGAATTTTTCCAAGTTTCTAATCCTGGTTGCCATTCACTGGTTCTTGATGACATTATGTGCATTTTACTCAAATATATCCATTTAGCATTTGAAACAATATAAAGAAATCAAACTAACAAATGGAGAGCTCTTGACTGTAAACTAGGGGAGGAAGAAACTTTAACTGCAACAGATGGTATTTTTCAGCCCACATCATTGCCACAGATTTGCTGGTTCTTTATCAATTTTTTTGTGGTCTCTTAAAAAGAAAAACCCAGTAAAATCCCAAGTCAAACATGATCACTGGAATAAGCTCTCATATCTGTTGAAATACCTAAGATGAGTAGACTACATTATGATATAACTTGAGTAAACCTCCTATGATGAACAGGTTAGACTGGCTCAGTGTTTGAAAGGAGGACTCAAATGGATGAATCAGGTACTGCTGGAAATTGCATTTTTCCTGATAATATTCTTAATAAAAGAATGGTCAATATTGTGTCCTTATTGCTGTAAGGTGGGAAGCTGAATAGGGGCCGATGGAGACTTCCCTTGCATGCACTAAGTGTGTGCACAGGTGCACTTCCCTGCTTGGCTGGTCACTAGTGCTTGCTGCCTTCCAAACACTAACAAAGGATGAGACCTAATTAATGCTTGCTCTCCTTTTCTCAGTAATATATGCTCACGGAAATGTGGGTTAAGGAGAAGGCAGGATACGCTTGCACATTACAGATCAACTAAACTTGAGAGAGACAGCACAGGCTTTCCCGAGTAGGAGCTCAGTTGATCAGATGCAGTGACAGGACGTACACAGATGCCTATAAACTGGAAATGGTGATATGAACGTAGCGATAGGAAGGGGAGGGCAGTGCTGGGGGAGGCAAACAAGTAGTTGGTAAACCCATAGGACACAGTCTATGGAGGGAGGGTAAACCCATCATCTGCATCTCAAGCTAATTGAGGTAATGAGATGAGAAGTCATAGTCCCCTTTCAAACAATTTCTTGTTCCAAGGTTTCCCATTCAAATAATCTTTAAAGGTTTGCTACCTAAGAACAGCTACCCTGAAGTCAGGGATGGGGTGTCTAGGGAGTTAGAACTGCCGCAGGCCTTTGTGTGGCCATCTTTTTGCTAACCTAATGTAGGATATATATCTTTTTTTCTAGATTGCTCCCAGCTGTTCAAAATACTTGCAGCCCTAGGAGATCTTCAGACACTCAAGTCTGAATTTTAAAGTGAGGATAGAATGTGATCTTTTAATCTTAATATTTATGACTGATTATTTTTCAGTCTGATTTTTAGTGCAGATTACCTGTGAATTCCTTCCTGGGCACTGTCATTTATCTAAAAATGTTATTGAGGATGTAATTCTGAGTAACTATTGCTACTTTTTCTGCTGGTTGTTTCGTTTAATGCTCAGGTTTTTGCTTCCCATGGCCTATAGGGTCACCTTGAGATGCATTGTGTCACTGGTCAGTGCCTCTGTTTCCCTTCTCTGGCTGCATCCAGACAAGCATGGACATTTGATTCCCCAGGGACAACTAGCAGTGGCACCCTTTGTGCTGCTGCTAGTTGTCCCTGGGGAATGCCCATGCCATGCACCCTTTGGCACATGGCAAGTTACCCTGAGTGGATTAAGGGAGGTTGGGCTGACAACCATGAAGGCCCCAGCAGCCAAACCTAGGATCCTAAGGGCAGGGGAAGCTGCAGCCATATTACTTCTGAAGCTGGGAGCCTGGTCAGCAGCTAGCGTAGCGTGTGGCTTTTGCTGGCCAGGCTCTGGTTTTTAGGCGGTGTTTTGCCTTCATGTGCGCTGCCGCGCTCTTTTTCTACATGGGTTTCTTTTTTATCCCGGGCACAAGGTGGCAGTGCGAGAAATGCCTGAATGTGTGGTTGAGTGATACCACTGACCTGTCTGCGGTACCACGTGCTGCATGGCTGCACTCGTTTGGATGCGGTCTCTTTGTCTACAGGCAGAAAATGGGGGTCAGAGTTGGGAATGTAATTTACTGTTGTCGCTGTTGTTGCTGGTAAGGACAGGGGTTTTCACCTGGGGGTATGTGTACCCCTGGGGGTACTTCGGAAGGCCCCAGGGGGTTTGTGGCAGTAGTGTAGAAAAGCCAGTGGCACTTCTGTTTTTGCTGCTGCATGCCACCAATGGACTTCCCCTCCAGCTTGTCGTCCGGCTGCCGGGGGACTCCCTGCTTCTCAGCTAGCCACTGGGGGGTACCCTGACCAAAAAATGTTTGAAAAACCCTGTTGTAGGGCTTAGGCCCCTGCTTGACCAGTGCCTTGCTCTCCAGCAACATCCCAATTTGGCACTACCTACGTGATATGATAGCTCATCTGCCATGCCTTTATTTCTCTTGGGAGGTGGTTCCCAGCTGGTGGTCCGTGGGGTCTCATACCGGCCCATCCATGGCCACGATGACCCTTGGTTTGTGGAGGTCTTGCTTACAGATGATGTCTTCTCACCTGCGGCGTCCTGCTTCTTGATGGTTGTCGACCTCCTGGCCACAAGTTCTTCACAGGCTGTCCTTTGACCATGGACTTAGGCCTTTGCAACAAAACTCACCTCAATGTTGAGGTAAGCACGAACGTCGGGATAATGTCAACGGTGACAGACAGGAACTTAAGGATAACAATAACAGAACAGAAAATAATCAGCATCCTCTGCTGGGCCCCTGGGTCTAGTCTCCCAGGCCCCTCCTGGCTGGGGCCTTTCACTCTACCCGCTGAAGGGTTGCCTAGTAGGCTCAGCAGCTCCCTGCTACGTCCCTGGTAGGTACCTTGTAGGGCCGTCCTCTGGATCCCTGTTCCTTCCCACCTTGGCCCTATCTGACCTGACGCTGGCTTGTGTGGTCCACTTCCAGCGCTGCCTCGCCAACGGCCTTGGCTGCTCTGCATGGCGCTCGCTCCTGGGTTGGTCTCAGGCTGTCATAGCCCTGCAGCCCCACACCGCTGCCTGTCTTGCCACCCAGTACCACCCCTGGCTTCTGCCTCCCTTTGGGGGTTCCCTGTGGGTTTGTGCTGCTGCAGCACTCGGCCTGCTCCTCTGGGTCCCTGTGCCATACACCTTCCTCTTACCCCATTACACGGTGGGGCTGCTACCTCCTCCCAAGGCTCCTGTGTGACATGCCACTCCTGTTTCTTTGACATGCTTGGCAGCCTTGCTGGGCCCTCCTCCTTGGAGCATCTTTCGGGTGTGCCACTACCTCTCTGGTGCTATGCTCCATGGCGCCCCTGGGCATATCCTTGCTGGCATGCTCTCTCCTTCCTTCGTGCTCCGTAGCTGTGTTCCTGGCCACCTTCTGAATGGCCCACACTTCTGTTTGACCCTGCCCGCTTTTGCCGCTGAGTTGCAGGCTTAGGCAGCTCTGAAACTGCTGTGTCTGAACCTGCTGTCTTGGCGTCTCGCTGTAGCTGCAGCCCATCCCTTTCCTTATGGTAAGTAATGGGGCCAGTCTGGTTAGGGGGGGATGGGGCAAGTGGGAGGGGGTGCTCTTTTTTTCCCCTCTCACTACTATGACCAGAGAGAGGTTTGGTTACGTTGGCTATTTCACAAGTTTAAGACAAAAAACATTGCCTGTTAACGTGAGCAGAAATGGATTGTTTTATTCCTTTTCACACTCGGATGGCACATTTGTTTTCTGGGGACAATTTAAGAACAAGGGAAAATAAGCACTTTCATTCAGAATGTGGACAAAGAAGAGAGAGAATGTTTGATTTTAAATGAATGGACCATTTTATTTTATTTTATTTTTTTTCAGTGGAAACAGGCGACGCTGCTTGGATATTGTGATACATTCTGTCTTAATCAAAGGGCTTTGGTCCTTATTACTTCTTCATGTAGTCATAGCCTTCTATTTGTCCTCTAGTATAATAGGCAGCAATTTCCATTTGATTGCAAGGTGCATCTTAAACCGTGCATTTTGATGCAAACTTCATCAACTCAGTAGCTAAGATTTTTTTAAAAAGAGTACTTCTTCCATATTAAACCACCGTTAAGCACATTTTATGTAGCAAAATCTTCAGATAAATAGAAGAAATTATGAATTATTCTTGTGGAGTTTGGCAGTCTTTGTGGGGGGAATTGTTTAGATTGCTGGGTATCCTTTTAAGCAGGTGTTTGATGCAATCTGTAGACCAATAAGCAGTGAACATAAAGGAATGAAAAACAGTTTTAAGAGCTCAAACAAGTTGCCCCGGTGAGAAATGCTACCTTTTGTATAGAAATCTCTAAGAAAACATGATGTGCCATTTCCTAAATTAAAGAAGTGTGTGTGTGTATTTAAATTTTATTCATTAATGAATCCAATTGATCAAATAACAAGATTTAACATTGAAAGATACTTTCATTTTCCTAAAATATACACAAGGACAGATGCTTATCTTTTGTCAACAGTGCTCCTTTAACCTAAATCAGTGTCCGCAGCAGTCTTGTGTTCTTTGCTTCTCTTCCTTCCAGTCTCTGACAGTTCCTTTATAGTTCCATCAGTGTTAAGCTTTTGTGTTTCATTTTCTTCTTTAATAATTCAACCCCTCTTTTCCCCTGAAGCTGCATCCCACAGATCTTGCTGTGTTCTGCTCATCTCTGCTTATAAACTTCAAATTTGTTCATAAGTACAAAATTCTGCTCATAGAAGTTGCAAGAGAATTCTGACAATTTTGGGTTTGGAGGTAGGAGACAAAAATGTACATACTTTTGATTGACGAGTTGAACCAATCAACTCTATAAAACTCTCTGGTTGTTTTTGTTTGTTAATTTTTTTTTTGAGCCTCAGCATTTGCAGGCAAGCTAAATTTGTAGAAAGCCAGTAATTGTGTAATAATTTAGAACCACATGCACATGTTCAAAATATTGCACCGAGCAAATTGGTATCCTTAAAGTGGTAAACATTATTCAAATGAAAGTAAATCACATCAAGCAATGAGGTAAAGGCCGATAAGGAAAGATGTGTGTTTGAAAAAGCAAAAACCACCACATTGTGTGTGTACAGCTCTTTATTTTTCCCCATTGGGACAGGATTCTGGTTTACTATATTTTCTTGCATGTATCCTACCCCAGAATATAATGTGCACTCTGTTTCTGAAGAAAAAAGGATCTTACCTGGATAAATAACCAAGTAGCAGCAGCTAAGGGAACCCGTCTTGCTGCTGATCCTGCTGCCAGCCTCGTGTTGGAGGGTCGTGTGGCCCGATCTCACGTGCCAGGTATAGGCTGTGCACAGATCTTGAGTGCTGGCCCAGATACAGTGTGCTGGGGTCTGGAGCTGCATGTCAGATCTGGCTGTGGGCTGATCCTGTCCTCTGATCTGATTCAGTTCACAGGGCCGCGTCACCCAGGTAAAGGGGCTCCCATGGATCTGGAAGTGGGAGACTGGTGGCAGTGTTAATTGCTGCCATTCCCAGAGTTGTGGCGGTTAAAACTGCCACTGCAACCTCATCTCCAGACTCCCAGACCCATGTGGATCTGTATTTCTTGCATGTAACATGCAGCCCAATTTCTACCAGCTGGATTTGGGGTGAAATGATGCAGTTCATATCTGAGAAAATACAGTATGCCAAAGACAATCCATGTAGTTCAAGTTCTTGGGCTAAATGTGGCCCAAAACAGGTCTGGGCTACTAAAGGCTAATAAAAAATGTCTGTGACTTAAACCCAGAAAAATCTCTTATGAAGTCTGTTCAAAAACTTCTCCTTATTTGCCAGCGAAACATTGCAGCATCCTGTCCTGTGGGTAGGGACCTACTGAATTTGTGACGTTTGAATTCACAGTTTCCATGAAAATGGTGTTACTCTTTACAAAAAAGCCCATGCCCCTTGAAAAAAATTCAGGGACTGAAAAAAGGTGTGAAATTGGTGAGTGGGGCTGGAGGGGGGTGGAAATCGCTGCAAGAACAGAAAAGTGTGGGAAGCCGTGGTGACTGGAAGCGTAGGGGGAGGAGAGGAGAGCGGGCAAATCAAAGGCTGAGCCCCTGACATGGGTTTAGTCCAGGGGCCAGCTGGGGAAGCCAGGAGGGTTTTGACGCCAGCTTTTAAAGCACCTGCCAGGGGAGGAGGAGGAATCTGCTCAGAGCCAGCCCAGGAGCTTGCAGAGAAGCCCAGTCCCCGCCCTCCATTTTGTGTGTGCGTGTGTTGTGTTGTGTTGTGTTTTATTGCAAATACCCAGCCCAGCACTGCCCGCCCGCCCACCGGGGCACCCGTGCGAGGAACTACTTCCCCTCCTGTTGTGTGGTCAGGCCCACAGAGGTCATTAACCATGGCTTAGATTGCTTCATAATGCATTGTTTAATGGCTTCTGTGGGCTTAATCCCCTGATCAACCCCATGGAAGCTATTAACTGATGCGTTATTAAGCAGTCTAGGATGTGGTTAATGGCTTCCACGGGCTTGATCGTTCAGAGACGTGGAGAGGTTGCTGCGCTGTGCTACCAAAATGGTGCTAGGAGCCAACACAAAGTTAGAGGGCAGCTGCCCCAAATTTGGTAGGCCTCTACCTATGGAAGAGCCTAAAGAAAACTACTTCATTTTTATTGTTTAATGTTATAGAAAGACAGTAGGTAGCATAAATAGCAAATATATTTAAAAAGAGAGCCTTAAAGTAGTTCACAAGCACTTGCTAGTGTAGCAGAGAAATGATTTGTTGTGTGGTGTTGGCTCTTTGTTTCTCACTGCTAAATTTAATTAAGCTATCTTAAACTCATTAGATACCTTCCTCCTATTACTTTGTCTTGTATGCAGCTGACATAATTGTCATAGGGACTGTGAATTGGAGCAAGGGTGGATCCATAAGATAGTCTTTCTGAGACGTAGTAAAGTAAAGCTTTAAAGCCTGTGGTTCAAAAGTTAGCATTCAGTCTTGTTAATCAGGTTTCTGACCCTACCTTCTAATATAACACACAGGAATCTAATTTAGCTGAACGCACTCTGTTGTAAATGGGGAATCCCTGTGTCTCAACTGAGTGATAATGTAAAAGCTTATGTATGATGTACTGGATCTGTAACATGGTCATGAAACAGGTTAAAGTGGTAAAGCAGTGGAATTTACACAGGTCTGATGAACAGAACAAATGCAAGAGCGGTATACAGGAAGAGCTGCTAAGAGGGGAATGCATCATAAGAACTCAATTTTTTCTTATCCTGAAACTGGATAAGACCCCAGTTTTTCCTATCTAGACCAGCCGGCTGAGATCACAGGGTCATATTCAGCAGTGGCATAAACAACTGAAATTGTCTTATGCACGTTAGGCCTGAGTTTGGTTCTTGTGGGACATCAGATAGGTCTAAGTTTCTCATTTTACATGTATGTGCTTCAGATTTTTTTCTTTTGACAATTGACATAAGACTAGAGCAGGGGTGGGCAAAATGCAGCCTGTGGGCCAGATGCAGCCTGCCAAGCCATTCTATCTGGCCTGTGGGGCCCCTAAAAAATTAGAAAATTAATATTAATCTGCACTGGGCTGCCTGTCATGTGGCTCTCAATGGCTTGCCAAAACTCAGTAAGCAGCCAGCCCTCTGCTGAAAATAATTGCCTGCCCCTGGACTACAGCCTTCGAGGTACTTAAATTAATGCTAGCATAGTACATGGTAACACACATGCTCAGAGCAGATGCCTTAAGCTGTGCCCATGCAAGAATTACAGGAGCCTTTTGTTTGCGAGGAAGTTGCATGAGACGTGAACAAGGATCAGAATGATAGGAGGCGTTTGTGCTTAGAGTGGATGTGCTTCCTTAGTTTATTTTGTTTTTTTTTTTTTTTTTAGAGATTCAGGTAAATCTCCTGTGTTTCTTCAGCCTGTTGCAGAACTCCTTTCTCATGTCCTTGGGTGTTCTCCTTGATCCTGTAGCTTCTTTGCATAATAAGCAGTGTCCAGTTTTAGTGTCTAACGCTAGACCTGCTCCTTCAAAGAAGATTGTCATGCTAAAAACTGTTAGGACTCTGGCATGCCTAACACTCTATACACTGCATATCAAATATTGTTAACTTTTAACACTTCTTAAAGTGAGTTGAATCTAGTTTAGTTTGAATTGTTTAAGCCTGTACTGCTGTGCTCATGTGGGCAGCGCCCAGCAGTACAGATATTCATATCGTCTTCTAGTGCAGTGTTTCTCAAAGTGGTGGTCCGTGGACCACTGCTGGTCCATGAGTCACTGGTTGCCAGTCCTCAGTGAGTTGCCAGGAAAGAAATAAATATATTTTCAGATGCATAACATTGAGATGTCATAGCGCCACAGTTCATACGTTCCAACACTCCAGGTGACGTCACATTGTGCGAGGTGAGGAAAGAGAAAGAAACAGCCGGTTGTGCATTTGTGTAGCGCTGTTGCACGCAGTTGCTGCCACCAGCTGAACCGGGCACCAGTCCCTGGCCCACTAGAAAAAATGTTGCTGGTCCACCACATCAGATAGTTTGAGAAGCACTGTTCTAGTGAACACGTGGCCTTCCGAGCTCTTGGGCGGTGTGCTAGGAGCAGCTGGTGCAGTGCACAGAAGGTTTTGCAACCGCTTCAGAGCAGTGCTGGCATGGCTAGTTTGGTTGCACTGATTCACTTGCTCTCAGCCTGGAGAAGTCTTATTGGCTTGTTTCTTGAATATAGATGTTAATATACAGGTTGTGTCAGCTCTCTCGTAGGGCAATGCGTCATGTCCTGAATGGAAAAAATGTATGGTATTGGAATAGTCTTTGTACCAGCACTGCATTCCTAGACCAAAATAAATCCTGCTCTTCGATTGGGTAATATCAGTCAAACATACCTATTGTCCAGTTGATGACTGTTTAAAATGTGCTGATGTACAATAAAGACTTCATTTTTCTTTGCAAATCCTTACCTTTGTACTAATTTTTCTTTTTGCAAATGAACGTGTCTGAACAGACCTGCTGGTTCTTGTTCTGAATGGCTTAAAAACTTACGAAGACAACTGGACTCTCATAACACTGATGGGGGCGGGGAGGGGCTGGATGCAATGATCTTCTGTGGTCTCTTCCGCCCTACAATCTATGAATCTGTAAGTAAGGGGTAAGAATAAGTGTAGTTGTGAAAAATGCATGTGTAGCATTTTGTAGAAAATTGTGAAGCATTTTCACGTGTGTGTGTGTTTAGCAATAGAGTAGTATGAGTTTTTATGGCTTTTCTCGCTCTCCCTTTAAAAAACAGTAGAAGAACCTTGGAAACGTTCTAAAGAATGTATAGCATCCAGGGGGTTTATGGCGAGAAGATAACAAATCTACTTTTATCTAATGCCAGTGAAAAATGTCATTGAGGACATTTGTTTTGTTTAAAAAAAAAATGATGCCTCCTCCTAACAGACTTTGAAGTATCTGCTTGGAAGGCATCATTGATTTTTTTTTTTTTTTTTTTTTTCCCCCCCCTCCCCCTCAAGACATCTTGTTCCTGTGAAGTTACTCGCTTTATCATTCCTGTTTTCATTGCATTTTCTAAAATTGTTAGTATATGTGGTCCAGTCTTAGAAACAGGTTTATAGTCAAAAACATAATAATGCTCACTGATCTATTAATTTATGGTCGGGATTTTTTTACTTGGAGTAATATACTTGATCTATGCTGCTAAACTTCACAAAAGTGCTCTGGTACACTTCTGAGGTTTTATTGCAGTGTTATGTGTAGAATACATGTGAAATCCAATATAATCACTAGTCCAGAAAGGCTGACGCCTCCTAGATGATAAATCGTGCATGTCCTGTTCTGCATTAAGAACTACCTTCATAATTTGAGCTAAAATGTAACCACCTTTAGCTTCAGGCATCCACTGAGCTCTTAGTCAGCATTTAACCAGACTGTTCCACTTTGTGGATGTCTAGAAGTCAGGCCTGTTTTGTATTTAAAACAAAGTGGAAATGTGAAATGTAGTCCTCAGCTAATATTCTCATGGGAGCACGCAGGGGCTGTGTGAAAGTGTAGGCCTGTAAAGAAATCTGCATAGCTGCTGACCCCAGATTTTGTGTGCCGTGACTTTCCTTTCCTGTCGATGCTAACTTTGCTGTGAAAATGTCTCGAGTTTGCTACGGCATGGTGCAGCAGTGTAGGCTACCTGTTCCCTGTTGGCCTCTTTTTCTAATCATTGGGCCTGCCACCGAGGTGCTTCTGAATGGAAGGAAATGCAGCTATTCTTTAATCTCATTTAGGCCTCTTCAGTGGAAATCTGATCTGGTTCCATTTGCTTAGTATCTGCTGAAAGTAGTGCTGTTGTGATGGTCCCTTGTAGTTTGTATGGTACAAGTGTTTTTTTTTTATCCAGCATTTCTTTGCTGAGAAATGAACACTGCCTTCCAGAGTCTCTCCATGAACCATCCCCCAAACTATTGCAGCAGCATTAGCAGGTCACCTGTAAGTTGTCTATACCAGTAAGGTTTTGCTAGCACAGCTCTTAACACTGCATGGAGCCCCGTGGTACCCCCACAAAGAGGTGGGGGGTCTCTGTGGTGTGGGGCTGAGCTGCCAGCTCCAGGCGGGTCCCACAGGAGGGGCCATGGCCGCCCTGCCTGGATCCACGGGGCCCCCCCCTCAAAGCACAGGGCCTGGGGCAGTTGCCCCAATTTGCTGTACCCTAGGGATGGCTCTGCCCCTTTATGGCCAGTACAGGCCACTACCAAAAATCAAATCCCAGAAAATGGTCAGGCAAAAATACTGTTTTTAAGCTACGGGAAAGAATGGAGAACTGGAGAAAGGGTGGATCTCTTTTTAGTATATGAGCAAATATTTATTTAAAAATACATTGGGTTTCTAAATACTTTCAGATAAGTCAGAATAGGCTGCCTGGTACGTTTTAAAATTTAAATTCCTTATATCTCAGCCAAATGCTAGTTGTGGAAATCTTCCTACATAGGTATAAATTGAAGAAGCCCTGTTGCTAATCTTCCTTTTTCAACTGATCTAAAATATGTGCTGCTCATATTTATGCATGAATTACAGAAGTTACTTGGGGCTGTCCACATTGAGATTCTGCTCTTCAGCCTATTTGCTGTTTTTGGGGGGTTTTATTCCTCTTAGATTAAGCTGGATCTGCACCCTTCTCTGCCCCAGCAGTGCTATGTTTAAGTCTTGTGTTGTGACTTGATGATGGTGAATGTTGGGTTCTTTTTTCATCCCTGTTTTTAAAGCATTGGGCCATGATCAAGTGTATTGTGCCAAAGCTTGTACCTGGGATAATGCTTGCTGTCTTGTGCTGGATTGTTGTAGCTGTCTCGCAGAAGAAGCTGCATTCTTTGACTGTAGTTGGACCATTGGACATTAAAGCTTTTATATATCAGGGTGCTGAAGTGGATCTGTTAGAGAAAGGAACTTATGAGGAGTTTGCAGAGCTCTTACTTGCTGTTTAAAGTCAGCACACATTACCTTGATGTAAAGGCTAAGATGTCAGCGTGGTGGCCTTAGCAAGCTGTTTAATGCAAGATTCCTGAAATAAGTGTCAGTAACCATGCAGTGCTTTTCTGAACAAGCTTCAGTTGATGCCCATCTCTGCCCACATTTTTAGTTCACCCAAGTCCCACTTCAAAGCCTTGTTTAATAATGGAAAGGGTATGGTAATAGGTAGCATTTTTATTTTGAATTTTCTTCCTTTTGTGCAGTGATCAAACTTTCTGATATAAGCCAATGCCCTCATATGCCGGAATTATTTCAGAATGATATAGGAAACTTGATACTAAAAAGAGCCTTGCTTGAATGGTGCTGGAAAGATAGGACTAGAAGGACTCTTTTAGGCCATACCTCATGTTTTCAGGCACCTTTTTCTCCAGTCACTAGGAATACTTGGATTTCAAATACAGTGGGTTGAAGTCTGCCCTCTAAAATCCATCATTGCTACTTACAGTTCTGTGGACCTGTTGACATGACTCATTTAGCATGATTAGTTAAGTTTAAGTATATGATATTTTAAAAAAGCTGACATGGCATTTAATAATTACATATGCAGTTTCTGGGAGCAAGAGTTCTCCAGGCTGCACATGTTTCTAGCATAGTAATTGGAGACTGGGCATCTATAATTACTACAAGAAAAGAGAATTAAAAGATGGCAATAAAAAGCATTAGAAAGGATTTTCATGACGCTGGGTTGTTCACATGAAAGATCAGATCATCAGCAAGTTGCACCGTTTTTAACAATTCAGGAGAAAAAGTTGAGAATGAAAGGATAGTTCTTGTTTATTCCTGCAAGTGTAGGCACACTTCTCAAAGCAAAAGCCCTGAGTTAACAACTAAGTTCTCTGGAAAAGGTGAACAAAGTCAATGTAATATTGTATCAGTGGCCTTGTAATTAAGATTGTTTGTTACCATTGCAAATCCCTGATTTTTTTTTTTTTTTTCTCTTACTTTTCTGAAAGCTTATCTAGTTTAAATTTTCAACAAATTGATCTCATAGGTAACCGCTTCTGAAACTTTAAACAAAAATAGTTCTACTTCTAGAAAAATGGGAAGGTGGAGGGGAGAAGGAAAGCCTTTTCAATTAGCGTAATTAATAACAAAACAAAAAAGCAACCACTGCTGTCAGTTTTAAAGCCCAAGCAGTTACCAGGGAAACTATTATCGTGGAAGAGCATCTTGAGCGTTCATGTATAGGTTTGGTTTAGACTTCAGAGATGTGTCCTGAAAATAAGATGGACACATAATATTGCATTTTAAACTGTGGCTTTCTTGCCTAGTGCATACTGTAATGCTAAGGAGTGCTGCAGCGTGTCAGGCTAACTTGCTGCTGTATGTGCGTGCCGCATTTTGACCAACGGTGCAAAGACTTTAAAGAGCTTGGAGGAGAGGTTCTGCATTCTGCTTAAGAGCTGCCCAGGAGCAGGGGGATAAGGTGGGGGTCTGTGGTTAAGTAGCTTGGATACTTGCTGAAATTGCTAGTGGTTTCTCATGGAAAACTTTATGCACTCTATAATTAAAGTTCTTCCCCTCTCCCCCCAGTATTGAAAAAAATGAATACTGTTACAGAGTTTATGGTGGTACAAGGCTCCCACTGATACATATGGAAAACTTTATGCACTCAGTGGAGTATTTCAGGCAAATCTGTTCTTAATTTGAAGTTTTGGATTTCCCCAAGTTTTCCCAGCTGGCCCTGTGTCTCCATAGCTTCTGAGCTGCTAATGAACACTGGAGGGAAATGTAGGTTCCTAAGCTAGGTAAGTGGCATGCTATGGATAACAAAATGAAGGTGGCATATGTATATGGTGTGGGGGTGTGTGCGCGTGTGTGTCTGTAACTTAAGTTACTTTAAGTGCTTCAAACCCTCGGAGTTGCTCTGAGCTGCAACGTAGGCTGTGCTGCTGGTTTTGAAATAATACAACATTGATGCTGACTTCACGAACCCTTTGCAGATATTCAGTATGGAGCTATTTGTGATAAAAGGGTTATGCTCAGCAAGAAATACTTGAAAAATTTATCCCTAACTTATTAAAAGACTATATAAAACTACCATCCAGGAAATGGAATGAATTTAAAAAGCTCAGGTTAATTATCATAGGATGTCACGTGTTTAGGAATGTGGAAAAAATTTATATGATAAATTGCTTTGGAACCAATATGTGAACATTGAATTGAAAACTGTGCTATAGTATCCGTGTATGCATAAGGAGATGCATGCAGTCTTAATTGTGTCATTTCCTGACTTATGAGTGCTTCACCATGCAGCTTCAATACTCTCTCATTATGGACTTTTATAACCTTAACACAGTATTTGGTCATTAGAAGAAATGATGGTATATACTGATACTTTCCTTCCACCTTTAAGAAGAAGTGAAAATTTTTTATTTGAGAGTAACTTCCTAAGCATTTTCCAAAGTTAAGTTTTGCTGTCCTAAAATGTTTTGTGGTGAGTTACACTTCAGTCGGGTGAATAAGAATGAGGGGTTTGATGACTTCATTCAGTACAGTGTTAGATTGCATTAGAATTGAATGCGTCCTTGTGGAGAAGCCAATGAAAGTGCTCCGTTCCTCTTGTTTACTCTGTCTTGGGATACAAGTCTGTGACCTGCTTTAGGACCAGTGTTTCACAAACTGTGGATTGTGACCCAAAAGTGGGTCGTGCAATTATAGAAAGGGTTGCAAACAAACTTTAGAAATGGATCAACACACCTTAAAAATGGATTCTCCTTTAAAGGAGAAAAATGTGGGAAACGGTAAGTTTTCCCTTGCAGGCTGGCAGAGTCCCCTCTTGCCCCCCCCCCCAATAAACTGTGGGGCTGAGGGGGGGTGGGGCAGCGGGTTAGGAGTTGGGGCACTGGTAATTTAATTTCTACTTTACATAATTTACAGGGTCAGGACTGGCCATTGATGCTTACAAATGGGTCCTGATTCAAAGAAGATTGAGAACCACTGCTTTAGGCTCTCATAGATGCTAGGGTCGGAAGGGACCTCGATAGATCATTGAGTCCGACTCCCAGTGTAGACAGGAAAGACTGCTGGGTCTAGATGACCCCAGCTAGATGCCTATCTAACCTCCTCTTGAAGACCCCCAGGGTAGGGGAGAGCACTACCTCCCTTGGGAGCCCGTTCCAGACCTTGG
>JAGPOW010002742.1:20114561-20162948 GCA_030014935.1 Caiman crocodilus | reverse complement strand
ATATTTGTAAGAAGAGTCACGTTTCAGTTCCATTCCTGCAGCCCAAGTTACAGGATCATAATACTGTGTTGTTGTTGTGGGGGGGGGGGGTGATTTTTCCATACGGTTCATTTGTGAAAGTTCAAAGGTTCCATGAAGTGTATAGTTTTAAAGGTGTGTAAAGCTGTTTACAATGGTTGGTCTGTTTTCTAGTGTCATGGTATTAAAATGACTAGGTAGCATTTTGAATTTGAAAATAAAGAAGTATATAAAATACAGTTAAAACAGAATTGGCTCATCAAATCTTATTTCTCCCTCTTAAGGCCCAGATTTATTGCTCATGTGCTCTGCAGTAGTGATGCTATACTTCAGGAGCAATCACGTATTAATTTGGGAGTATTCTGTTCACCTAATTGATTATTGGTTTTAAAATATCTGTTTACCTTACTCAAAAACACAGTATTATGATCCTGTAACTTGGGCTGCAGGAATGGAACTGAAACGTGACTCTTCTTACAAATATGACCTTTTAGTAGTCTTTCATTAGCGAAGACTGCTGTTGGTCAGCCCAATTAGTGTGCGAGAGGGCGAGAAGGGGTCTTTTACTTCCAGTGTTTTCAATAGTTAGCACTGCTTTTTTTGTTTCTTAGTTCTCTCCATTCTTGAGGAGATGGTAATCTTTATCCAAGTTGAGTTTAAGAAAAAAAAAAAAATAGTGGGAGGGCAGTGGCACTCCTAGAGCTCTGGGAACATGGGCAGGCAGCTGCTGCCCTTGGCCCCCTGCGCTTAGCTGGCCCAGGCAGGACCCTGCTGCTGCCCTACTGGAGTCTCAAATGCCCGTTCTCCCCCTCTGGGCTTTGGGTAGGGGTTTAAGTACCCTGCTGTCTCCCTCCAGCTTGCGTCCTGTCACTTGTGAACAAGCAGGTAATTGTCATTGGGCTGCTCTGCTTTCCTCCTTAACCGCTCCTCCGCTTTCTCTGCTGCCAGTAACGGGGGTACGGGTTCCCTGTTACAGTGCCCTAGCTGGAAATTTCTATTATTACCGATGAAAAATATTTCCCTTGGTTTGTGAGTATGAGGTGAAGTTGACATTTATCAATGTTTAGCAATAAAAACTGAATCCTGCCAAGCCTAGCCATGATTCAGAGGATCACTGGTAGCCTACTACCACACAAACTATATGGCAGCTATTACATACCATATAAATGTTGCAGGTTGTATTCAGCAGTAGTAAAATAACCATTTTTAATGCAGTTTTTCAGTGGCCTGCATGCTCAGTATTTGTGCCGATTGAATAAAATGTTGTTTTTCGTCTTATTTCAGTCACCCATAAGTCTCTGCCCCTCTTTAGGCTCAAAAATCAAACTGGAAAAAAATGAATCGGGTTCCATCCTGCTGACTTCCCCGTGGTTCATCCACTGGGCTAGTGCCTTTGCATCACTATGCAAATCCCTGCCACTTGAGCTGAGGAAGTAATTGAGAGCCATAAAGGTTGTCATTTGTTTTGAGTCAAAGGTGAAGCAAGGTAATAAACCTAAACGCACCCATACCAGAGGGATTTGCAGATACTTGCTGACAGCAGGAGAATGGAAAAAATGGAAATCTTTTGGGTTCCCTTCCAGGCCCTCTGCCACTCTGAAGTTGGTTCATGCATAGTTAGGAACCTACTCAAATCGCAATGGTGTGTGTGCATTTTTGCAGAATTGGGTAATCTGCAGGAAAACCCCCCCAAAACCCACCTTTTTTAAAAATGCTGGCCCCTCAGTGGGAGCCCACAGTCCTGGCTGCACAGCGTGGCACGAAGAGGGCTGCCAGCACGAAGGCAAGCAGGCAAGATGGCTGCTGCCCCTGCCTCTTGTCACTGATTGGGTGAGAGGGCTGCCTGTTGTACAGCCTTGCCCCTCTCCACCAGTGGACATGATGGACAGTGCTCTTCCCCAATCAAGGGTGGGGAATGGGGCCACTGAGGCCCCTTGGCCAATCAGAGGTGTGTGGTAGGGGGAGCACCAAGGTAAGCCTGTAAAAATAGTAGTCAACCTCCTGATTTGCTTGCAGGATTGAGCGCCTCCTTTAGTTGGGCAGGCCCCTGAGGCATAATCTAGTTGGGCGTAGGAGAGGGGAGAGGATGGACAATTCTCAGTGAGGACAGGATCGTTTAGAGATTTTCATTTGCTAAAATTCAAGCAGTTTCCTCTGAGCATGTGCAGATTGCAGTTTTTCAAAGGCGTGTAACTTGGTTTTACAGGGGTATAAGATGCATCCTTGGCACAAGAGGCCTCTCCCCTTGCCAAGTGTGTCAAGTCCCTGGTCTAAAGCATAGGTGCACTAGAGCAGCGTTTCTCAATTAGTGGGACATGAAGACTGTCTAGGGGGGACGCGGAGAAGTGACGGGCTTGCCTCCGGCACTTTCAGATTTGCTCGTCAGCCAGCTGCTGGGGGACTCTTTCCCCCCAGCCTCCAGCCCAGCTCGTTGATTATTTTGGTGGGACCAGGGTTTCTGGGACCAACAGTTGGTGGGGCATAAGGTGGAAAAGGTTGAAAATCGCTGCACTAGAGCAGTACAGAAGAAAGGTTGCCTGATTTTAGGACAGTCAGAACAGCATTTTTCTCTTATTTGGATTTAACTGAACAGTTTAGCTGAAATCTTTCCAGAAAAAGTTCAGCTCACCATATATAGTTTCAGTCGGATTGTTTGAAGTTTGGCTGTTACAAGTTATTGCAGACGGGGTCCCTTAATTCTGGGAAGTGTAGCAGGGTTTCAGCAGGTGACACTATATCTGTCTTTTCCTAACCTCTGATCCTAAATTGCATGCTGGTAGAACTGTGAACACGTAAGAAGAAATGACACTGCCTTCATAATAATCTGGTTTGGAGAATCTGGCTGTAGCCTCTTGTTCTTATCTCTGTATATCATCGTTTCCAGACTTGCGTGTGTTTATAGTGTCTGATCTGGTTTGGAAAGCTTGCTCTTTGGGTAGAACATCTCCTCCGTTGCTTCCTCTCCCACCACTTGTTCTTAGTGTGTCCAGGAAGTAGTTGTGGCAGCTCTTTCTTGCAACAGGAGAAATGTTTAATCCAGAGAGGCAGGGTCTAAGAAGGTCTGCTGTACATCCAGTAGAACGTGCAGCCTCAATTTTAAGAAGTCCTTGAGAAAGTGAGGAAGATGAGGTAAATGTGTGGGTACGTTTTATCTTTTTTTATCTTCTCTTGGTTTGTAGTAATTGTGCACGGTGTGGATCAGTGTAACAATTTCAGTGTATGGATTGTACTATAAATCTTCAATTTCTGAGTACTTTGTATGGCTCTGACCCCGTGGGTGGGATGGGGGCATGGGTCAGCCCTGGCTCTGGCCCCACAGAGGGAAAGGGGTCATGCCTTGGCCTCAGATCTGGCCGCGTGAGGTAGAAGGGGATATCGCCGGGCCTTGACTTGGCCACATGCGGGGAGGTAAGGTGACTCGGGTGCGGGGCTTTGGAATTTGGCACCATGGAAGAGTTGGCAGTATTTAATTGCCACTGCTCCTGTGCCACGGAATTTCCCAACTGGTGGGGAGCTCTGCCATGGCTTGGTGGGCTGGTCGAAGACTGAGCACCCCTACTCTGAACAGTTTAAAAGATGTGTCTTAAATATACACTAGAAAAGTACGGTAGTTTGGCATTAAAATAGTATCGGAGACTTGTTAAAAGACCGTTGGAGGTGGTTACCAGTGTTTGTGTTAAGAGTAGATTCTTTTATGCATTTCTTTAAGAACCCCAAAAATTAAACCTGTAAAAGGATTAAAAGAAAACAGTCAGGTAAGTGTTAAGTCATTTAATGGTGTCATATGAGATACTGTATACAGACAGAATTGGATGAAGCCATGTATTACATTAATACCCTTTATTCGAGTTTTCCAAGGCATTGTAAGCTCCCGTTTCAGAGATTACCCAAGAATATCTTGCGCGCGCGCGCGCACACATTATACACACACACACACATTATACACACACACACACACATTATACACACACACACACACACACATTATATACACACACACACACACACACACACATATTTATGATGCTGTTGCAGTAACAAGTTATAGCAGAGGCCTGGAAGTTGTCTTGTGAGTTTTATTCACAGCTCTGATATTGGATATCACGATCTGCAGAATAGTAGGGAAATATTTGCCTTCTAACCAGTATGTAATTTTAGGTTTGGCCATCTAATCTCTGATCCTATTTTAATATGAATGACTGTTTCTTGGCTTAAAAAATAGTGTACGTGCACAAGAGAGCTATGCATAAGTATGCAACTATGCATTTTAAAATATAGGTGGATGAGCCTGCCTGTAAGATTTCGGTATGTTCAGTTCTCAATGAGTAATTTTTAAGCATGTATCATTTTTTTTTCTGTCCTTGTAACATATTAATAGAGAACATCAAACACCAGAAAGGGGATGTATTTCTTAAGGTGGTGGTGAGAAGATTGCAAACAGCTTTTGTGGCTAAGACCAGCAAGGCCCTTTTGTTAAAAGCTAAGAAACTCCCCATCATCAACAAATAATACAAAACAACAGCATGTTGCTTTTGTTGGCAAAAAGACTGATTGACATGGAAGGATAAAAATGCTGTTCCCTTCAATTGACCATTTATTTTTGAAAGACTGCTTTAGAATTTGATTAGGATTTTGCAATTAGTGAATATTTCTTGGAATCATTTACTTTAATTCACAGACTTGGATAAAACTGAAACTGGACCCGGAACATGGACACTGTTGTAGAGAATATAGGGAGATCTAATCCAGAAGCCAATTATCAAATGGTTTCTAGAAAAATGGAAGATACTCTGAATGGGTAGCTTTGGAATCGCCTACCCCCCTGCAGAATAACCTGCCTTTTGGAGTGGTTTTCCTTATTACCTTGGTTGCAAGTTTGCTTGTCTTTTTAGGCATCGAGTTATGTCCTTTTAGATATTGTGGGGTGGGGAGGAGGAGGGGTATTGCATGATTATTTCAAGCTTACAACTCCTTTTGTTTGCATTGCAAAAAATACCAACCTTGTTATAGGTTGCAAGGTCCTGTCTTATGTGGGAGTGCGGTAGAGGATTGTGATTCAAAATAGGCCAGAAGAGATCGCTTGGTAAGAAATGTTCGTAAATCTGCCATATTATCTGGTTCTGGAGATTAGAACTGAGGACTTCCAGAGTTGGACGTGGGAGAGCCAGTCCTTCATGCTAGAAGTGGACTTTATGCTCTGTGCTTTCTGCTCTAACATTGGACTTTATGCTCTGTGGACTGAGTTTAGAGAGAGGCGCTTTGTGGTTGTGCACTAGCATATAATAGCAAGGTCTGGCAACTTGTGCCTTGTAATGAAGGCAGTATTGTATTTAAGGTGCTTAATTTATTCGTGCTTTGTTCATAAAGGTTGGAATAGTTGCTCTGCTGTCAAGTAGGTATTCCAGAACAACGATGTTTGTTCGAATGTTAGAATTTGATTCTTGTGGCCAGTCATGAGAGGGGTGGTTACTGATTTGATGCTGCAACCCTATGTTAGCTATTGACACGCTTAATATTTTAAGAATAAGTAATGCTCACATTAACATTTACTTCTTTTTTCTCCTGTGTTGCAGAAATTCTAGTAAGGAGCATTTGACCATCTAATCTCCAACTGTTGAACCTTCCAATATCAGGATTAGAAAAGAGTGCCTTCAGAATCAATATGTAGCAAAAAGGTATTGTGCCACTGAAGCTTCTCCCTCAGTCCAATTGTTTGTATTTTAAGGATCCTTGTAGCTTCAGCAGCAAATTGTTTTTGTCACATTAAAAAAGTGGATTTCATGTGGTGCTTGCAAAACATTGAATCGCCATGAGTAGTAATCTAGGAAAAGAAAAAGACTGTAAAGAGAAGGATCCAAAAGTCCCGTCTGCAAAAGAGAGAGAGAAGGAGGCCAAGGCGTCTGGAGGACTTGGGAAAGAGAGTAAAGAAAAGGAGCCTAAGACCAAAGGGAAAGATGCCAAAGATGGAAAAAAGGACTCCAGTAGTGCGCAGCCTGGGGTGGCTTTTTCAGTGGACAACACGATAAAACGACCTAATCCAGCCCCAGGCGCTCGCAAAAAATCCAGCAATGCTGAGTTGATCAAAGAGCTAAATAAATGCCGGGAAGAGAATGCGATTCGCTTGGACTTAGCTAAGAGGTCTATACACATGCTTCCATCGTCTATCAAAGAGTTGACACAGCTAACGGAACTTTATTTATATGGTAACAAACTGCAGTCCTTACCGGCCGAGGTGGGCTGTCTCGTGAATCTGGTGACACTGGCACTGAGTGAGAACTCGCTTACCAGTTTGCCTGACTCTCTTGATAACTTGAAGAAATTGGCCATGCTTGACTTGCGGCATAACAAACTTAGAGAAATTCCTTCGGTGGTGTACAGGCTATGTTCTCTCGCCACTCTTTATCTACGCTTTAATCGTGTAACTACTGTGGAAAAGGATATCAAAAACTTGTCAAGACTCACCACGCTTAGCATACGAGAGAACAAAATTAAGCAACTACCTGCTGAAATCGGTAAGCACTTACACTGTTCAGAAGCTTCTGGTGAATCTGTAAGTTAACACTAATTGACACAAATGTGTGTATGCAAGATTGACCTATGAAATGCCTCCCTCCAATTCAAACTTGGGGTGTTGTGTGGTAGGTGGTTTAGCTCTCACCTGCATTATTGCAGTACTTGATTACATTGGATATAACTCATTTAATGTATGTATCACAATTCAGGAAAATCTTCCCTCTGGTTCATAGTCTCGCTGCTAGAGTGGCAGGGGAAGGGTTGTACCCTGTTGTGCCTTGCTCTTTGGCATAAGGAGCCCTGTCTTATCATGCTGTTATGTCATCTATCTCGGCGGTTTTCAACCTTTTGCACCTTATGTCCCACCTACATAAAGTAAAAAAATTCTGGTCCCACCAGTCAACGAGCGCAGGGGGAGGTCTCCCAGCAGCCGATTGAAGTGTGCAAAAGCGGAAGTCCTGCTGTGGTATTTCCTGTTTCGCTGCCATGACCCAAGTCCCACCCAGAGGACCTTTTGTGTCCCACCGCTTGAGAAACCATCTGATGTAGCGGAAGAGATTCTAGGTCACATTTTGTGTTAAGTTTCCATTTTTTAGTGGGGTATAAATGTTTAGATAGTATAACTACATTATGGTCTTGGGTAATGTGTTACAGGGCATTGTAAGCGTGTGCATGTCAGTAGAAAGTATTACGGTGATTATGTGCCATAATTATAAGCAAGCTGGATGCTGTAATAATATAAAACAACTGATATATTAACATTTTTTTCTTTGAAAAGAGGTATATTGGTTGTAATAAACCTTATGAAAGTTTGAAAGAAGGCAGACTATCTGTACTGGAATAGTTTGATCCTTTCAAGTGGTGATTTATGTACAGGGATCCTGTAACTCCCAGGTTGTCTGATCTAGAAAAGCATCTTTGCTCAGGAAATGATTTTCAGCCAGGTTCTTAATGGGATCTACACATGTATGTCAACTATTTTAAAAATGGGCACTAATTAATATATTAAAAAAATGGAATCTCAAAGAAGATGGAATTCTTTCAAGGTTGTTTTTTGTCATTTAGGCATAGATTTCATATATTTCATAGACATTAGGGCTGGAAGGGACCCCAGAGGATCATCAAGTCCAGCCTTCTGCCCCAGGGGCAGAAAGTCAGCAGGGATCATAGGATTCCAGCAAGATAACATAGATTTTCAAAAATATTTTGGCCTTGCCTCACTGATACTAGTCTTTCCTGAGTCCCATTTTCAAAAAGGACCTTTCTGTTAATATTCTCCTAGGCTGGGTAGGGGGTGTAGAAATTGGTTTAGCGGGTTCCTTCAGGAACTTGTGTAAAATTGGGGAAGACCAGTGGTTTAAATCCTTAAATGACCTCTGTCAGATCATGCATTTTTGTCATTTTGCCCTTGCAATCCAGCATACTAGATTGCACACCTCCATAGCAGCACTACCCACTACACACTTCCCAGCCTGAAGCTGCTGACCATTTGACTGGCAGCGTCCAGTGCAAACAAATCGGATCCACAGAATAACTTGGGCATGTACAAATGTTATAGGACTGCCGACGGCCGGTTTCAGTTTCTAGCTCTCTGCAGGTGCTACTGGAAAAATCTTTAAGGTAAACACTAATATATTAGTACGTAAATAATGTATGAATTTTGTGTTACGCTATGCCAAAGCCGGCAGCATGGACCTACTGTATTTTGTGTAGAAGACACTGAGTATTTAAATTGTCTTTAGTTAACAAGCATTGTAGTTTAAAAACTCGGCACTTATGTAACATCCTGTGCTGCTGGCTTGTCCACAGGGAAAGGGTGCCAACTACAGCTGTCAGTGAAGAGCAATTGATTTAGCAAAATGGGTAGAAAGCTGTGCTGAAGGTCCTGTGTTCTGTGCCCACATTGTCATATGGTAGTGGGTGTGTTATAAAGTGTTGGTCTGAACAGGAAATAAAAACTCACCCTGTTTCATGAAGCAGAGGGATAGTGCTCCTATTCTATCGTGAGAGGCTGTATTAAAAAGGACATAGGAGGCTGGATGCAAAGATGAAGCTCCAGCATCTTTTTCCATCTTGGTGAAAGGGCATTGTCATGGCCTTCATGCCAGTCCAGCACGTAATTATGTTTTTGACTGTGGTGGCTTCATCATCACAGGACATCGTGAGCATCTTGGCACGAGGTGGTCCTTCTCTTCTCTAGTTTCCAAATCGCGAACTGCTATTAATGTTTAGTTTCCAGATGTCTAGAATGAACTCCCAACAACTTCTAGCAGAAGTTTTTACTAGTCTCTGAGTCTGTAGTTCTTGACCAGGATGCTGGTGGTACCCTGGGATGTTGTGACGTTTTGTTAAGTGTCACAGGGTGCCACACAATTTTAGCATTCCTAGGTATGCAAATATCTACACACAATTCACAAGGTAAACCTAGAGACTTCAGATAGGAGCCTGTAACGTGAAAAATCTTCTGACCTATTGCGGTCTTTCTGAATTCTTCGTAACAAAAGAATTGCTCTTATTTTTTCTTAATGAAAAAATGAGTGAAAGGTAAGAGCTTTTGCTTTTACAGTGGGTGCCTTGGGTCTAAAAAGGTTGATAACTGCTTCCCTAAGTATATGACTGCACTTTTTGCTTTTAAATGGCACCCCATTTCCATTTTTTCCAATTATGCTATACTTTATCCTACTTCTCCTGTCTATTGACAATGTCTCCTTGTTTTTTACCATCATAACATTTCATTAGTACCTTCTTTTTGTGTTAGGGTTGTTAATCAAAACAGTAATGAAGATTGGTCTCCAGTCAGGTATTTGAAGAACTCTTCCAGTAGTGTCCCTCTTGGTTGATACTCCATTTCCAGCTGTTATCTGCCCGCTAGCCAGTTCTGTACCCACAGTTCTGGCTGGTTTGGAGTTCTTACAACCTTTGTACCATGCCTCACCTTCCAGATATTTCTATGTAATGCTCCATCAAAAGCTGAAAAATGAGTTGGAAAATGTGCCGTGTCTCGCGTTTCTCTAGAAAATTAGCTATCTTTCTTTAAAGTATCAGGTCTGGGTTTCTGTACCATGCTCCATTTTCCATTTACCGCCATATCTTTGATTATTCTCACTTTCAAAATTTTGCTTGAAAGTCTTGAAAATGATTGAGGTCAGATTATGTCTCTGCATCATCAGTTTCTTTCCACCTCCTCATTCTCAAGTGCACGTACTACATTTGCTTCTGGTCATACGATAGCACCTGTGATTTTCTAGATCTGTTTGTTAAAGAGGCTTGCTGATGGGGCTGCAACTTCCAAATTGGATTTCTAATGTGGCACAAATTTAAAAAGAAAAATAATGCAAGTGGGCATGAAATTTCACCTTTATATGAAAGAAAAATTTAAGCACTGATCTTAATACCACATCCTTATACGTAGTTAGAAAATCACCGATGCAAAAACATTGTTCAGATATTATCAAAACATGGAATTCAAACGCATTCATTTTGGAAATAAAAAAACCCAACAGTATTTGTGTCCCTAGGGGATTTTTTTTTGAAAACTCAGCGTGAGACAGAGAACAGTTTGATTTTCATGTCTATCTTTAACCTGCTTTTCTGTCGAGTATAAATGACCTGTAAGCCTGTTTTGCTTTTCAAGTGTTAGAATAGCTCTTGGGAGTGACAGTTTTTTGCTGGTAAAGTAGAACAAGCTAATTCTGACCCAGTGGACTGATATGCGGAGACCAGTTTGGTTGTGGTACATTTATCTATCATCCCACCGGATGGACCTTGCTGATGTTTTAGCAAAACTTGAAGTATTTTATTAATTAACAAATGTACTATAGTTCCTGCTCTTTCTTCTCCACTACCACTGATTTTTTTTTTTGTGGGTGTAGTGCAAATATGTAAACTTCTACCTGACAAGTGTTTAGATACCAAGCACCTGTCTGTAGAATTCAGTTAATTGTCAGCTGCAGAATTAGAGGCAACTTCTCACTCATGCTGTTTCTCACCTTCAGGGTTTTTCTCACTGTTTTATTTCTGTAGCACCAGAAAGTTTTCATAGCACTTAGGAACACCAAGACTGAAGGACTCTCAAGGATGGTTGTTTGCTTTGAAATCACTCATTTCAATTAGTATTTAAATAAATGTTAATTTAAATACTTTGTTTAATTTTATATTTTTAGTTAATTTCTTAGAGAGGTTTATTGTCCTGTCTTGTAACAAGTTGATTTGTAAGTTATTTTAACACTACTTTTTGCGAGCAAGGAAGACCTGCTGTATCTCAATTCCTTTAACTCGCACAACTCATAGTTATGTAGCTTCTTAATTTCTGTTTTGTAGTATGTTTTTGAAAAAAGGTGAATCATTCATCCTTTCTTCTCACTTACTGTGGTATTATTTTTGCCAAGCTCTATTTGGGAAAGACCTGAAATTTATTTCACAATTTAAAAAAAAAAAATTAAAATAGAATTACCTTCAGTGTAGAAAGCAGGTAAGAAAATATTATCAGAATACGTTTTGCATTTTAAACGAGCTGATTTATTAAACGAAGTATTACCAGTTGTTAGTTAATTAAACTAATTGCTTTTGGTCAAAGCGTCTGTCAGGCTTTTAGAACTAGTGTTTTTTCCTTTGCCTCACTTTATTGAGAGACGGTAAGAGGAAGACGAGCTCTCCTAGTCTTCAATCCCCAAAGTGTTTCTTAGTTTTAAAGTCACTGAACTGAGCTAGGCCAATAAGTTGAAATGAAGAAAATGCTGTTTTCTGTATCTGCAGAAGCTACTTCTGTCCAAAGCTGGGTTTAGCACTTCAGCGAACTTGGGTTGAAGCGACTGAGCCCGTGGCTGCCCTCCAGTCAATGGTTCAGTGGTTAAATGTTTTTAAAACTTTGGCAACAAACACATATTTCTTGAAAACTATGTTATTTAAGTTGATTTGTAGTAAGTTTAGGCCTTGATACAGGCAGATTATTTAATAATCTGATTGAAAAAAAATTTTTTTTTGTCAGTATTTCTCCATTCTCCTCTTCAGTATATTTGTCTGTGAGCATGTGGCTGTCTGTAAATAGTTATGTTAGTTTTGTTTTTTTTTTACCAAGCACCAAAATGCATTTGATAATTTGCAGACAGAATAGGACCAATTGCCAGACCTGTCTACAGGAGATCATCGGAAATGTACTTATCAACATTTTCACCGTGTCCCTTTCTCTGTTTTACTTTGGGTCGCCCATCTGACTATTCCCTGGTAGTTAGTTATGATTTGTTTGTGCAAATTTCCCAAACTTGAAAAAATCTTTTATTATTCCTGAAGGCAAGGGGAGCTTATGACTGTGGTCAGGTTTCCTCAGTGTCAAACCACCACACATGCCGCGTTTACCCCTTGCTCTGGTCACCTTGCCACCTCTCCCCAAACGTGAACACAGTATTCCCATCCTAGAAAATGAATTCCTGTAATACAGTTACGGAGTCTTTTCTTCCTCTTTCCTCCTACATCCCAAAATAATTTTGTTAGGATATTTGTTGAAAGTGTTTCAGAAGTCCAAACAAGTTGTCAACTACTTTGACACCTAAAGAATTACTGCAGACATGGGAGAGGGTTTTTTCCTTCATAGAAGCTGTGCTGGTACTGGTTTATCTGTATTTGATTGTAGTTGTGTAACTGTTTAATAGTTCTTTATAATTGTCATTTAACTGTTGCTTTTGTGAAGTGTTGCTGGCCTTTACTTTGAGGATCATCCCAACGTTATTAGGATTTAAGCTGCGTGTGTTTCCTCTTTGGCGTTCCAACTGATTTTAAAAGAAAGGTAATATATTTTTGGCACCTTGGACACTTCAGTTTGAAGGAATTTAGAAACATGATGTAGACTTGATTAGCAGACTAGTTAACATGGTGGGGAGAAAAGCTTCTCACCGTATAACTGAGCATGAGGTGGCAGGGAGGGGATGGTGGGTGGGCAGCTGCTGTGGCTTCAGCTCCAGGCTGGGGCTGGGGCCAGAGCTGCCTGTCCGCCTGCATGCCCTGCTGTTCCTCCCCTTCGGTCCCCAGTCGTCCTGTAGCATTATACATTAGCTAAACTTCCCCAGTTCCGATGTCAATGCAGCAGTAGAAACATTTAAAGTTGAACTGCTTTTGGTACACTTATGCTCCTGGACCACGCAGAAGTAACGGTTACATTGATGTCCTTTGATATCAGTGCAACTATTTATGTTTCTCCATACCCTAGGACTTTATTTCCATCTCTAAAGTAAACTGTTTTAAACCTAAACAATGTCTTGAAACCTTCCCGTTGGTTCTCTTCTGTTCTCACCTTGAAAGCTGAAGTTAAACATTAAAAAAGGCTTATTTTCTCTTTACCTAGGTAGGTTAGGTGTCAGCCCTCTGGGAAAATGTCAGGGCTCTCCATTCACCAACTCATAAAATCCAACTCAACTGGCTAGCACCCACTCAAAATCCAAGGGTAAATGTAGAAATCTGGCTCCAAGAAGGGCTCCAGTTTAGTAAGCATACCAAGTAAACTCTCCATTCTAGTGAGGTTTTGAAGATGAATATTAGAATAAAAGAATGCAAATGTGATAGTGAGTCAGACCATGAGTATGAGAAGTATGAGGAACCAGAGGAAATGTCCTGGGTTGAAGCCACTTCAGTCTGCAGTCTGTTACTTAAGCTAACCTTGTGCATTCCTTTTATCTTGTTTTTACTACGGTTTCCATGTTTCTAGTAAGAAAACTCTTGCAAAAACAATTTGAGATTCGTTTTTGCAAAGATAAAATGTTGCCTTCTGTAACATGTATGTGTGCTAAAAGGAAAAAAGCATCTACAGCAAATTTTCAACACAATTAAAATTGCAGTTGCGTAGCTCCTAAGTCTTAGGGCGTCAAATATTGTGTTTGCTTTCTGTGAATGCAGTCTTTATTCTAAGGAGAAGCTGTTCTGGGTTGCGCTGCAAGGGAAATATTTTTGGATTGCAATAGTGGGAGCCTTCCCATGTTAGACTTGGGGGTGCATCTAAAACTTCCCTGTCCATGCAAAATTCACCCAGACATTGAGACTACATGTGGCTCCACACCACTTTGCATCTAGTTCTCATAATAGCTGGGCTTGCACCTGTTCAGTCTTCACTGATTTAGACAGGAAGCCATGGGTGTAGCAGCTGCACTGTGGTGTAGCCTGCAATCCTTTCTGTCCCAGAATGCTGTGCAGCTATTCAATGGCATCTGAGGTCAGGGGTCTCCCAGCACCAACTTTCATTTCATTTCAGCAGATCTGATAGTGTAGAGGAACTGATTTAGTTTGTAATACTTTTATGCTTAGAAACCCCTTTTTCCATTCCAGAAGACCTGAAAAGAACCAAGATGCGTTTCTGGCCTGGTTTTCTTCCCAGCTGGAGTAATCTGGAAGCACAGCATGGCCATAGCGGGCAGCGTAAAAATAACTTTGATGAGGTCAGAGGTGCCAGCCTGGAGCTTGAGGTTGAGGGGGTGGAGAGCAGTACTGATGTGCTTGGGCAGCTCCTCTGAAGTTACACTCTGAAGTTATTGGATCCAAATCTCATCACTCAGTTGAACTGTAGGAAAGGGTAAGCGTCGAGAACTTTTACCATTGCCAGTTCTGCTGTCAGTGGGCTGCTGACCTCCATACAAACTAAATTAAGTTGGCTAAGTGACAAGCCACACATGCAAGGTCCTATTTTCATCCAATTTGGAGGGGCATGTGATGCAGACGTGTATGTCTTGCACTTTCCCTGAACTTGTTCCAGCCTCCAAATTGGAGATAAGCAAGTTGTGGTACTTGCATAGAGATTATTTGCATGTGTGTAGCTCTGGCTGTCAAGTGCCTTCTCATGTGCTTACAAGGCTGCGTTGTGGTCATAGACTCTCGGGTGTGGAATAGGGTTGCTCAGATGCTGTGCAAGTTTTGTTGGAGAAAAATCTTGACGAGCAGCTGATCTTGGAGGAGAAGGAAGTGGATCTTTCTACCTTTTAACTCAGTAGACTAGTGGTTACAGCACCTACTCCAGAAGTTGGAGATCTGTCTGTGTTGTTATTCAGAGGGGTTTGAGCCTGCATCTCCCACTGCTGAGCATATTGCTGTAATCACCAGGCCATAGCTTACGTGTTGCATGGGGCACTCTCCAGTCTTCCTCTGAAGCTGACCCCTGGGCAGTCAAGAGGTGAAGAAAAGAGAGAGCTGGAGGGAGGGTGGCTTAGTGAGAGAAAAGCTGCCCTAGAAGGGAGGAGACCTTCAGTCCTGGCCCTTGCCTGTGACAGCCTCTTTTGGACCATATATGGTCTATTGGTTAGATAAAACAGCTAAGCTGTAGTGGGATAGTTTGTCACATTATGGTTGATCTAGCTGGTCTTCCTCCTAGGTTTTATTTTGGACAGTTTTATATGCAAGCCTGGGTGACCCAATTCCTTCACAGGTGGAATCTAAAAGCTACGTGAGTGCTAACTGAGAATTGCTCTTGCATGGCTGCATAAGCGCCACTTAGGTGTGAAATAGGATTTAGCCCTTAGTGTGGAATAAAGATTGGGTTGCTTGGGAGTAAAAGGGTGGTTGGGGTAGATTTTCTACCTTTGCAAGAAAATAATTTCTGTTATATATTTGGCTTGTTCAAGTTCAAGGGGGCAGGGATGATGCTTTTTATTTTTGAAATGTTTTTGAGTGCTAGATGCAATTAATCCATGGTGTAATATTTATATAAATATTACTAGCCACTGCACTGAATGCTGACAAAACACAATTGTGACCATTGGTGTAAGAGACTAAATACTTTCTAATCAGTAACTTTTCTACTTAAAGGGTGTTTATTAATCAAAGAGCATTAGCTGGAAGCTCTTATCTGTTTCTTATAGCAGTCAGCAATAAACTGAATGAGCCTTCTGCTAACTGCTGTAATGATGCAGTCAGATGTGATATAGGAGAAAAGTACATTTTGCTTAAGTTATGATTGCCTTGTACTGTTTTTCTAAGGTCAGGACATTTTATCTTTTAATACATCTCAAATAGCTTCATAGGCAGACTAAAGATTATTTTGCTGTATTCTGCAGCAAGAGAGCCCAGTGAGGGATTAATAAATATCAAAACTATGGAAAATATTTGTAGCATGTTGCCAGTACAGGTGAATTTAGATTTTATTTACTTTAACTTTTTAAGCAAGACATTTTGATACGTCCCTAAATAAAATATTAATTAATGCTAGAGTGCATAGATTTCACAAATATTTGCAATTTGCATTTTCTTTCTCTTTGTGCTGTCCAACAAGAACTCTTTTTATCCTGTTGGTTTGTCATGTGGTCTAGGATTTATCATGTAGTAAAGGATTTCAGAATTTTCAATCTGCTTAAGTATAGGCAGATAGAGAGTAAACAGTCATGAGAGTTAATCCAGTAGAAGAGGGACTACATTGCAAATCATGTTTATAACCCAAGAATATTTCCTTCCCAATGTGTGAATTGTCATAGGAGATAAGGGAGCTCATTTGACACTGACACACGCTTTTTCTCTCCACTTTATTATGAATATTAATGTGTATTATCCATGTATGTGGTTTTAACAGTTATGCTCTGTTTTTATGTGTAAACAAATAATAAATAATACATTTTTGGTGTTCTCATGATGACCATTCAGAACCAGTCTCCTAGGTTAAGTACAGACAGTCAAAAAGCCTGAGGCTGAATTGATTCATTCTTTGCAGGTCAGTCTAAACTGCAAAGATTGAGCCAATAAGAAATGAGCAGACATTCACTTTTGATTCAGGAAATGCAGCCACATGCCTGCAGCAGCTCAAGCCAGAAGCTAGGGGTGTTAGAGCACGGCTCTATGGCATATAGCCAGCATGGCCTGTGTGTTCACTTTCTCTTTCTGCTACCCCTGAGGGCTCTGGGATTTGCAGTCCAGACTCACAGCAGCAGGACTCTGCGGGGTTGTTCATCACTTCCTCTGCCTGTTTCCAGGTGCCTCTGGGATTTGTAGTCCACAGTTGCAGCCAGCACTAAGTTTTTAGTAGGGTAGGGCAGCTCCGTATTTGGGAGAAGGGAAATTTAACCCCCCTTCCTGGCTCCAGGCCCCAGCAGGGGTTTCCCTGCAGTGGCAAATAAGCCAGCCAGTGAGCCAGCCCTCGCTGCTCCAGGTCGGGAACAGAGGGGAAGAGCCAGTCCCGCTCTCTGAAGCAGACAGCACAGCCCAGCCCAGGGCTGCAAAGTGCTGGGGTGCTAGGGACCCTGGTTTAACGTGAATCGGGAAGGGGCCTGGGACAGAAGTTTCATAAACCAGTTTGAGCTAAATCAGTTAAGTCTGATACTACATTCAGCCAGGTTTATCTTAAACCACTTTCAATCATTTTGAAACTGGTTTGTGTGCACACGACTTCTATTCTATTACAGGTTTAAACCAGTTTCTGATCACTTAAACTGGTTTATGTGTAACTTCTGCCCCTAGCCCTAACGGGACCAAGGCTTCTCTCGCAAATATGAAGACGCTTCTTTAAGAATAGTGATATAATTATTAGAGACCTACTTGATTCATGGTGAGACAAAGGAATTTTTGTGTCTTGGTCGCAGCACGAAGGATTGATTTTTTTTGCTGGCATTTCCTGGTGGTCCTGCCCCTTGCTGCTGATTGGCAGAGAGGTTCTGGGGAGGGGGAGAGAGGATATGGGGGCAATTGCCATCCTGGCGGCTGGCTGTCCTACATGTGGCCCCACCCTTCATGCCTGATTGGTGGAGAGGCCCCCAGGAGAAAGAGGGATGAGAGGGTGGCCGTGATCTGGCTGCCCTTCCAGCTGGCGCCTTCCCCTCATGGGCGGGCTGCAACATGGCAAGCATTTTATTTTTATTAATTTATTTTTTAAAGTTGATATTGTGGATGGTCGTGGATTTTTTGCCATGTCCATGAAAGCTGCAAAATCATGAATTAAGTAGGTCCCTAATAATTATCAGTTAGTGTTTAGGTCTGGCTCTTCAATGGTGCCTGTAACACTATATGCTCTCTGCTAGAGGAGAAGGTGGTGAGGCGGTTGTTACTCTTGCAGAAAGTTTGTAAACTGCAGTATTGTACCAAGAGTTAACCTTTTACAATTTGCCAAAAGTAGACCTTTTTCTTATACTTTAGCTTTTGGGAAGCTGAAAATTGGCCTTATAATAGAGATTATTTTAGTCGTAGAGAAACGGTACACTTTTGATAATGCATTTTATGTGAAAATTGCTCCAACTTAGAGGATTTTTCTGTCAAGTAGGTTAAGAAACACAGTTTTGTTTGTTTTAGCGACATATTTTGTACATTTTGTTAGCCATACTAAGAGGCTTTTTTTAAAACAGAGACAATCACTTAAATACTTTATTCTGTTTTTTGCTTCAAGTTGCTCATTCCCTCGTTAGAATTTGTCTAATGGTGTCACTAATACTATCTTCAATACATAGCTCATGTTTTACCTCGCTTATTTATGTATGTTAGAAAACAAGTTCATTTCAACTTGGGAGATTCATACGAACAAGTTCTCTCACCCGTGGTGTTTGCATTGCTGGATCACAGCTTCTGTGCAGCTGAGAACCTGCCCGACCCAGATAATGGGAAAATGCCAGTTTTTCCTTTGCTACGTTTTTTCCACAAGACTTATTTTTAATTGTTGATTATCAGACCAGTAACATCACCACCTTGCACATTTTGTGTTCAGCTGATTTGAGATACCAGAACATTTTCCACAAAGTCAACTGAAGTTGACACACCAGAAACCACATGAGAGCACCCACAGATGCTAGCTCTCAAAATACGGATTCCATGAATAGTTAAGACAAAAGAGCTGCAAGATTTTAATCTCCTGCCAGAACCTTTCCTTGAGGGAAAGCATCATTTTTCAGCAGTACCAAATTTTTGATGCTCTGCTCTACTTTCCCCCCCCACCCATAATAAGGCAAAAATAAACTTAATATTCACTTCACTGGGCACCATTCAGGCCACAAGACATTTTTTTCTGAGAATACAGAGAGGGATCATTGCTGCAATTTTTTTAATTTTTTTTTTTTTTGCTACTGAAACAAATTGCTGAACTGTATACTTCCTGTCCTCAGAAGAGCTCTGTGCAGAAGGCTGTTTGGTGCTAGGAAATATTTATCACCAACAGTTATTTTTCATAATGACTGTTTACTTGACTTATCCCTTTTGTCTTATGCTTTTGAAAGAGATACTCCCAGATAGTATCTGTATTCATCAGGCAGGTGACAGCATTTAGTTGAACGTGCCCACATTATGACTGTTGACTAGTCCCGCTGGTCTACAAGTTTTTCAGCAGGTCAGCGTACTCTGTCCTACTGTTGCTTGTAAATCACTTGTGTGCCATGAAGATAGATAGATATATTTTCATCTTGACTAGTGCAATTGCACCAGTATTCTCAGTAACATGAGCAGTTCACGTTCACTCTTTTTTTTTCTCTTCTGGATAAGAAACCCTGTCTTGTGGGAGAATTTTTCCTTGTCCGTTGTGGCTTAGGGAGACCTTCCTTTCATGCCTTGTCAGGCACTTGCTGAATTTCATGTCAGCTTGGAATGGCAGGACAACAGTGAACAAAACGCTCTGAAGACTTCTGTGCGTGTGCAGCTTTCCTGTAAAAAAAAAAAAAAAAAAAAAAAAAAAAAAAAAAAAGCCCCAAAACCAACCCCAAGTAAAATGTGGTTTCACTTCATTTTACTTAATTTTAGGCCATTGTGGTTTGACAGCTTTTCACCGCACACATGTCCTGAGAGCAAGAGGCATACCAAATGAAACTGCAGACCAAATAGCATTGTCATGCTGTATGGTTATTATACTACAGCTCTCATTTTTTTTCCCTGAACTTGCTTAATGACTTCATGATATGACTTCAGTTTCAGTCTGCTATCTTTTGAAAATCTAATAATTACTTTTGACTATCCTTGGATTTAGTTACGTTCCGTTAAAATAAGTCTGCTACATATGTCATTACTTGTATTAAAAATCTGTCTAAAATATAACCGGTGTCCTTAATTCCACACAGGCCTTCAGGTCAGAGGCCAGTTGTCCCATAATTGGTTAAATAAACACTGAATTTTAATTTTTCTCCCCCAAATCCAAATAATTTTTATGATACAAGACAGCTGTGTCAAGCACAATGAATTGCCTACATATTTGTTGCAACCAAGCTTTACTGTTGCCAAAAATCTGAGCAGACGTAAGGAAGGGAGTTGCATGAACATAACTGCAGAGGTTCAAGTGAATGTTCAAGGTTAGCAGATGTTTTTGACCCTTCATGCCTACTTCTGGCCCTGGAGAGTTTCCTGAAAAATGAGAATTGTGCCATATGCTTAATATAGTCATTGACTTAAGGGCTTACCTGGAAAAAGAAGAGTCTCACAACTTGAGGTTGTCTCCTGGAACTTGACTCTTATGCCAGGTAAGAATTTTGCTGGTGATAGATCGATGTCTTAAGATGCCTCCAGGATTTTTGGGTCACCCTAGGTGTCTTGTTATGCTGTAACAAAGTGTGAAATGATTCCCTGCCACACTTCTGCATTTGTCCTGTCCCATAAAACAGGCAACCTACATCCCCGTAGTCCAGTGGAGACACGGGCTGCCAAAAATCTGTCGTGTGGCATGACACAATTTTTGCATAATCTGTTTCTTTCCTGTTTCCCATTCCTTTATTTTGTCGGGTTGCTGCTTGTATTCCACATGCACCTGAGGCCAGTTCTCTCTCAGATTCATTCTGGTGAATGTGAGGTGGAATGCAGACCTGAGAGAGGGGAGCATAGGTCCTGTGAGGTAGGGGCAATATGAGCGTTTCAATGCTTGATGGCAGGGTGAACACAGATGGGATTCGGTGCTGATATGCCATATGTAGCACCAAGCAGGATAGAGCTCTGAAGGGCACGAGATCAATACTTGTGAGCAAACTGAGAATTGCAAAGTAATACAACTTTTGTTAGATAGCAGGCATTTCACTTTGCTATCTTTTTTGCAAGTCTGCTCTGCCATTTTGTATCTCGGATGAATCCCTACTATAGTCCTAAGGAGACCTAATCAAAATTTGTGGCATTTTAATGTAAGTTACGGTTTATCCTAATAATGTTGCCCATGACCTAATAATCAAAGAGGTGGTTTAGTGCATGATATCAAGGCCAGTCCAGGCTAGTTCTTCTGAGAGACCTTTTGTGCGGGGCAGGGGGAGAGTTCAAAAAGGAAGTGAAAATAGCATTGCAGGGTGTACTCCTAAAATAACCGTTTTCTCTGCAGTAGGAATTCACCATGGTCCCAAAGTGTTACTCGCACAGTGATGCTGTGCAAGAAAACACTGACCTCATGGCTGAAGTTGTTAAAATCAGTTACTTTACATTCAGCTCCAAAAAAACAAAGGGGAGGGGGGAAAACCCAGAACTGTTTAAAAAACTTTGGATTCTATGTTGCTGATGACATTTTAGAAACAGGCAGAAATCTCCGAGGATAATCTCCTGCATATAAATGTGAGTCAGAACTGCAGTTTTACTAGTTAAAAGCAGATACAAGTCAGAAAGTCATCTAGACTTTTTTTAAGGTTTAACGCACAATTTTGTGGTTTTATTTAAACCTTGCCTTCTTAGCTGTATTTGATTATTTAAAATACATGAGTCTCTAGAGAGAGATTTCTAAACTTTAGAAACTTAACTTTACAAGCTGCCACTTTTGAATTAACAGTCAAACAGTTTTCTTGGTTTTCCAGCTCATCAGCAAAAGAGTTAGTATTATTTTGTTTCCCAAGCTCTGAGTTCCTTGGACTCTGAAAAAATTTCTAGGTGCCCTTATCTTCTTGTAGCTTACTGTAAAATTAGCATGGAATTTCTTAAAGTTCAGTTCAACCTCCATGTTTCTTCTTCTGGTGGCCTGAGAGATGCAATTAATAATATACTACTTAGCTCTCTTAATGCTCATGTCATTCCTGAGTTTGTTCTTCCAAATCAAAATGTACTTAGATAGTTGAAATGTGTTTGGGAATTTATGCTTTGTATTTAACTATGTTTTCCAAGGATGCTGCTGATGAGGTTTTGAATCCGACTGGTTTAGATTGCTATCGTATTATGACTGATTCCTCATCTGAAACCTTAAGGGTGGTACAGAGTTTCTTTTAAAATCATAGCTGAACATATATGATTATTTATATTTATCTCCCAAAGTGTTAAAAATATGTCTGATATATTAGGGGTTTTGTGCTTTTACAGGTGAGTTGTGTAACCTTGCAACGCTGGATGTAGCGCACAATCAGCTTGAACATCTTCCAGAGGAGATTGGGAATTGCACGCAGATCACCAAACTTGACTTGCAGCACAATGAACTCTTGGACCTGCCAGAAACTATAGGTATGTGCTAGTGAGTTTGGGAGGGGGAAAATGCTTGTTTCCTGATATGCATGGCATTGACCACTAAAAACGGTATATCTAAGAATGAATTTCACGTGGCCTGTAATGATAGAAGGCATAAGTGCCCTATTCAAGGCATTTTCATTATCAGAAACTCCAAGTGACAAACAATTGGGAAATAATATTAAAGTGATCTCTAACGATCCTGGGGAGTATCATCTTACTGTGCAAAGGGAGGATGGGTAGGTTTCTGTCCTTGCTTTTTTTTTTTTTTTTATGATTTGGGCATGTTAAGAATAGGGAGAATGCACATTACAAAAGTAGATGTCTTAGCTTTTCCAGGGATTTGAGCAGAATGGAGTAGGTTTGTACTTAACGACTTAAGTGCCTAAAAGCCACTAAGTGCATGTTCGAACAAGCGTGGATGTTTGGTTCCCTGGGAACACCTAGCAGCGCTTTTCCTTGCACCTCAGCTACTTGTCCCCGGGGAATGCCTGTGCCACATGTGCTTTGGCATGCGGCAAGTTACCCAGGTGGGATAGGGGAGGCTGAGGCCCCAGCAGCCTTACCTAGGGTCCTGGGGAGTCCCGGTGCTGCAGCAGTGGTGGGTCTACCCTGCGGAGCCTGGTCAGCAGCTGCAGTGTGACTCCGGGTGGCCCAGCACTGCTTTTCAGCAGTGTGTGTGGTCTGTGTGTGTGCTGCTGCTCCTTTTTTTTCCCCCTATAGTTTTTTTTTTTTTTTTTTACTCCATGATATCCAAAAGGACTTTAAGACCATGAATAGTTCAGCTGAAATAAACAGAGCTCTTTGTGTTTTAAAGTTAGGTACCATGCTTCAGTGTTTTGTAGAGGAGAAGACAGGAAAATGAGGATGGATAGAACATTTTTTGGGAAAAGGACAGGAAAATGAGGATGAATATAAAATGTGTGCCTACAGGGAGACTTGTAGGGCTATGAAATAATCCCCCAAGTGAGAGGGTGGAAACTTCATAGTGTGAGCCTTGTAAAGTTCATCTAGGAAAAGAATCAAAAAGTATACCCTGTGAAACTACCTACACCTGGTCAATGTGAGAAGGTTGCATCCCCTTAACTTAAACTGTATTGTCACCCTTATTGCAGTGCACAAATGGCTTGTTCTGCCTGAGTTTGGAGTGAATCCTAGCTGACCTGAAGTTAAACCAAAATGAGTCTGTCCTGCGGAGCCATTACTCTTGCTTTAACTAAACTGCTTAGCTTTATCTATCTGGGTTTTTTTTGTGTTTAAAGCATTTCTTTGCTTGTTTCTTGCACTTTTCCTTCAGGGGTTTTTCCACTTTTTACAAGAAAAATATTCTTTTAATTATCATCCTCAGTAAATTGAAAGCTTTTTATATAGGCCATAGAATTTTAAACTGATGCATATCAATACAGGAAGGCAGTACTAGATGTTTTAAAAATTATCTTTTGGCATAGTCTTCACTGAAATTTCTCATTTGATATTTTAATTTTTGGGGTGATTATTCTAGTGTTTGGAATGTGGCTCATGTCTAGAACAAGCACAAATAAAGGAATCTTTTCATTCTTTCTTTGGTGTTTACTATGCTTACTATAAAGAATGACTACTGAGTGGAGCTGTATTTGAGATGCACTTCATTATGCCTTTACCAGCCAGATGGAAACTCTTTGTAATGGTTATAGGTAGCTTATCTAGAGAACCATGAACAAAAATTACTCCAATTAAATGGAGCTGTGATAATTAATATTGGCACTGGTCCCCCAACTGCCAAATTTCCGGACCTGTATGGGTCTGTATTTCTGTTGTATAGTGTACATCCCAATTTCTACCCGTTGGTTTCTGAGGGGGAGGCGGGGGTGCATTATACAGGAACTGCACATTATTCGGTGGCCTTCCTTTAGCCGTTGAGGTGGGGTTGTAGTCCCTGGTGGGCTTTAGGCTCACCGTCATTGTGTAACAGAGACCTGCCTCACTGGGGGACAGTTGGATGCTCAAGGAGAAGGTAAACAGGGCATGTCTCCCTCCTCCCCCTCCTGCTCCTCTTCCATTGCAGCTTCCAGCATTCAGAGGCATTTAAATGTTGCACCTCTTTCTGTCATGTTCGATACTCCCTGAACTGACAATTCAGTTGAAATAATTTGGGACTTGTTTTCAGGATACTGAAAACTTAGGGTCATCTTTATAATATTGCTGTCAGTAAATCAGCTCTTAGCAGGTAGAGGCAGTTTGTCTTTGCATTTGCTTCATATTTTGTTTCCCAGCAGCATTGCTTTAAAGCTTTTCGAGACATGGTGGTAGCCCTTCCAGAGCCCTCCCCACCCTAAACATACAGCTATACCCACACTGTGCTTATCTGAACAGAACATCACTGCTTTGCAGTTCAACAAACCACCAAAGTCAGATTATAGTTTTGAGCTGCTGGAAAACATCTCTCTTTCTTATCAGGCAGTATCAATTATATTTGAGCATTTCTGTTAGAAGATGTATGTAATTCAGCATGCAGTGTGTGTACCATATAAACTATAGTTCACAAGCAATCAGAACTTAAATACTTGGAAGAAAATAAATTCCAGCGATTGATAATGATCAACCTACATTCTGCACGTTGCACAGAGTCAGTCGCAGCTAGTTCAGCAGCGTTGGCACAGTTCTTAGTCATCAGTTCGGTTCAACATTAAAGCAAGTTGTGGCTTGATTTTTAGATTACAGCTTATTTAGTTGCTAGAATTATTCAGTAAGGTAACTTCAGCACCGAGATTAATAAACTGGGTGAATCATTTTGACCTTGGAGTCCAAAATCTGGTTAGCATTATTTCAGGCTTTTGTGTTTATTAATAAAGCTGGAGAACTTTTTATTTCTGACTTTTGAATATTTCTTCTTTCACTAGTCCCTGTCTCTGTCTTTTTTTTTTTCTCTATTCACTCTGACATCTACTTGATGCAAGCCATGATGAGCGTTTCTTGCAACATGCACATATTGCCAAGTTCCAGCTTGTTTGATATATGAGCACTGTTGAAGTTTCACCGATTCAGTCAAACTTGATCTACATTTCCCACCCCCTCGACCAAACACATCTGCTGATCATAAACACAGTGTTTAATTTAGCATTGATCTATTATAGAAAGTATTGTTTGACTTGTCAGGTTTGCTAGACCAGTCTTTAATTTCCGCAGAACAACTTGATGTGAAATCCTGTGTTGCTTATAAAAGGAACTTCTTTGTCAGGTTTTGCTTTTACGTGTTGGTTCATTCTCTCATAAATAGATGCTCGCTACCCAGTTAGCATATTGCACGTGGTTTTCTCATGGACGGCTTCCCTGGTGACCTACAAGGTATTTAAATAGGAAGAGAAAGGCTTTACGTATTGGTAGAACCGTGCTGGAGTAGTGAGTCTTTGAAGGGAAAGGATCTCGTTGTATTGCTGGTTCATGGGAGCGGTAGGGAAGGGCCTGTGTACCAGCAGTGAGTACAGAGGTAACAAAGCCAGTTTATTCACAGTGTAGCAGCCTGTGATTCTTGTTTCAAGAAACATGTCTAAGTTTCTTTTAAGTGCACCCTTTCATACAGTAACAAATGGCAATTTAGATATTACTTGTCAGGAAGTGACCTCATGTCTTGCTTTGTAGATACTGAGTTAGTGTTTTCATATCAGTATTTTTGTTGATTGAAAATAGTAGAGTACTTTATATATTAGATCACTTCCTGTAAGAAAAATATGCTTTGTGAAACAACATAACATGTTCCAAGTGTCGTAAAGCAAAAGAGTGAACTTTTAGGCTCAAAATTAAAGTCACAATACAATAGGTTCTTAGTGTTCCCGAGTTTCTTTTGAAGAAATATTTTTATTCCTGATGAAAAGGTTGAGAAAAATAAACTTTTATTTGCCTTTAATTTATAATTTTTTAAACATACAATTGATATGGCTATCTTGCCCATTCCCAGAGGTACCAACATTAAGTAAAGGGAAAAAAAATTATTTTAAAATTCATGATTTATTTGACTGTTGAGAAACAAAGAGCAAAGCTTTGATATATAAATAAATTAGCCATCTGATTGCAACATAGTTTAAAATGGTGTCCTTTAAAACTACATTAAATTTGTAACCTACCCTTGAAAAGATAAGTAATTCTATTTTTAACTAGAGTTCTGTTTACAGACTTCTTGTTTTTTAAGTATATTAGAATAAACTGAAAGAGAAATTGAATAGGTAACATTAAAATTCAGGAAATAAATTCAAAATGCATTTTTTTAAAGTAACAAGCCTATTTCATTAGTCTCCAGTTCTGTACGTATATATATGTATAGCTTGATCATAATCAAATGGGGCCAGCTAGCTAAGCAGCAGTGCTGCAGAAAAGGACCTGGGGGTTACAGTGGACAATAAGCTGAGTAGGAGCCAGCAGTGTGCACTTACTGTGGAAAAAGGCTAACAGCATCCTGGGCTGCATTGGTAGGTGTGTTGCCAGCAGATCAAGGGAAGCAATTATTCCATTTTTCTGCATTGGTGGGGCCACATCTGGAGTCCTGTGTCTGGCTTTGGGCCCCCCCACTACAGAAAAGATGTGGACAATTTGTGGAGTCTAGCGGAGGGCAACAGAAATGGTTCGAAGGCTGGAGCACATGATTTATGAGGAGAGGAGGAGGGAACTTGGCTTATTTAGTCTTCAAAAGAGAAGGCTAAGGAGAGTTTAATAGCAGGCTTTAACTAGCTTATCTTGCTGGGATCCTTTGACCCTAGCTGACTTCCTGCCCCTTGGGCAGGGGGCTGGACCTGATGATTTTCCGATGCCCCTTCCAGCCCTGATGTCTAGGACGTTTAGCTGGAGGGTGCTTCCAGGCAGGATGGAGCTGGACTGTTCTCAGTGGTGGCAGATGACAGAATAAGGAGCAATAGGCTCAAGGTGCAGTAAGAGGGGTTTAGGTTGTATAATTGGAAAAACTTTCTCACTAGAAGGGTGGTGAAGCAGTGGAACAGGTTTCCCAGAGAGGTGGTGGTATCTCCTTCCTTGGAGGTTTTTAAGGCTGGGCTCAACAAAGCCTTGGCTGAGATGATGTAGTTGGGGATGGTCCTGCTTTGAGCGGGGTGTTGCACTAGATGACCTCCTGGTGCCTTCCAACCCTAATTTTCTATGATTCTATGAAATGTCTTATTTATGAGTATTTAGTGCAACGGTGGTTTCAGCTGGAAAAACAGAGTAATGCATTTTAGATGCTCCAAAATCATTCCTTAAAAATACAGAGAAACGCATCAGTGGGGACTTTGTCTAGTGTGTCACCAGTGTGATCCCATGGACAGCTGTCCTTATGGCTGTCCGTTGGATGCATGCAGCCCATGGGGAAATAATTTGCTGCTCCCAGGCTCCCACCCCACTGCTGCTCCCCCTTAGTGCTCTGACTGCAGCAGAGGCTGGGGTCTCCAGGCTCCCCTTCCTTCCTTTAGCTTCCACTTCCTGCCTCCATCCCAGGTTTATGGTTATACCTTAATTAAATGTTGCTGAGGAATGAAAATGGAACGCTTAAACAATCTGCACCAGAAAGGTCTCATTTGCATCAATTGTGAACAGTTGCAAAGAGCATTTTTGATGCTCCCACTTGATGACCATCATTGCTGGGTGTGGTTGTACCCACCTGCAAAGTGTCACTGCTAGTTACTGATCTTTCTAGCCCTGATTGAGCAAAAGCACTTAAGTGTGCATACTGGTTATGGTTGGACTGTTCAGATGCTTGAGGTTAAGCACATGAATAGATGCTTTATTTGATTGGGCTGCAGTGCTCAGCATCTTGTCGAGTCTGGTCCCATTTCCATGAACTCACGAGAGACCCAGTCAGCAGTACGTGATCTGCTCAGAGTACTGTCTCTGAACCTGTCAGGGTTCAGTATTTCTTACCCAATTCAGTACTTCTTACCATATTTTGCTGGCATTTAACAAGTATGCGGTTACACCCATTCACTGGCTGCCTGCAAAGGGGAGCTTCCATTTTCTACTGTTCATTGTGGAGATCTTTGGTTTTGTCCTCTTTATCTACTTATTGCATCCTTAGACAGAATCAGAATGAAATTACTGTTTCTGGTCCGCCTCCTTACTGTAAACTGGTTTCTGAGTAATAGTGAAATTCACTGGAGTAATATCTGTTTCCGTGCTGCTGTTTGGAAAAATTTTGAGCTGAAGTAAAGTCTTGAAAAATGTCCAGGGACTAAGGAAGACAGCAGTGCATAGGCTTGCAGTTGGAATGTTTTCCGAGCGTGTGGGTTAGAAATTACATTTTTATCAAATGAACTTGTGCAGAACATAAATTGAATTTATAGTTAGGCTGGTTGCCAGAAAGATTTGTACTGCAGCTGGCAAGTGAGTAAATGGTATCTCAGTATTTGCCTTAAGAACTGTTTTTTCATTAGCTAAAATATACAATTAATCCCTGCAGCGTAATTGGGGAAATGAAATGAGCCTATGAAGAAATCAAGGGAAGGGAAAAAAAACTCCACATGCACTTATCACATCAGGTGCCCGTCTGCCATTTTGCTACATTGCTCTCTAGGTATTTATCATTTCTCTGTAAAGCAATTTAAGTAGATTTTTTTCCCATTTCAGAAAACATAGCATATTATATGTTAACAAAGAAAAAAATGGACCAAGAGGTAAAAATACCAGGAACAGTTTAATTAGTATTGTATAGTTTAATGATTCATTTGAAAATTGAAGAAGTCCTGAATTTTGTTTATCAGTTTGCTGTGAAACACCACAATTTAAGATGCTTTTTAGAATATATGATCATCAATTTTATATATGAAGAAATTATGTTTCTAAAAAGTAACAATATGTTACTTGTTTTATCTGAACAAACACATACATGCTGAATGTATTTGTAGTATCTTTTGTATAAATTAGGTTTCACTTTGTTGGTCTAAACTGTGGTTTACTAATTCAGAATTTCATAGGCTTGATGTGTGCATGCTTTTAAGGGTCCTTATTTCCCATATAATTCATTTTAGTTGCAAATCCTTCCCTCTGTTAAATGAGGGACTAGAATTAATGTGGTTAGCAATTATAGCGTCTTCAGATTGCATTTAGATGTGGAAATTAGTTCATACATACATAACAATCAAGGTGCAACTTGGCATGTGTGGTATTGTTTTGTCAGATATGAAGAAAGCAAAACCCACTTTTATTCCTGCAAGGAGTGGATATCACATGAAATAAAACAAATTTGATGGAGGAAATTAGTTTAGGACAGGGTGACTGTTAAAGGAAAGAATTTGCTTGAATTCACCTTCTGAAAGAAATTTTTTGTTCTTTACACAAGGTGCAGAAGTGGGAGTAGGAATATTGTGATGGTACTTTTTGGCCCTTTTAACCTATAAGTTGAATTCCCATTCTTCGTGGGGCGTTGCTTCCCTTACCTGCTTAGCTGTAGCATGCTCAGAACAGTCGCATCTTGGATTAAGGGTGTCTTAATCCCATTGCACGCCTCGGAGCCTCATTGGTTCCATGCAGGGTTTCTGAAGGATTTTTTTTTTCCTT
This sequence comes from Caiman crocodilus, assembly GCA_030014935.1. Taxonomy (NCBI): domain Eukaryota; kingdom Metazoa; phylum Chordata; order Crocodylia; family Alligatoridae; genus Caiman; species Caiman crocodilus. The sequence continues at coordinate 20,133,581 of JAGPOW010002742.1, read as the reverse complement.
GGGACATAATCTGGGTTCTCTTTTTCTTTCTTCCCCTATCTCAGAGGTATTTGGGATTGGCCACAGGACAATGAATGGGTTTGACCACCGCTCCCAGGGTCAAGTGCAGATAATCTGCTTTCGTAGGTGACTGGGTGATGTCTTCTTCATGTGTTTAGGGTTGTGCTGATCATCAGATCTGGGGAAAGAATTTTTCCCTAGATTAAATGGGAAGGGACCTTGGGTATTCTTTTTTTCTTCTGCGGCATAGGGCATGGCTCGCCTGCTTGCATCCGCTAAATTATATCTTACTTGGCTCCTTGCAGTTGCAAGGCCAGTGGGCTTTGGTATCACCTTGTTTTTTTTCTGTTTAGTGCAGCTAAAGTCTTTGGGCTTAATATAGAGCAGAGAGTCTTAGCCAGGATGCCGTACGTATATCAAAGCATCAAACTGCTCTGAAATGCCACACAGTGCTGGCATTGTTAAGCATGCAAACATGATTCACAAGGTGCACCCAGAGATGTCAAATAGGAATCTGTAGTGTTAAAACCCATTCTGACTCGTGGTCTTCCTGAGGTCTTTGCAACAGAAGAATTAATCTCTTGTTTTTTCCATAGTTCAAAAGCGAGTGACAGCTAAGAGCAAACATTTTTCAAGAGGTGCCTTGGGTCAAATGATGGCTGGGTGCCTTGAGTCTAACAAGGTTGAGAGCCACTAATATAGGGATATCTGGGTGATATTTGCTTGCTTGTGATGATACAGGCGGTCAGATTACTATAGATCATCTGATGCTCCCTTTGAGACTTAAACTCTGTGAAGCTGTTCAGTGGTTGTAGATACTGTTTGACTGACATCTCTAGTGACTGAAATCTGAAGTGTAAGTATGGGGTAGTGAGCTCTTCCTGCAGTGTACTATGCGTAATCCAGACCAGTAATATTTTTTAAGACCTATTTAAACACCATTTTGTAGCCTACATACCTATTAGTCTCTTTGCAGACTGCCCAAACTCTGCTAGATCCAGTAGAATACTAGTTCTCAACTCCTCTGAAGCCCTTAGATTAGGGGTGGGCAGTTAATTTGGGCCGGTGGGCCACACAGGGAGTTTTGGTGAGCTGTTGCAGGCTGGGTGGGCACTTTTCTCCTCCCTGCACCGCACCGCAGTACCTCACCAAAACTCTCAGGGTGCTCAATGGGGTGGGGACCATCGTCTGGGACCGGGCCCTGGCAGGTGGGTGGGGCTGGGATCGTGGGGTGGTGATGGTGCGGGGCAAAGGCCCAGGGCTGAACCATGATCTTCTGCCCCCATGTCCCTGCGATGAGCACCAGTTCTGTAGGCAGGGGCATGTGGGGAGCACATCGTGCCTCTGTCCTGGGTCCCAGCCCTCTTCTGTCGCTGCCCTGCAGTCCTGGGGTCTCCATGGAGCCGGGACTTGCCCAGCCTGCTGGATGGGATGGGGCTGCAGGTGGGTAGGCAGCTGCGTCCAGGAAGGAACTTGGGGCGGTGACAGCACGGGGCCAGGGTTTGGGGCAGAGCCATGTTCTGTTCCCCACACGTCCCTGCCCGTGGTACCCGTGCCTGTTGCAGGGACGTGGGCAGCGGACTGTAGTTCTGCCCTGGCCTGGCCCCATGCTGTCACTGCCCTGCAGTCCTGCTTCCTGATCCCAGCCTCACTCGTGTGTCCTCCTTCCCCTCCACTTGCAGCCCCATCCCATATGCTTGGCTATGTACCCTACCTGTGCGGGTCCCACCATCAGCAGTGGGTGTGGGACGGGCCAGCAGTTGGAAGGAGCTGTTGCCACCAGGGGCTTCTGAGAAGTGCTGCCCCCTGTACCTGGCCTGGGCACAACCGGGGGACCCACCGCACGCTAGACAAAATCCCTCAGCAGGCTGGATCTGGCCCACAGGCCATATTTTGCCCACCCCTGCCTTAGATCCTATCTGCTGAAGGTTTTGTAATCAGTTGTGGTACATAGTAACTCTGTGAACCTGTTTGACACCTTTCTCACATGGTGCCATCTCTCAGGCTCTTTCTAATGAATAAAGTCAAGATGCCATATTAAGCTGATGGCAGTTTTGTTTGTTTTTGTTTTGTTTTGTTTTTTGAGAAGTAACACACAATTTGTGTGCTTCTGGTTTCCTGTCTGTTAAAGATGGCATCTGGTGCCATTTAATATGTGCAAAGAAGATAAACACTTCGTAGAAAAAGGTCTGTTGGTGAACTATATGACAATATAACAATACATAGTAACGTCAAGTGCGTATTCTAATGCAACTCCTTATGGTAAGTTGAATGAAAATAAAATATATTTTAAGAATTGCAGAATATAAGGTGTGGCTCCAGCTATATTTGTTTAATAGATCTCAGGGCCTTTTGTGATACAGACTATAGTGTGCAGCAAATGTATATTATTTCAGATAAAAATCTTGAAATGGGAGGAGAGATGGGCTGCTTTTGCAAACAGGAAGAGCTTTGCATTTTAATGCAATTACTTAGCGAAATAATTTGGTTCTAGTGAACAGATAATTTTAAGTGGGTCTGAGTACTTTCATTGCATTAGTGCGTTCAGCTGCATATTGCAGAGTGACTCTTTCCCACTTAATGATATACTTTGCACTTCTGCCATACCCTTGATTTAAGAATCTCAAACAACTTAGTGGGGGTTGACAGCCTGTGACACACTCACCACAAGTGGCACAAGGAGTCTGTGTGTAGCATGTGGTAAACCAGGGAAAGGATAGGCAGCACAGTGGCAGATGGGGCTGGGAGCAGAAACCAGAGCAGCAGATCACGCGGGGAGCATAGGATGGCCCAGAAACCTGAGCGGCAGATTGGGAAGGGGGAAGAGGATTAGGGTGATGCTTTGGGAGAGCGTAGGGCTAATTTGTTGCGCACCTACCAAAAAGGTTAGGTCCCACTGGCTTATACTAACAGGTGGAGGGAAGCAGGGTTGCCGAGGAAGTCTGTGCATTCGTTGCAGGGAGTCGGTGGTAGAATTAAAAGTTGCATTTAGGAGTTCCCAGCTCTTGCTGCTCAGAGTGCTAGACCATGCCTCTAGTGTTTTGAAATATTCTCAGTAGGCCAGATTTTGTTTAACCTCTCTCAAACAGGATCAGATGATGTATCAGTAACTGGAGAACTACATAAAGTAGTCATCCTGCATATTGGTAATATAAGACAACTTGGAATATAAGATGATGTCCCCAATAATTAGATGTGACACATGGGAGATCTATAAATGTCATAGTTTTCCAGGTATAGAATCTGGTTATTGGAGGTTTGCCTTGAATTTGACCTCTTCCCATTGCTATCGCAGGGAAAATAAATCTCATGGAATCAGGTGGGGGAATCAGGTGCCCCCCAACTTCTTCCCCTTGCAGCCCCTCATTATTTACCTTATCATTCATTAGGCTGGGCTCCAGCAAAGCCGACAGCATTTCAAGCCAATCTCTTAGTTTAGCACTGCTCAGTATGTTTGTATACTCTAGATAAGTCCCACAAAGGATCCATATACTAATTATTCCCCCACTCACGACTGGAATCAGGCGTCCTTGTCATGGGTCCTGGGATGCTCCAAAAACCTATATGAGATGAGGCACAGAGCACCCTGGTCCAGTTGAGTGTGTGTGGGGGGGGGTTACACTATTTGTATGCTTCGGACTGAGAGTAGGGTAACAGAGGGATTCTGGATGAACTGTTTGGGGCCCCTCTTGATAATGTTGGCCAGACATTTAAAGCTGGTGAAGAAACGGGAATCCTTGGAAATGGGAAAGAAAGGCACAGCTCAGCTGTGGGAGTGAATAAGAAATCAAAATATATTCAGTCTAGTGGCTCACAATGACGTGGGAAAGAGTCAGTTCTATGGGGGACTGAGTGCAGCGTGCATTACCGTGTGTCCTACTCTGGGGGGGTGCCCTAAACCCATCTTTGGGGTAGGTTCCTTTAGTGTGCTTTACCCGTGCTTAGTTTTGGCTGCATTTAATCAGCCTCTTAGTTGGTTTCCATTAGGGAGCACATGCTGCTTTGGCAGCAATTTAATGATAGGCAGTGTATTTAATGAGGCTTTTTTGTATGCGAATGTAAGATGAGAAGCTCTTTCCCTCATGCTGCTTGCGGGAGAGAGAAGCCTTGTCTTGTATTTGAGTAAATACAGTATTTGTACAGGCTTGCATTTCCGCAGGCTTTTTAGCCCTTCCCTCCTTTTGAGAATCATCAGAAAACAGCAACCAGTGTTTCTTTAACTACTTGCATGAGTATATGAAGTTATACCCTGATGTAATGTACATTAGGACATAAACCCATTATAAATTACAGTAGGAGCAGGGCCAGGCATGTTTATGGCTATCCCACAGTAACTCACACATAGGCAGCTCTCTCATTGCACTGTCAGCAGGCATTAGGGAAGCAAGTAACAGCTTATTTGCCTTTACCAAATAGCTACTGTCAGATGCATGTGGACAGATGTCATTAACCCAAATCTCCACTGGATTGATTGGATGAAGGTGTTCTGGTTTAGGGATTTGCATTTATCTACTATTTTTTTTTTTTATGGCTTGTAAAGCCAGTAAATGTTTAGCCTGTATAGGGCTTGAGCTGCCTGAGATGATTCTTAATTTAAAAAAACAAACAAACAACTATTTAAAAATAAAGTTCTGCTTACAGTAACATAACTTCAGTGTCACATGTAAAATTTGTTCATGTTTTTCCATGCCGGTTTTTAAAATAGTCCTTGTATTGATTACATGTGCTCCTCTGTGAGAAGTACTGTTGTTTATTTTGGGACCCAGGGATCCAGCTGGATGTCGGGAAAGCCATGCACACTTAGCTTCTTTGAAAATCCAGCCTTTTCACTCCAGTAGCTCTGCTTCTGTCTTTATTTTAGAAATAGAAGCAAAGGAGCAGGGGGGTGGGGTGGCAATTAAATTGTGACTTTTAAGTTTATTTGTGTGCTGGGACTGAAAGTAACAGACTGTTTCAGAGGGTTGTTGGGTGTAGCCGTATTGGTCTAAAGGCATATGCTGGCAAACTAAATATAGACATTGGATTTATGGCACATTATACTGCCTGCCATCTGATAATCCCAGGTAACCTGTCTGCCTTTAACCAGCTACATTCTGTTGCCAGGTCAACATTCCCCTTTCCCCCTGCCCCATCTACCTGTCTCAAACTTATCTCCCATTCCTTCTGATCCTCACTGCCGCACAGTTGCCTTTTCACAGACCTGCATTTTGCATGTTGCCTTGCATTCCACCCAGGAAAGCGCACACAACACCAGCAGACTCTCCCTCTGCTTGGAGAAGGGTGTTTGTGCCTGAAAGCTTGCAAAGAACAATTTTTCCAACTATTTAGTTCGTCTAATAAAAGAGCTCACATTTACCCAAAACTGTCAGACTGTTGCAGGGGATTACTTTCCCTTAAGATGGTAATATGGAGTATCTTTACCCCATGACCAAGGTGGAAGGAAAACTTAGATTGCACACTGTTCTCCAGTTGGGTGGCAGGGAATGGGTGATCCCAGCACCAAATTCTGAAGGAGATGGTACATGAAACTGTAAGTCTGGTAGGAAAAGCTTCTAATAAATCTGTCCAACTGGGAGTCATATTGTGTGTTGCTGAAGAATAGTAAATCTAGTACTCTGTGTTCAAGAAGGAGGGAAAATGATCTGGACAAATACAAGTCTGTTAGTCTGACCCAAGTCGTAGGCAGCGTGTTGGAACAAATGTTGAAGGAAAAAATAAGTATTAATAAATGGTTAATGATCGTGCAATTCCATTATATAAATGGAAGATGAGACAAAATGTGCTAACAGTACTATGTGTACGACCATGTTTGCATCTGACTGTTAAGCTAACTGCTTTGCTTGGCATAGGAAATGTAGCAGATGTAATCTAGCTGGACGTCAGCAAGGCAGTTGATACCATGCCATGTTGGAAATCATTAGTTAATCTGGAAAAGAGTAGATTAGTGCAAAGAATTGAGAGGGACTGACTTAAAGGGGAGATGACAACAACAGGCTGGGCTGAAAGGGGAACTACTGGACTGGAGAATGCTACTAAAAGGAGTTTCTCAAGGACCGGTTTGGGGACCAATCGTTTGGTTTTCTGCTAATATCATTGGATTGCTCTTAATACAGCTAGTACAAAAACAGGATATGGACTAATAAAATTTGCTGATGAGACCATTAGGAGGCATTACTACAGACATTTATAATGTAAAGGCAGAAGTGGATGTTCTTCAGGACTGAAATGATAGACGTTGGGAGAAATTTAGTAGTACAGCGTGCAAGGAATTCCCTTCAGGACTAATAGCAGTTTCTGATACAAGTGGGTAGTCTGTCTCTTGGAAATGAGTGCAATATGGATGTGCAAATTTGATCACAGGATTAGTATGAACAGCTAATATTTTTGGGCAGTAAAGGTGGAAAATATATTTCCAGGGGAGTTATTTCCAGGATAGAGAGAGCAGTTACAGTGGTGTGGTAAAAGGCACTGGTGGGATCTCACTTGCATACATTTCTATTCACCCGTGTTCAAGAAAGACGAAATCTTAGCGCATGATCAAGGGAATGAAGGTCCTGTGTTAAGAGACTGAAAGAGCTTTGTTCATTTAGGGCATTTATAGACATGCTCTTGAGGAGGCTCTAGCTGCTCCAATTAAAGCACCTGGAGTGTCACATGTATTAGTGTTTCTGTGCTGAAAAATGGCTGTAGAGGCACTTTCACTAAAGGTTGTTGAATGAGCTTTAGTGAAGGCACTGCCGCCACCTCTTTTCAGTGCTGGGATGCTGATGCACGTGATGCTGGACCCTTCTGGAGCACGGTAATTCCACACTCCAGCGGACGCAATTAATGAAGTCTGCTCTGACGCACTGTAATTACGGTACATCAGAGCAGCCTGTCTGCATATGTATAGGCACCTTCAGTTTTTAGCAAAATGCCGTCCGAGAGCTAGAAGAACTATTTAAGTGACTGGACAGCGTTGGCACAAATGCATGTGAATGCCTTCAAGAAAATGGAAGAAGGTTTACAACTATTCCAGCGGTAAGGGTCTGGAACGGCCTTCTGGTGAGAGCAGTGGAGCAAAAAATTGTAACTGCCATCTTAAAAATGGTTGTGAAGAGGGTTGTAATGATGCAGTTGCCTGTAGCAGCAGGGGACCAGACTCGTCTTAGGAAGTCCTTTTCAATCACGTGTTCCTTGGCAGAATGACTACGTTTTATAGTTAATGAGCCTGAACTAGTGACAATATTGTTAGTGTCAGAAGTGCCTTTGCGTGGCGATGCCGTACAGTCGGAACAGGTATTAGGCCTGTTGTGTTCTGCTGGATGTTTTTCCTTACTGCCTTCACTAGTTTGCGCGTTTCCCGCGGAAAACAGATTACAGAGAAAGGGAAGTAAAGATGAGACTTGGGGGGAGGCGGCTTGGTCCGTTCTAGTTTTACACTGTCTGATGATTTTTATTAAAGGGTTTTCTAATATATACTATTATTTACTAGGAAACATGGTGAAATTCTGCCCCTCTGGCAGGAACTGCTTTGACATTCATTTTTGCTCACAGTATCAGGTTGCTCTTGTGAACAGACACACACATGCACCCTGCATTAACGGTCTTGTTACTGGCATAACTACATTTGTATTGCTTAGCAACAGTCGGCACCGTGTATCCTTCATTCTGCTACTTCGTATTTCAGTTTTTGCTGAAGCGCCTAGTGAACTTGGCTCAGAATCCATCAAAAGCAAAAGGTTTGATCAATGAAGAAAAAGTGATTGATGTCTTATATGTTGTGTGATTTGCCTGTCATTTCCTTACAGACTAGACTGTTAAAGGCTGTTTCAGCTCTGAGAAGGGCAATTTAAAACGTGTGCTTTAGGGAGTTGAACCTTGATCATCTTAATATCCTCTGACGGGGCGGGGGGGGGTATTCATCTTGCACGCGGCTTCCTATAAATGAAGTTAGGATGTACTACCTAGGCATGTAATTCAAACATTTTATTTTTAAAGAAAATAAATACATAGCTTAGTGGGTTTTAAGACTATGATAGACAACTATAACTATTCATTTAATTTGGAACAGAATTTGCTTAACACTAATCAAAGAATTTCACCCAGTAAGTACAACTCTGATGCACATAAGATAAACATTGCCAGTTTAGACCTTTTTTAAAAATCTAGCTTCTATTAAAATTTTTCTTTAATGTACTACCTCACTATGTTTAAGAAAAAGGATGGACGCATGTTCAGAGAAAAAAAAATCTGAGGAGGATGCTAAAAACTATAAATGTTTGAACAGCTCAACAGCCACTGCTTCCTGACCTTTTGCATTGACTTTTGCCAGCTTACAGAATCCACCTTTGCTCCAGCCTGTGCAATGAAATTACAGGTCCTCTTCCCAGTGGGCACCTATGTAGTCAAGTGCTCTGAAAATCACACTTACCATCAACAATAAGCTACAAGAAATAGCAAAAAGACTTTTTGTGAAAACAAGGGATTTCATAAGTATCAGTAACCATATGCTGAGGACAGACAGGGATATGAAAAACAAATAGAAAGGCATAATAACAAGATTTGATCTTACCCCTATGCCTTAGCACTAAAAATTGTGCTTCTACTTCTGACCAACCTAAAGTCCCTTGTGTTACCTAGCTTTTCTTATTGGGAGACTAAAGTACTGAATGGCTGGGAGTTTTTAGACCTCATTTGCCTCTCCAGGCATGAACTAAAATACATTTTCTTGCACCTGATTACTTGCATATTTTTTCCACTGAACACTTGGAAGCATATAACTTCCAGGTCCCAGATGTACATCTGTTTATCATGCAAGTCCTAATCCAATTATTTTTAGGAAATGTTTACATCATTTTAGTCTAATTCAGTATTCCCGGTTATCAGAGAGCAAGAGAGTTATAGTTTGGTAGTGTCAGAGTGATGTTTAAACTGTGATGGTGCAAAAGTTGCCTCTTGGATTATTCCTGTACCTTCATAACTATAATGTCATTCCAACCCTACCAAATGTGTAGAATACTGAAATCTGGCACTTCAGTCTTTAAGGGGAAATCTTTAAGAAGCTGCCAGATTATACAGCAACATTTTTTTTAGGCTTGTGAAGAAACATGACAATATCTGCAAGGGACTTATCTGCAGCCCTCTAGCTAAGACATTCAACTTCATATACGCAGCACAACTACACTGGAGAACCTCAAACAAACTGAGGAACCATTTTCTTCGCCTCACCTACTCCAAAAGGGATCCTATTTATGCAACTAAATTAAGAGAGATTAACCGGGAGACATTGCTGGCTACAATGCAGCAGACACAACATATGACTGAAAATACCTGATGACAGCCATCTAACACAAGGGCGCTCAACCTCCAGCCCATGGGCTACAGCTGATCTGCAGTGCCTGCCATCTGGCCTACAGGGCTCCCCATACGTCCAGAAATTTGGTGGCAAGGGAATGGAAATTTGCTCCCCTGCTGCCATATCTCACGTGTGTGAGGCCTGATCCCAGTGCACTGGGCTAGGCAAAGGTGGCCCTGGGCCCCAGGCCCTAGTCCTGGTGTGGGAGGCAAGGAAGAGGCAGTGCTGCCTCTGTCCCCCAGACACAGTTTTGTCACCACCCCCCTTTGCCACGGACCCAATCCCATGGGGTGGGGGGAGGTGCCAGGTCCTCAAGACCCAATCCTGGCATGTGGGAAGGGAGGGTCGATATCAACCCCCAGGGTCTGATCTGGCCCGCAGATGGGCCCCCTGCTATGCATCTGGTGCCAAAGGTCAAAAGGTTATACACCCCTATTCAAATAGATGAAAAAAAATGGGTTTGGCCATCACAATAGAAGCTACCTCACAGGCAGCATACCAGAAACTAAACACAGTTTAATATTCGCCAAACGCTGAATGGTAAATCTTAACATTAGCTGTAAATAAAGACCTGATTCCTGAAACTATCTATGCATGATGTTCCACAAACCCCCAAAATATTGATGGCTTGTAACAGGGGAAAACTTTAAAAAAATACTGTGCTTGCTGATTTCTCACCATCTCTCCCTGTTGCAAAACTTACAGAAGAATTGCTCTTGTGCTGCATGTAAAACTGCTCTGTGAACTTTGAGTGTCCCTGTTACGGGTGTGGTATTCTAATTTGATGCATGGGAAGTGGGAGGCACGGGAAAATTAAATTTCTGGCCTAGCATGTCAACGGATGAATCAGAAATGCAACGCAGCTCCTAGACCTGGAGCTTAACCACTGAACTAATTATGTCTTAATAACGTTGTTTTACATTTGTAGGAAACCTGTCTAGTTTAAGTCGTCTTGGCCTGAGGTACAATAGGCTGTCATCAATTCCGAAGTCGTTTTCAAAATGCAGCGAACTTGAAGAACTGAATTTGGAGAACAACAACATTTCTACTTTACCAGAGGTGAGAAGCACGAGGTGCAGGTTGGGGTGAATGTGGTCAGGAATTTTTCAGTTTCAGGATATCAGAAAAAAGCAGACAAAAAGGTGCCAGAGGCTCACTTTGTCCTCTTGCCTCAGCTCTGGCAAGAATGTCCTGTTCATTCTGCATGCAGAGAATTGTCTTTAGCATCTTCGTAATGCGGGCTCATGTGCAGTCTTATACCAATGTTGCCTTACCACTGCAGCACGTCTTTCTTGATGACACACCACCCAGTGGCAAAAAGAAAACTCGTCAGCATTTCTCTGGTGACCTGGGATTGTGCATAAGGCTAGGAAGGAGCAACTCTTCCGCTTTGTGCTTCTCCAGTAACTGCCAGTTCAGCTAGTCTCCTGCCCCATCCCAGTCATAGGATATGCCAATTTCCTTAACCATCACAGCGCTTAACTTTGCCGGGAACACGGTGCTCCTAGGGATTTGGCACCTAATTTCCCTCTAGAAAGAATGCTTCTCAGCTCAGTTCTTTGTGGTTTGGAGGTAGTGAGAGAGACAAGGCTTCATTCCAGTAAACTTAAGCGCTCTCTCTACTCTGCAATACCCACAAACATCCCATTTTTTCTGCCTGTGATACAGATTGTTATTGGCAATTCGAGGAGGTCAGAGAACAATCTTAGATTGGGCTTTGCAGAGCCCTGCTAGTTTGCACCTTTGCTCTTCCCAATCCTCAGATTGACATAACAGGACAGCAGTCCATCAGATTTCATGGTGATGATGGCTTTTTGCACTGGCAAATGTTTAGAAGCCACTTCTTAGATTAAAGCTTAGTGTGTGAGTAAGAATTGCTCAACTTGTGAATTCACTCTAAAATCAGCAGATTATTGTTTGGGTTTTCTTTGCTTACTTGGCAGAGCATATTGCTTCTATTTAGACTGGTAGAAAAGTAGGGCTGGAAGGCCAGTCAATCCAGCCACCCACATGAGGCAGATTCATCCATATCCAAACCATTCTATACAAATCCATGGTTTAACCTATTAACAAAACTACAGCATAAACCCTGACACAACCACATGGCATAACACCCTCAGCTGGCACAGGTAAAGCAGGGGGACCCTGGTGGCTGGTATCCTGCTGTTGTAGATAATAAGCCTGAGATATCCAACGAAGAAGGCCTCAGCCCCTGGTACAGCAGAAACCCCAACAGTCCTTACAAATCTGACCATGGCATAAAATCCCATCCTCATCCCAGATATAGCAGTCAGTCTGACCCTGAACAGAAGGGCAAGACCCTCTAGCCAGGAACCTCTGGGTTTAAGTCTCAGCAGCAGCTTTGGTGCTCCCCAGTCAGTATCCCCAGCCTTGGCTGCAGCCAACACCCGATGGTCCTGAGGAAGCTGAAAAAAGAGTGAACAAACCCTGTCATAGGAGAGGGACAACATTCCTTTTTGGCACCATGGGGCAACCAGCAAAGCCCAGAAGCACGGGAAATACCTGTAACAGCATAGACATCCTAGAAGCCACATTAGTCTTCTACCATTCATGTGTTTCCATTGTGTGGGAATAGTTTCTTGTTGGGCTTCCCTATATTGTGCCCTTTAAAAACTTTGAACCCTCCTGGGTGCCTTTATCCTTAAGTCTTTCTTCCCATGGCACCATGTCTATTAACTCCCCTTGTGTGGGTTGAATTCTGACTTTTTGAAACGTGGCATCTTAGTTCTGCTGACCTTGTGCTTTCCCTGTCTCAGGATCATGAAGTCTATCAAATTGCAGTCGCTTCCTCCAAGTTTCCCATCATGTTTGTTTTCCACCAGTTTTTTCCCCGATTTGGTCAGGACAAGAGCCAAGATAGATGATTTGCTGGTTGTATCCTCAACCTTCTGGAACAAGAAGTTGTCCTCCACACAAGTTAGGGTTGTGTCAACATTTTAAATCTGGCTCTCTTGTTCTTCCAGCAGATGTCCAGCAAGTCGAAGTCTCTTACCGGTACCATCTTATAACTTTTGAGTTGTTTTGTCATCTCCTTGAAAAGTGCCTTATCCTCCTTTCCATCCTGACTTGGCAGCCTACAATAAATCCCCAACATTATATCGTAGCTATATCTTTCACCTTATATCTTGACCCAGATATTTTGATCTGCTGTCTTTGCCTTTTGAACCAGGGAACAAATGTATGTTTTTGACATACAAGGTGACACCATCACTTTTTCTTCCAACCCTGTTCTTTCAAAATGAAGTGTAGTTCTCAGTATTGATGTTCCAAGTGTAAGAGCTGTCTCACCAAGTCTCTGTGATACCAATCAGTTCTTTTTCACTGGGCTATGACTTCTGGCTTGTTTTGGTTTTTCCTCCATATTTCTTGCATTTGTATGCATATATTGGACATATTGCATTTTAACCTACTTGTTTCTCTTTTGCATCACTTGTTGCTGTCTTCTGGCTTTCTGGCCCTTTCCCCAGATTGAGCTGCTGCTTCCAGTCCTTCCCCCCACTTGGATTTTTTCTCTGTTACCACCCTCCCCCGTGGAACCTAGTTGAAAAACCTCCTTGCTAGGTTAGGTAGACGATGCCCAAAGGTATTCTTCCCTGTTCTGGCAGCCTTTCTATGATGGCACAGGTATAAACAGCACCTTTTACAACTCACATTTTATACTTGGCTATAGGCAAATCCTGTTCCTGTTGGAGACCGAAGGAGTTTTGCCACAGACTTAATTGGTTTCAGGGTTTTCCCTTATGTTTTTTAGGGAAAAGTCCTTCCCATCTTATAGAACTGATTGGAGCTTAAGATTTCAGGATACGCCGAGCAGAATTTATTTTACTGTATTTCAAAGCCTCATCTAAATATTACCACCACGTCATTTCAATTTTTGGACCTGTTCTACAAAGAACCACATGTGCCACTTGAATTGCTTGTATCAAATAATTAAAATCTACCTCAATTGGATGAGTGAAGTGGGAAGCTTTACAGACAACAAAAGAGCTGAAAATAAATTAGGGAAGCTTTAGAAGCACCCAACTACATTAATTGCTTTTCTGCAGAGTAATTATCTTTAGTTCAGCAATGATTGACTAGAAACAGAATTGAACAAATATTGAGGTAAAACTGACTTATGATCACTGTTGATAGAAAGTAGCCTGGCTGCTTTCAAGAACAAAGCTTAGCGACTCCACCCAGGCTTCTTATGAAAGTAACTGCCCTGTGATTGCAGATACAAAAGTGATTCAGTAAAGAACTGATTACGTCTTCTAAAGTAAGCTGACTTGTAATACAAAACTCCCGAGACACAGTTCTGCTTTACCCATAGGGGTTAATCTGACAGTTAGTTATACATAAGTACAAAGGGGCAGCTCAAGTATTCATGTGGTAATGTAATCCATTTAAAATGAAGCATCCTTGGCTACAGTATAAAGAAACTCTATTTGTAGAGAAAATTGCTGAATTGCAAAACGTAGCCAGAACTCATGGCACAATAGCTAATAAATATTATATCGTAAAAGGATGGTTTAGGAAAAGAAGTCCCACAGTTTCCATAAATATTGAATGCATTGTTCTCGTCTAATGTGTAACTAAGCTTTCCTCTTTCCTTTCAAAAACATTTTAATTGTTAATTACTTGTGAACTCTTAGACTGCACCAGATAATATGTATTATTATTGTTAATGTCTTTGCATAGTCATAGATATAAAAAGTGGCATTGGAAATGCAAAGGTCTGTTTGAAACAATAAGGTTTAAGTGTTAGGCAAGCCCGGAGCGCATTTGCAAAGTTCAGAACCAGGAACTCCAACCATATAAAACTTGCTAAAAGGAGGATATCCTCCTACAAGACTGTTAAATAATGATTAGATTCTAATATGACTAATATCTCTGCAATGTAAAGGTCTATTGTTTAAGTTTTGGGGGAAAAATTGTTACAGTGATTTGACTGAGATAAGTCTTTTGTGTGTGTGTGTGTATATTCAAATGTCTGTAAGTTTTATTGGCTCACAACAGCATGCGGTAGATGAAGTCACGGTTTAATCCTCTCTAGCAGCCGAAAAACACTTGTGGGTGAAGTCTATTGACCATTGAGGCATATTTTATGACAGCTGTGATGCAGCTGTGACCCACAAGTGAAGAAATTTGAATTTGAGGTTGAAGTTTTTTGTGAAACTGCAGCTTTTCTGTCCTGATCTAGCTATTACAATATTTATGATATGTAATATCATTCATAAATGTCTAATCCCTGCAATAATTAAGCAAATGGGGCTGCATTTAAGGTTGGCATAGTAACAAGTAGAGATGAAATTTCAGCTGTAGTATGGCATTTACTGTTTATTTCTGTAGTGCCAACTGTGTGTGCCTAGCAATTTACTGCCCGGTAAGAACCTGCAATCCCTGTCTGACAGCCTTATAATCTAATTACACTCAAGAAGGCCCAGAAAGGCAAAGGAGAAGATGAGCAGTGGGTTTGACTAGCAGCTTAGCAACCAGTTTAATGCTGGGTTTTTGTTTTGCATCTCTTTATTCTTTGTTTGTCACAAAATGACAAATATAGTTAAACTTATTTTATGGCAAGAATAAGATCCTGTGCCCCTTCCCCCCCGCGTTTCTGAAAAATGCAGATATGGGGCTGGTGGTGGGGAGGTGGCAGAGGTATGTCGGGTTGGGGGGTGAGTGAATGTGATGTCTTCTGGACTGTTTTGGTTAGCGTGTATGTTATCTGAACTTTGAGATGCTTTTAAAATACTTGTTTGCTTGACTGCAGTGGCTGAATTTGTAATAGTCTATAAAGGGAATTCACCCTTGTGTCACGTCTATTCATAAAATAGACTTTTTAAAAATACACATCTGTGTTACTGTAATAACTTATTGAAAAACAGTGTGTCGGTTGCCACCTACTTGAGCCCACATATAACAGTTTAGCACGGTTAGTTTTGTACTTTCTACACAATTGCCATGAAGCCTGTCACAGTTCAGAAATACAGGCTGCACTTCATCCAGTACTTGGAAATGCTGGTCAGACGTAATGTATTTTTGGCTGAGCTTTCTAGTAACAGTTGCCTGCTCTCTGGATTGCTCTCGACAGAGCTGTCGACGTTTGCTGAAGACTGAGCAACAGGTTATAAAACCATTACTTTTTTCCAGAAGTAGTATTTGGAAAGAAAAATAATAGCTGTGTTTCCAAATGCTGGGATGTTGCCCTCTTGTATACTGGTACAATGTGAACATGTCTACATTTTCATTAATGTGCTGTAATTATGGCAGACAAGGTTCCTTGGGTGAATTTGATCTCTTTTATTAGACCAATCCAAATGGTTGGAGAATGGTTATGAAGCAAGCTTTCGCGTTTTTTGAACCCGAAAGCTTGCTTCATAACCATTTTCCAGCCATTCGGGTTGATCTAATAAAACAGATCAAATTCACCCAAGGAACCTTGTCTGCCTATGTCCTTAGACCAACACGGCTATAACCTAAACCACTGTAATTATGGCACATTTGGTTTAGCACCTGTAATAACAGCATTACTGCACATTAAGTTTAGTTTGGTACCTGTAATACTACAGGTGTTAGTCTTGTGGTACCTGTAGTACTGCAGGGAATAGTTTAGGACCCATTTTTTAGTAATAATAGGTACTAAGTTAATGCGCCATAATCGGTGCTACTGTGCATTAGCACAAAGGAATGCTTTTTAAGTGACATTAATGCTCGTTAAACTAAATCCTACTGCACTTTAGCATGGTTTTTCCCAAATGCACTAATGTGTAGTAGAATTAGTCTTTGTGCATTAAGCGTCTTGTTTAAATGTGCCCTATGTGTGGAAGCAAAGAAATAAAGGTAACACCTAGAGATTGAGATAGAAATTAGTTGAGTGGGGTTTTACTGATTTTAAGACTAGCTAATATTACAACACTTCTACTTTTGGGGTCTGCTGGGGGAAGTTTCCCAAAGTGACATAGTGGGGAAAGGATACATGTTCAACTAAATGTCAAGTCCTAAGCTTGAGTAAATAGATGTGCTGAATGGGTGCGTGTGTTCTTTCTCTACAGGGACTTTTATCCAGTCTTGTGAAGATGACTAGTTTAACACTAGCCAGGAATTGCTTCCAGTCGTACCCCGTGGGTGGTCCGTCACAATTCTCTACAATCTATTCTCTCAACATGGAACACAACCGCATCAATAAAATCCCCTTTGGAATTTTCTCTAGAGCGAAAGTGTTAAGCAAGCTGAACATGAAGGTGAGGCACTGTCATGCTAATGTTTTTAAAATCCAGAGCAGAGGATTGAATTTATTTCTGTGAACTCCAACTATGTAAAGAACAGAAGACATATAAGACCCGAAGAAAGGCACTTTTGCCTTAGTCGTATATTGCAGACACAAATCCTTTACCAAATATTTTACTGAGTTAAAAGAAAAAAGATGAGATTATTGAAACTAAAATGTTGTTTATTTTTTAAACCTATCTCTGCCGTTAACTTCAGCTTCAGTTTGTTAAATGAAAATCATTATGCATTAAATTAGTTGCAGATTCATATTTCCAAACACGCACATTTGAGTCTCAGAATACTACAAGGCAATAGTTCATTTCAGTTGAATAGAAAATTATGGAATTTACCAGTAGTATTGGCTTTTTGGTTTTGCATAAGCTTGTGCTTTCTGTAAAAGGATCTAAATTGGGATTGTGTTGTGGGGAATAGCTAGTGAGCACAAATAGGTGTACTTTATCCCTTCTGTGTACTGTGCTAGGTGCTGTATGTATTTGATTTAAGGACATATTTTTGTTTCTAGACTGCTAGACAGGTTACAGATGCAGAAAATAGACCGTATGAACAGGTGAATAACACTGAAGTGGTTGGTTGGTTTAACATGTGACCAAGTACAGCCAGAGATGACAATGCTGCTTAGACATGACAAACAATTTCTTGATGTAATTTTAAAAAAACACATTTTTTGATAGATGACGTAAGCTATTTATTCCTAGTTGGACAGCATTGAAAAGATAGGAGCTTTCAAAATGTCTTCTCTTCAAAGAGCTTGAGGACTGAAATACAAGCTTAAATGGAAGTGCATTATTAAAGGTTGGAGGCAATGGTTGGAATGTATTTTAGAGGTTTTCAAATTATTACCCAAACTCCTATAACCCTTCTTTGGATATTGGATCCATTTTTATTAGCTTAAATTCCTGTTAACGTCAGATAAAATGGTATCTTGAAGATAACTGAATTATTAAAATTGGTGTCTTGAAGTGTTATATTGGAAAGGGCCTTCTGTTTGTAGTTGCAGTGCAGGAGAATGAGACGAAAGGAGAACATTTTCTGTGGAAGACTGGATTGATTGCGTTTTTTAAAATTATTTCAGAAAATACACATGGAGGGAGAAAGTATCGGGCCACGTGGCAGCTGCAGTTAAGATTGGCTGTTCTCAGGTTTAAACACTTAGCGTAATGTTTGTGGGTCTCTAATGTAGATAATTATTCTTCTGTAAAGGTACCAGGCCGTCTTTAATTTGTTTACCAATAGTTTGAACAGCCTGGCTAGTGGTTAGTTTGAATTCTCGTTATCCAGTGGCTTAGACCGAATCGCATTTCAGGCAGTCTGGGTAACTCGAGAGTGTGATTCATCCCCCATGTTTGTGCTGCATCAGCAGTTCTGGTGCATCTGTTGTTTGCAAACACCAGGTGTAGGGTTTTTATAACACGGGGTCTGTTCCTGCCTGGTCCTGGTGTTCCAGCTGCCGGTCATAGGCCTTGAACCATAAATAACACTGACTCTTAGAAAGCAGTTTAAGCGTACTCGACTTTGCTGAGTCATTAATAGCGTCTGTGCCCGATATGGGTCAATTTTGTTTTGTTCTCTTCCAGCCCCCCCTTAAGGCAGGTATTTATGCCTAAAGTGATCATATTGGACCCCAGTATGCACTCTCTCGAAGAAAGTAAGGTGTCAGACAACTGAAATGTCAGGAGTGCTTGTCCTTCTAGCATGCCTTTCT
The DNA here is from genome assembly GCA_030014935.1 of Caiman crocodilus. Taxonomy (NCBI): domain Eukaryota; kingdom Metazoa; phylum Chordata; order Crocodylia; family Alligatoridae; genus Caiman; species Caiman crocodilus. The sequence goes on along the minus strand of JAGPOW010002742.1, from coordinate 20,115,249 downwards.
TTCCGTTTGTCACTTTGGTAATGCAAAGAAAGCTCAATATCTCAAGATTGAATGGTGCTCATATGATTTTTGGAGTTCTTCTTTTTTTAAAAATGTTCCAGTATTTATCAAAGTTTTTCCCTGTACATTTTAAGTTAAAATAAATATATATTTTTTATTTAAAGTAAGCGCTCCATTTTAATTCATTTTCCTAGCTGGCTGCTTTTCAAATGCAAAATCTAAATGTTTCATGTCTTCAATCATAGGACAATCAGCTAACCTCTCTTCCTTTGGACTTTGGAACATGGATTAGTATGGTAGACCTGAATTTAGCCACTAATCAGCTCTCAAAAATTCCTGAGGATGTCTCTGGGCTGGTTTCCCTTGAGGTGAGAACGTGATGAGTATCTGAGTAACCAGATCTTCACATAATAATTTTCTCTGTTTCTGATTTAAGTGATGTTATTTTGGGTAATGCATGAGAAGAATGTAAAGAAGTATGTGTACACTTCAGATTCTTAGATCTTACTTGAATAACCTTTTTGGAGTCTGGTGCTCTTGAATGCTGTATATACGCATCTCGTGCTTTGAAAAGGAAAGGTCTCCCAACCCTATGTATAGTGTTTGGAAAATAAAATAAAATCAACCTAGGTTCAGTGCTCAGAAGCTCAGGCATAGAAGTAAAGGAAGCCAAAAAATCCAATGAAGG
>JAGPOW010002742.1:20099245-20111595 GCA_030014935.1 Caiman crocodilus | reverse complement strand
AGTAATTTGTTTCTCTGTGTAAGCACCTGATAAAGTAGGTTGTCATCTGCAACAGCGCATGGCTTTCTGAAGCAGTTAGTCTTGAAGGGGGCCACCCTGCCCTACCTTTTGCCTTCCTCTGTGAGTATAGATAGATAAATTAGCATTTTAAAATTATTCCACTTTACAGCTGATCCTCTGTAACTGTTCCATCCATCCACTTTAATTGGAAGTGAAACCACTGTAGCTGTAAACCTGTTTTGTTTAAGGTTTTAAAGTCAGGGCAGTTTCCACTACAGTGGTATAGAACATGGGGCTGTGGGCAAACTCAGTCCCCCCATGCCATCTCATCCAGCCTGTGGGGCTGCCTGCAGGTCCAGAAACTTGCAGCAGGGGAGTGGGTTGCTGCCCAGTTTCCAGATCTGTGGGGGTGTAGGTTTGCACAGTGGTGCAGGGCCTGATCTGTGTGTACGGGAACCAGTGCAGAGCTGATCCAGCCTGCTGGCCAGCCCCTTGCTACTCATCTGGCTCACAGAGCCAAAAGGTTGAGCACCACTGGGTTGAGCTATCTGCCCATTGCTGCAGAGAAGCAAGCCAGCCCTGGCTCTTACTGGGCTACAGATGGGTAGGAAGGCTGCTGTGTCTGCAAACAGAAGCGGTCATGAATAATTTCCTTGACAAGCAGTCTCCAAGTGAAATAATCCTTTTGAGTTGGAGAGCTTCTTTTTGAATGGTGTTATAAGCCATGAGAACCAAGAGGGAGATTTGCTTTTATATGTGGACATTTTCTTTTAACCAGGTACACTGGAGAATCTGGAAGAACTGTATTTGAACGACAACCCCAATCTACACAGCCTTCCTTTTGAGCTGGCGCTCTGCAGCAAACTATCAATAATGAGCATTGAGAACTGCCCACTCAGCCACCTTCCGCCTCAGATCGTTGCTGGAGGACCCTCGTTCATCATTCAGTTCCTAAAAATGCAGGGACCATATCGTGCCATGGTCTGATGCAAATCGGATTGTCCCATACACTGTACAAAATCCAAACTGCATTAATGTTACCATTATTTATATATACAATATGTGCATCATGTATTGTATTATATATATAAATAATGTAAAAGGCAAATTTGAGACTGCATTATGTGTTTCTGCTAATAGAGGAATCATAGCCATTTAGATTTTTTTTATTCTGTAAAAATGCTTGTCTAAGTTTTCTTTGCTGAATTTGATGGATGTTTGTCTGAGTAATCTGGAAATGCCAGTTCACATAAAGTGATTGCCAACAAATTCAAAAATTAATTTTAAGGGAGAAAAATAATTTTGCTTGCATCTACTTTCAGTGAAGAAACATGCACACAATCTTATAGAGTGAGCGTTTGTTTCCCTCCTCCTTTTGTGTTGAACCCAGTAGGATCATATGTCCTGACGTTGGGATTTTCTTTAACTTATTTTGAGATCTGAAACAAACGGTGTTTTTGTATTGTTTACAGTCAGAGTAAATCACTGGATTTTGTTTTGTTTTGATTTGCTCTGTTTTAATCAATCATATCTAGAATTTACATGCTTTTGCTGAAAAATTTTTATTGACTAAAAATATTCACTCATCAAAACAACTGGTAGGGTGGAAAAGATGCAGTCAAAAAGAGCTTGAGATTCTTTTAAGTCTTGCTTCTCTGTGGGCATAACATATCTGAACTGAGCCTTTTGCGGTTGATCTTTTCTAGCACAATTAACCTTTTCAGATTGGTAAAAATATTAAATGGTCTCAGTGAAAAGCAGTTCTCATTTTGTGAAGTTAGAATTCCATAAGGTCTAACAATAGCGTTGAATGGCAAGGAAATAATATATACGAACCTTTTTTATTATAATGTTATCATGAATTACAATGAACAATTTTAAGGATTCCTCACAGTCCTTGTACAAAAAGATGAATGTGTCTTACTTTTAAACACTGCAGTTATTATATGTAAGTTTTAAGGGTGTACCATGTTTAACAATGTACCATGGTTTTATATCTTGACTTGCCTTGTACCTCCTTCCATGATGGAACCTCTGTGTCCAAGCACAATATCTTCACACTGTGCTGTTTTGCTGCTGAACTAAATGCACTTTTCCCCACTGCTTGGGGCACTTGCTTCAAAATATTCAGTTCAGTACCACGATTATGCTTTTATATAACCTCATCCTGTCAACTTCAGTATTAAAACCGATCTGTTATAAAGAGGCACTTTTTTTTTTCATTTGTGCATAGATGGTAGCTCCATAGAAATACTGTAAGTTGTTCTCACACAGTTCTGTTCCCTTTACCTTGGTTGCTTCAAGGCAGAACTTGCTTCAGTGAAATGCACACCATTGCTGCACTTGCCGTGCCAGTTCCCCTTCTTTTCCTTAAGAAGATGGAAAGTCTAAGGGCAGTTGCATTCCAGTTGTTCACTAAACTGTCCAGCTGACATGCATAATGGATTGCTGCTGGGGTGTTGTGAGCTAGTGTATCTTTTGAACAAAATGCAATCAGTGGATGCCATGAGAAATGTATTTCACATGCAGAAATTTGAGGATATGATTTCTGGCTTTAAGGTTGTGCTTAATCTTATGTATTGCCTTGTTCCGGTTTTCCTCAACATTGACTGTAACTCGCGTTCTGTTGTGTCTGATGTCTTTTCATTAACAAGGAGCCTCTTGAAAGGCAGGTGGAGATATAAAACCTTAGAGGACTTAAACATGCTGTAAAACTATTGTAGATGTCACTGGATTTTACAAAGTAATGTCCTTTCCCCTCCCTTGTATTTTTTTATTTTTTTTTTTTATTTTTTTTTTTTTACATCTACTGTAGCTTTTCAGTTTAGATTTTAGTTTATAAAAAGTGTATGTTACATTTCTGGCTGGAGTTGATCTTTCTCAGCAGTACGTTGGTAAACAGTCGAGATGCTGAAATGTGTCATTTCAAACTGTAATGGAGTTTCTGAATTTACTGTTAAAACCTACACTGCACTCAATTAATTTGGGGACAACCTTTGTTTTTGGTTAGTTGATGAATTTCCTCAAAACAAAGATAACTTTGTCTCGTGTCTTTTAAATTATATTGGTTGTCTCCCCCATTTGCTTCTCCAGTTCCCCTTGAATGAGAGTTTATCCTTAAATTTATAAATCATCTCGTCTCTGTCCTTTGCAACAGGGCAAGATTTTAACCATGAAGTGTAATACAAAACCAAAGTCCAAGAAGAATCATTTTAGAGACTTCCCAAAAGCCTGAAGTAGTAGCGTACCTAATGGCAGGGTGCCAGTCCTGTCCTTCCCACCTCTTGCCCGCTGCCAGTGGAATAAATGCCTCCGATTCTCATAGGCTAGAAAGATTCAGGTATGGACGTTGTTGGGCTGTATTCACGGAAGTGAGATTGTTTAGGATGTAAATAGCGTGATCAGATTATTCACCCGGTTAAGATGCATGGTTAATGACTCTGAGCTGAACCTCTCTTTGTAATACTCCACAGGATGAGAACTTGGTTACCAAAAATGCTTGTTACAGTCTTAAAAATAAAGGCGCAGTCTTTTGATTTCACTCAAAGGAATGAATAAAGTACTGAATCGAAATATAGTGATGTTAAAAAAAGGATATTTTTTATCAGAGTATCCTTATGCTAGTGTAGTTGTGATAATGCTAAATACTCCCGAGTCGTCTTTGGGAGTGCTTTTAATTTTTTAGAAATTCGGAGGTGAACACTTGGGAGTGTCTGGAGGGAGAGATGATTCAAAGCAGCGCGAGAGATGTTCTGGAGCAGAAAAGAAACTTCAAGAATTCAGAAGGTTTTCCCTATAACTCGAATTATGTACTTTGGCTATTAAATGAGTATCTTGGATTTGGGAATAAGCTTTAGCAAGCAAAATAATTCTGAATTCCTGATTTTCCAGGGTTGTTAGATTGTCACCTAGGTTTCTAGGTTGTCTTTTTCTGCCAAATACCATATGCCGGAATTCATGCTCTCTTATATACATTTTAAGATTTTACATCATGCTGGTCAAATTAAAACTAAGTAAAATAAGATATGGTATATTAAAGCATGAGCAAGCTGGAGGAACAGGATTCTGAAGGGTATTTAAGTAGCAGGTGGACAAAGGGCTGTTCCAGATGTTTCAATTTTATGTCCCTTGCCATACTGATTTGACTAGTGTTATCTCTCAAATGCATTAAGGCCAGGTACAGACATAACACTTTAACTGATATAAGTGATTAGAAATGAATTTGTACCCATCAGAGAAGTTCAGCACACAAAACCAGTGTATATCCGTAACAGAACAGTTTTGGTGCATAAACTGGTTTAAAAATGGCGGTACCTGGTCTAAGATTTGCCCCCACTCCTTTCCTTCCCCCACCGAGCAAATATGTGTTGGTTCAGCACTGATCTAAACTACGCTGCTTACAAAAAACTGTGCAACTTCGATTCCTCCCCTGACTTCTTGAATATCTGTACCTAGCCTGAGAGACCATAATTAGAATAAGTGTGACAATCTTTAGGTCCCTGGTCTGGATGCAAAAGCAAATCATGACTTGTATTGCCTAATTCGGGCAATTTTGGCAACCATATGGGGCACTGTCGTGGACCATGCCTTGACTAACACAAGCAAAATACTGTGCTACAGTATATAGTGTTATGGAAATCTGCTAAAGTAGAAAATAGATTAGGGAACGTTTAAACGTAAAGGAGGAACAATTGCCAACATGAGTTGTGTTTTGAAGCACGTACTTGCATTTTGATTGGTCAAGTAGAAAGTTGATTGCGGACTCTTGGCTGGAAAAAACATTTTTTATTTATAAACACTATAAAAATAATGAAGTTGCCCCTCTGACCACCTCATTTAACTTTCTGAACAGGAACATTTAGATGACTATCCAGGCATTGGTAACTGCAGTAGAAATACTGTGTGTGAAGTAGGGTGACGTGGTTCAAAATTGGCACTTTGAGGTTGCCACATGCTATTGGAAACTTAAATCCATGTTGTTTTATTTTACAACAATCTAGTAATGTAGAATATTTGGTGCTTCAGTGCCTCTCTCTTAGACTTTCTGTGCAGTTTTGTCCATCTTTAGCTGATGTTGTGTAAGAAATTGCATGTTCAGACTTCTTGAAGGTAGTGTTTGCTCATGTAAATGGTTTAAAAAGCAGTACTCTAGCTGGTTAGCACTTAAACCCACTGCATCACCTAAAGCGCAAAAACTTTCAGTACCATATTTAATTCTGGAAGTCTGCAAAATAGCGTTTTTTCTTCTTTTTTTTAGTGGAAAGCTTTGTTAACAGATGTTACTTTGTTACTTTTTCCTTTCCTTTTTTGTTTTCTCTTTTAAATCTCCGAAAGATCAATACAAGCTCATTAACATATCAAGGGACAGAGGATGTCTTCACTCATAACCAAGGAATCTAAATGCAGCAGAGTGCTTTTGTATAGTCAATATTGCACCTCAGTTGTATGTTGAACCGGCATGCCAGAACTTGCTTTTATTTAGATGTGCAGTTGGCAGTGATTTGCACAACACACAAACTTCAAGGCACAGTTAGGACAATTACAAACAAATGTGATAGCATCTACAAACAGTATCAAATGGTTTTTGGTTTTATTCTAGCAAAGATCAGAAGATTATGTTTATTATGATATTTAGGTCTTAACTGGGACTGCACAGGATTTTTGCTGTGGGAATATACCAGACCACGATAATTTGTGGTCAAAAGCTAAATAAGAGTGTGTAAACAGTCTACGAAAATGTACTTTTAATCTGAATTATTGTAATGTTGATTGTTATGTCTATATAAAAGATTGCCTTGCTTTTTTATAAAGTCATTCTGTATCAATGCATTCATTATAAATATATTTGTAAATGAGCTGCCACTGAGTCTTTTGAAAGTTTTCTAGTGTTAAAGTCTAATTTAACTTGGAGGTAAATCATTATTTTGCAGTGTCAGCAAGGATTGAGAACTGCGTTTTCAGTATATATACCTCTTCACTCTTTTGAAGATATTTTTTTTTCCAAGTCAAATGCAAAGTTAAATGTATACTGATTTCAGGAAACTCAAAGTTGCATGACAGTAACTGCTCTAACTATCAGATATGTAAATTGCACACCTTTATAAAGCAAATGTTTGTACAACCTTTTACTTTCATTTTGTTCTAGTATCACAGTAAGACATAAAGAGGGATAGGGTCACCGTTCTCTTCAGAAGGAATAAAAAAAAAAGAATTCCAATGCTACTTTGGCATTTCCAGAAATGCCAGCAGCCCCATTTAGGAGACATTGCAGCAGTCCAGTATTTAGGCGACGCTGAGATTTGGTTTGGAAAGAAAAGGCTGAAGTATTCTGGGTTGTTACGGGCTGGCAATTCAGGCAGAAGCTCATGTAGAAATATCCAACTTTCGCAACAGGCAGTGAGCAGAGACGGTGGCTTCACTGGCTTCCTCTTGTCTGGAGTTCAAACTTCATTGTGCCAGATGATGGGAGGCCGAACTACTTCTGTGATTACATTGCAGATGTTTTAGGTTCCACCTCTCCTGTTTAGTCTGCCAGTGATAGAAGTGGTTAAAAACAAAGTCCTGCCAAACTGTTTGTCAGTTAAAAAAGTGGGGGGCTTGCCTACACTTTTTTCCTTCACACCTGGTATTCTTTCTGAAGTTTTCTTTGTACATTTTTTCTTCGTTTTTTCAATAACTTACAATTTTCTGCAGAAACTGGCACTTTTGGGGGGCTTCCATGACAGTTTCTGTAGGAATAACAATCGCCCACTTTCCGTTTTGGTCAATGGCACGTCTCTCTCCCCCCTATCCTGTGTCTAGGCAAATCAGCTCTATGCCTTGTTCATTCCTGTCCTCTATACGTGTCCACTCCTGTCTACGATCTCCCTACCTTTTGTTTCTCCTGTCAGCTGTTTCCTAACATCCAGAAATTAGATGAAGAAATTGTCAATGCCAGGGCTGCCAAAACTGACCAAACAACCACTACTTCTCATGGATAACTTCCACTGAGCCCCCAACCTCCCTTCTTTGCCCGTAATTGAGATTTTTTTTTCAGCTCTCCGGGGGGGCAAGGACTGTTCCTTGCTTTGTCTTGTGCAAAACTACGCATATTGGAACGGCTTGAGAGCATGACAAAATGAAACCTGCACAGCACCACCCACCAGATGCCTTGATGAACGTGAAAAATACCCCACTGCTTCTCTTGGTACGTATCAGTGACGGTAGGAAACGACCCTGGCAGAGCAGTCTCTTTCCCTTTGCCGCAGGCAGAACGTGAACCTTAATATCCAAAGTTATTGGATTTTGCAATAAAAGTGTTAACCGACTCCAAATTTAAAGTGAATATTTAAATCCAAATCAAAATGTTAAAAGAAGGGGTCTGCAGGCAGGATCTGGGCAGTGAGGAGCTGGGATCAGTGAAGATACCGGGCAGTGGTGCCCGTCCCCTCTGCAGTGCTTCCCTTGCTGCAAAGGGGACGGGAATCTGCAACAAGGGTGTATACAGACAGCTGAGCAAAAGCTTCCAGCCTGCAACTACTGCCAGCAAGAGGCTGTCAACCCTGTAGCAATAGCTAACAACAACACCAACTATATTTACCAGGCAAACAGCCATTTATATTGTAAGATACTGAGTACTATCAGCTCCTGCTGTGGTGGGCAAATGCGTTCCTTCATGATCTGTGGGCACAAAACCTAACCAGAAATATTTCCCAGAATAATCTCAAAGCATTTTGCTTTGGTCAGTAGAACTCCTTCATCTGAAAGCTACCAAAGTACCTGCAACTCTGTTTTTTGTCCTCTCCTGGGAAGGCGTTTCTCACTGGGACTGCCTGGCGCTGGATTTCATCCCGAGAGCATGCCTTGCAAAGATGAAAGGCCTGTTACGAAGGCAGAGGAAGGGAATGGGGTAGGGGAAGAGAGCAGGTGCGACATGCTCGTTCCCATGTGTCCCTTAGAGAAGCAGCTTTGTGATCTATGAAATGTTGCGCGGTCTCTGCTCGATTTTTGACAAAAGCTGCAACACAGCCTGGGTTCGTACAGGAACTTGCCAGATTTCCTACTAGCTCCCCTGCCTGGCTCCTTGGCAGTGCGGTTTCTGCCCGGCAGAACGCCCTGGTAGCCCTTACTCTGCCCTGGGGGGCAGGGGGCTGCGAGCGGTGCGTCCTGGGGTCCTGGAGCGCTGCAAATTGCTTGTTTTGTGTCCGTGGAGCAGCGCGGCCCAGAGCTAACCCTCGCATAAAGCGGTGTAACTTTGAGACGGCCCGACGGCACATAACACACTTCAACACGCAGACACTCATGTTTTAAGGGCCCATAGTATAACGTGCAACTTCACCCTTATTGAAACGAGCTGCTTCACCATTCCTAAACGTGAGCTGTACTCTGACCTGAGCTGCCGGTCTAGATGACGGGAAGCTGCTGATGTGGACGCACGGCAAGGCCGTTGTGCCTGGCTTGACATTTTGGGCGTCCCCCTTTTCTCAATGTGCTCAGTAGCATTTACACCTGGGCTTCCAATTGCCACTTCCTTACATGTGTAGCCCCAGCTGTCGTTCAGCCTAAACGAGTAGAAAGTCAAGTTGGGAGAGAGTTCAGCTGTAGCCAGCCACAGGCAGCTCGCAGCGTTTCTCGTGAAGCTCTTTTTCCTCTTAATGCTCGCGCTGCTACATGCAAGTGGCTCTGACAGATCAAGCAGCAGGTTCAGAAGCAAAGCAATGATTTTTCTCAGTAGCTCTAACGAGTTACTCCTAGCGTCGCACGGGGAGAGTGGGCACGATGATTTGTGATGCTAGCAATGAAACGATGTCTTGAAAGGATTGATTCAAGGCGGCAGTCGCCTGAAGGCGAAGATGGAAGTGAGGCAGGAGGGTTTGCTAAGATCCTTTGTGTTGCAGTGAAACGCATCTTTGGGGGGTGCGGGAGGACGGTTCGTCCAGGGGAGCAGAAATTTGCTGCCAAGGTTTCACAAGCAACCTGTGACACTTAACGGCTGAGGAAGAGCACTGCCTGGCATCACCCTTTGTGCATTTGGGGAACGGGGGTAGTTCCAATTTCTCCCCAAACTCTTGGGCGAAATGATCTCACCACTGCCAGCAATGGCAAAACTCCCCTCGACTTCAACAGAGCCAGGGTCCAACGGGGCAGAAGTCCCAGCTGGCGGCTGTCCGAGTGGTGTTGGAAAGCACGCAAGCCCCGACGGGGTTGCTGTATTCTGGATGGTGCGTGCTCATGCTGTGGTGTAAGGCATCCTGGGGAGAGCTAACCAAGGCAGGTAGGGCCGTGTGCGATGATGAATGACTCTTCCTTAGTGGAGCAATGGGTTTTCTGCTAGCAGGGCCTTGACTTTGGAGGACTCGCTATCTGGGTCAAGTGGCTGTGGGATGGGGTGCAGTGGCTTGAGTCGGGTCATCGCTTAAGGGGGCAATACGGATGAGTAGGGCCCTGGGAGGCAAGACTCCTGAGGAAGAGCTGAAAGAACAAAGGTTATTCAGTCTGGAGAAGAGCCAACCAAAGAGGGATGTGATAAGTCTTCAAATACATGAAGGGTGATTAGAGAGGGGATGGAAACGGGCTCGTCTCTGGGACTGTAGGGGACAGGACAGGACTAGGAGCAATGGCCTCGAGCTGCAGCAGGGGCAACTTAGGTTGGAAATTAGGAGGAACTTTCTGGCTGAGGATGGCCGAGCCTCGCCCGGAGAGACTGAAATCTTCATCTGTGCGAGTCTTCACGAACAGGTTGCACAGACGCATGGATGGGATGGGATGGGATGGGACGATCCTGCCTTGAGTAGGGGGCTGGACTAAACCTTGCAAGATCCTTTCCTGCCCTACTTCCCCGCAGTCCTCTGATCCGCTGCTTCCCCACAAAAAAAAAAGCAAGCGCAGGCAGAAACAGAAAAGGGCAGGTGCTTTTCCAAGCAATATATTGCCACGTCTAAGCAGACCCGACACGGTGAAGGGCACTCGCTTTTCCCTTCAATCCCATCTCTGCCTCGGACCCAGGATTCAGACAGGGCGAGATGGAGCCGTGGGATGGGGGCGAGTTCAGGACTACGCGTTGCTTTCCAGATCGGTGACTCCTGTGTTTTTTAAGGGCGTGCAGATGGTGAAGAAACTCGTTCGCTAAAAACCTGCGAGGTCTGCTTAATCACCGCGTTGCCTCTGAAGGATGCAATCAAGAAATCGGCGCTCTGATAGCAACCCGTCTAAGTAACTTCGGGCTCGGGAGGGCAGTGGCATTGGTCCCGGGGTCTGCAGGACCCCCGTGGCCAGGAAAGATGCCCGAGCGGGGCTCTCGGGAGGCGCTCCTTTGTCCCGAAATGGCTCTGCCGCACTTGGCTTTCCGGGGACCTGCAACTTCAACCAGTCGCTCTTCGGCCGTTTTGTGTGTCGGCCTTCACAGAGCGGCGGTGCTTGTTTTACCTCTAAGGATTAATTTGGGTGGAGAACAAATGTGTCGGGAGCGTGCAGCCAATCTGGCGACATTAGGAGCAGCGTGTCCATCTCCCATTTAGGGAAGTGCATTCAAACGGGACCTATAATATGCTCCTCCTTTGCTGGGGTGTGTCCCCCGTCTGTCCCTGCAACTGGGTTCATGTGGAAACACCCTTCCCAGGGGTGCCTAGACGGTTTCATTTGGTTATTTCCAATTTCTGCAGTGACAGGGAGGTGGCAGTGTCCTCCTCTCCCCTGCTCTTACCTGTGGCCTGTTATAGGGTGTTCCTGGGTTTGCACCTGGTAGCTGTGTCTGGGGGTTTGAAGCGGTTTGGATAAACGATGGCAGGATTGCAGGCCCAGGGTGGGAAGGGGGGTCCCTTACAGTCCTGCGCTCCTAACAGATCGCTGTGGCCATTCTCAGCCTTTCACTTGTTTCCAGACTTCTCTTCAAAGAGAGATGCGCCCAAAACCCGAATGGTGACACTGCGCTGTTACGACGGAGAAGCTGTGCAATGAATAGAGTTGGCAAAAAGGGGGGTCAAGGGGAGAGATGCTGAAATATCTTGAACCACTGAAGCACTCTCCTCTTTAAGCTGCAGCCCATCTCCTGGAGCTATTTCTATTGTCCGGACAGCTATTCATTTCTTCTTAAAGAACTCGTTAGGAAAATCCGCCAGGCTGTACAACGAAACCTTGCACGAGGAGCTTCCAGCAGGATGGGGTGGAAGACGCCTATAAAGACAAGAAAAGCAATTCATGCCAGTTCACCTCGATGCACAAGGGTTGGCGTGGGATGACTGTTGTGATGGATCTCGGTCTGGGGGAGCTGCTCCAGCAGCGGTGAGTAGCTCCTTGCTTCCTGCTCGGCGTGCATCATAAACAGTGTCCCCACTTGCATGGAAAATCAAAGGGAATCAAAGGCACCATCTGCACAGAAGAGCAAAAACGATATATTTTATTGTCTTGTTCACATATCATTAAAAGCCCATCCAGCTGGTGAACCCCCAGGCAGGGTAGAAATAGCTGCTGAGCCTGCTGCACAACCATCTATCCGCACAAATAGGTGAAATCAGCACAAAAGGAATAAGGCCAGCTTCCTCGGTGGCTGCTGCTCACCCTGCGTTCCCCGAGCGCCGGCCCTGAACTGAGCAGGAAAATGTGCATCGACGTTCGTGCGCGCCACGAACCTTCACGCGTTTCACCCGGGTCTTGCCTTTCCTGTCCAGCACCACCTGCAGTGCCTCCTGCAGGACATCTTGCAATCCAACCGCAGGCAGCGATCCTGCTCATGTTGCCGAGAGTTTTGTCTGCAAGTGATGTTACGGGATCGGGCTCTCGGAGGTAAATGTCCCAGGAATCCTGTCTGCTAATGGACAGGATCCTTTTCAACAGGACAAAGAGCAAGGCCCAACGTGTGGCATCGCATGTTTGACACGGGGATTGGCAGGAACATGCGGTGAACTCATTGGCTCATTGAAGTTAAGGCCAGAAAGCAGCCTTCAGTCATCTAGTCTGACCTGTGTAATGTTGGCCTCACACTTCCAGCCCACGATCTCTGCCTTGAGCCCAGTGTCTGCAGCATATCTTCCAGCAGCGCATCCAGCCTTCACGTGCTGCTGCGTCCATCTCTCCAGTGCATCCTTCACGGGCTGCTGCGTCCGTCGCTTCCAGTGCATCCTTCACGTGCTGCTGCGTCCGTCTCTTCCAGTGGCATCCTTCACGTGCTGCTGCGTCCGTCTCTCCAGTGCATCCTTCACGGGCTGCTGCGTCTGTCTCTCCAGTGCATCCTTCACGGGCTGCTGCGTCCGTCTCTTCCAGTGCATCCTTCACGGGCTGCTGCGTCCGTCTCTTCCAGTGCATCCTTCACGGGCTGCTGCGTCCGTCTCTTCCAGTGGCATCCTGCACGTGCTGCTGCGTCCGTCTCTTCCAGT
>JAGPOW010002742.1:20057825-20075121 GCA_030014935.1 Caiman crocodilus | reverse complement strand
CACACACACACACACACACACACACACTGCAGAAAAGATTGGTGCATAGACTTTGGGAAAGATGTGCCTTATACATTTGGCTTGGGCTAGAGGTCGAATTGTAAACGCCAGCTCAGTTCAGCCATACTTGTGCCCCGTTCTCGGTGCCGTTCTCATTGTTCTCCGACAATGGGCAGGTGTTTGGGAAATGGCTGCAGTTCATTTGGACACCCTCAGGTTCCCATAAGCAAAGAGGTGCCTGTAAATTGAAAAGCATGGTTGCTTTTTGCTACGCTCCTGTTCTTGCTTTCAGAGAACTAGGAACAAATGCAGTATCCGAGCCAGAACAAGGCAACCTGTGCCCCTGGGTAGGGGACCAACATGAATCTAGTTTGCTATTTCAGCTACACTTGTGCAAATACACAAACTCAACAGCACGTGTGGTGTGTTTGCACCTTCCTGCTCCTATAGGCTTCCTTACAGCTTCTCAGGGGGCTTCAAGAAAGGCGTTGGTGGTCACCCGCCTCCACTGTGGCGAGTCCTGAAGGCTGGTGGGGTGGAGAGGTCGCTTAGGAGAAGATGGCCTGAAGGCGTCAGTCCTCACACTCAAAGCTGTTTAAGGTAGGGAGAGTCGAAAACCTAGACGGGGGTCACATTTAGGATGTGGCAAAGCCTGATGTGTGAGCATCTCACACTAGGCCTGGCAGGTGGTTTAAGACATGCAGGGCCCTCCCGCCTGCCTATCTGTGAACATCATGGATAGGGCTCGAGGCTGAACTGCATGCCCGGGGGAGCAAACAGTGCCCATTGGTTTCTATGAGGCTGCCTGATGGGTGACTGTGAAAATGATGTCCATGGTCTGGCCCCTAAAGAGTGTGGATGATCCGAAGAAGCTAGGGATTAAAAGAAACCAGCGAAGCTTGTCTGGGTATTTTTCCTGCAGGTTGGTTCCCGGTTGTTGCAGTAGCATTGTGGGTCAGTCTGGGCTGAAGGAGACTCATTTTTCATGTATCAAGAGCAGACCACCATATGACTTAGCTTCAAAGCCCTGCTGCGTAAAATGAGATGTTTCTGCTAAAAAATGCCCTGCCTCTTAACTTTGAGCAAAATAAACTCATGCATGAGTTTGAAAGGTCTCCTATGCCTCATAGAGGATGTCTCCTTGCGAGCGCATCTTTATTTAATGTTGTATTGTTTGCTTCATTTGAGATGCAGAGCATTTGGGCCTGTTTCAAGTTCAAGGGCAGCTTATACTCGAAGGCATGTGGCATCTTCCTAGGTCTTCCCTTGGCTGTCAGCCCTAAGACAATGGCAGCACCTTGCAAGCATTAATGGCTTTGACCCTCTCATTAGGACCCCCATTTACAGACTGCAACAGTGGCACGGGGAAAGGGGCGAGGTAGCAGGGGATGCCAGTGGCTGATTTGGAACCGGAGCCCAAATCTTCTCTGTCCCAGTCTAATGTACTCTTATCAGTATTTTCAGCCTCTCTCCAGTACTGTTCCATGGCTTGGAAAAGCTTAATACATGATGACGACAATACATTTATGGCTAATTTGTGGTCCAGAGCTCAATTAGCCCATCAGTTGGAAGGTGTGCTAGATGACTATTAGGCATTGCTACAAGACCTTTGGGGCTCTACAACCATCGATAGCTGTGAGTTACCCAGGTATCAAAGCGGCTGTTCATTGCTTAAGCTGATATTCGAGTTCCTTAATCAATGGGACCTTAATATAAAGCATGTCCTTGATGTACTTTACTAACAAGTACTCCAAAAGCACTTGCTGTTTGGACATTAAAGTCTCAACTAGCCCCTACCCACATGCAGTGTAGTGAAAGGCCGTGGCTATTATTTATAGTGCATCTTTGGAGCTTGCGGCGTGCAGAGATGTGACCATACCTGCAACCTATAGAGCAGGGGCAGGCAATTATTTTGGGCGGAGGGCCACATACTGAGTTTTGGCAAGCCATTGAGGGCCATATGACAGGCAGCCGGGGGCAGTTAAATATTAATTTTCTAATTTTTTTTAGGGGTCCCGCGGGCCGGATAGAATGGCCCGGCAGGACACGTTTTACCCACCCCTGCTGTAGAGTCAAGGGTCCTTGGTAGTAGTGGGCTGTGTTAACAAAACTGGTTAGAAAAAATGCTCATGCTGACCTCAGACTCTAATTTCCTTCATTGCCCCGTACGCTTCTTCCTTGGTTTCAGGAGCCGCAGCACTGTATTTCACAAAGGTGCCTGAAAAAAGTTTTTCTTTCCCCTCATTTTGGACTCCATTAATGACAGCAGCGTGATGCCCTCGGGACTGGAGCTGCGCCTGGACCTGGGTGCAGTCAGGGTGCTGTGCAAGAACAGCAGGCTCTCTCATTTTCTTCCCCTGCGTGATTTGTCTGTGATTAATGCCCGCGGAAGGCAATCAGCTATGCCCAGTCTAATTCCCAGTATTATTAAAGAGGAGATATTACAAGAAAAAACAATGTTAGATTTTAGTGGCTTTATTACATTTTTTTTGGAAGGCGTTCGGCGATGCACAGGGATAGATAAGCTCATTTCCCTGGATGTTAATAAGTCGAAGGGCAAAATTACGTCCGTCCGCGAATCGCGTCTGAACGCTGGTTGAGCCCAGCCGGCATTTCGGCAGAGTCTCCAGAAACCTGTCTGGCCAAGGGCATGGCGACAGGCGCCTTCCACTCTTCCCCAGGGAGATAAAAATGTGTGTGTCCAGTGACTTGGCTTCGTCGCATATGATTAAAAGACGGTGGTTCAGATCATGTCGCCACAGACCACGTTTGAAACTAGCTGACTGCAGAAAAGGAGTCAGAAAAGGGGGATCGTTATCTGGTGGGATTAGCCATTATCTGGCTGTGCACCACGCTGGCTACACGCCTGGGGGGACGGGGGTGCGCGTTGGAGCACTGTGCCATTTCAGGACGGTGTGGACATGCCTTGCGTGATTGTAATGGGCCCCCATGAAGCAGGCAAAATGACTTTCTTTTGTCATATTTTACTTTTGTGAATGAATATGGACAAAATACATTTACTTTCGTAACGCCCTGTCACCTGACCCTTAAGGCTGGGTGACGTAAAAGCAGCGAGGAGGAGGACAACCCACTCGCCTTTTGTAGTAACAGTTTTTGGGGACTTGAGCAGGATGGGCTAGAATAACACTTAGGCACCCAAGTCTACTTCTGCGTGTCATGGGGGAATGGTCTCGGGGCCAAAATGTGTGTAAGCTTGTGACAGGGTTGGTCCTGGTGGCTGGGAGCAGCTCTGGCACTTGTCTCGGGGGACATCTCTCTCTGCGTGAGACCCTGCAGAAAAGGGGGGGCAAGGTGTGCTCTGCACCAGACCTTTTCCTGGTGGTTTTAACGTGTAGCCTAATGCCAGGAGCAGCCCCAGGTCCTCCTACCCTTCTCGGACGCAGGGGAGGGGAGGACGTGTATGGCGACAGATCTGCCATGTTTCTCAAAAACCTTTGCCCTTGCAAAGGGAAGGGGCAGGGCTTGTCTTGGACATGACTCCAGCATCTGTGTTTGTGGCTTCCCAGGGTGCTATAATGCACCAGCGTTTAGGCACAAGAGAGGGTCTTCTGAACAAAAAACCCCACCTAAAAATGCAGCTTTGCCTGGACACCCAGCAGCATGGCTCGTGCTGCTGCCTCGCCGCGCTCCCGAAAGGACGGCGCGCTCTCAGACTGCCGTTCATCCCTGCCACGTGAAACCATGCCACGGCCGGTTAGATCATCCCAGGGCTCAGGCCGTTAGCCAAAACCGTTCCTCGCTAACAGGCAAATACATCTAGATGTTTTTCTGGTTTGTTTGTGCCAGGAGGTTGGACACCCGTTGTCATCCGATGATGCCTGGCTAAGCGCTGCTTTGCAAATGGGCTGTTTCATACATCTGTTGTTTCTAATAATATCATTTGTCTGGAGAACGCCTGCTGAAATCCCCTCGTCCAGGCCGACAGGGAAGGACCGCGTTGGTGGGGCAGTCGTGCTAGCTGAGTTAGTCTAGGGAGCCGACTGTGGAAGAGGTAAGTGGTATGAAGAGGGTCTTCCTTGTTAATCCTCTGTCGACTTGGGGAGCACACAAGTGTGGACTCCACAGGTCACGCTACGTTGCCTCCTTGTGCACACTTTAAGCAGGGGGGGGGGCTAAGATGCGGTCGTGGCTGAGCCATGGTTTCTTTTATACGGGTGGGTCCTCACAGGTCGGGAAAGCTGTATGAGGCCATCTTGGTGGAGCCGGGACCATCGTTAGAGCAACAGTCTGGAGGCTGCCAGGTCAGTGCTTCGTCACAGAAGGTGCCAGCGCTGTGAACTTCAGCGGACTTTTGTATGAGTTGAGACTGTTAAGTGTCCCGCGGGGGCAGGCGCTGTGACCTCCTCTCCGTTTTCCATCTTCCACAAGAAGGGTGAGGCGATCAGGACTCGTAGTAGAGATGACATCGTTTATGAGACCAACAAGGTTTTTGCAAAAAAAATAAAATTCTTTAATTGCAAGCTTTTGGGCACAAAAGCTTGCACTTAAAGCAATTTTTTTTTTTTTTTTTGCAAAATCTTGTTGGTTTCATAAAAGATGTCATCGCTACTACGAGTCCTGATTGCCTTTTCCTCTAGGCCAGTACGGCGGTAACCTGGATAGCTGGCACAAGAAAGGTGAGGCTTTTTGACTAGGAGGCGTCACACGGATCTGGTGTGAAGTCACCGAGGAGCTTTGGCGCGATCCCACCCTGATTTCAGTTGCAGAATGAAAGGACGCGTTTTCAGTGTCTCTCTTGGTCTGCGTGTCTCTCCTTTGTAATATTCTGCCCCGTTTTGCTTGTGACAGGGCACGTGAATGGGAACATCGTGCTCCTACATTTACTTTTTAGCTAGAAAGGTGAGTGGGGCATCTCCCATATAAACCATGTCCCTCCTATAACACCTGGAAATATTCCTTATAGAACAAGAGAATGGGAAAACAAGAAATAACACTACAAAATTACTAGATTGAACAAAGTAGGGCCAACATCAGCCTTTTCCTGGCTCGCCCTAAGTGGAGAAAGAGGTTTTTTTTTTTTGGTCATAATTTAAAATAAATATGTTTATATAATGCCCACCATTTTGTAAAGAGAAATGCAAATGAGGGGAAGACAAGTGAGGCAAGGATTTTTGTGGGTGATATTTTTTTTACCGGACCAACTGCATGAGTGGGATGGATTGAGACGAGCTTTTGATCGTTCACGCCCATGGCAGCTGTCACCAGTGGGCTCTCAGCTAGGTCCTGCTGAAGCCTCGTCTATCACCTAGGAACAATGACCAGTTTGTATTTAGGCTCAAATTCTGGCTGCTGTGTTGGTGCTGAGTGTTGGTCCTATTCAATAAATATTTGCTAAAGAAATAAAAAACCCCCCACATTTGGTTTAGCTCATGTTACAGCTGCTTGGAGCTGCTGCTGTCTAGCTGGGGTTTGCATGTGTGAATCTGACCCGAACTGTGACCATCTCACCCCATGAACCTGCACATTTGGAGGCCAGTTCTGCCTTCCTGTTGAAGTCAGTAATACTCAGGCTCGTAATAATGCAGAACCAGGGACCTAGCTGAGGTTTATCCATGAATACATGCAGATGGAGGTTTCAGGCTTCTCTGGCTTTCCGATGCTGTGAAAAGGGACCAGCTAGATTCCCTGACTTTGGCTCAGACCCACAAGGATGCAGAGAGGTTTGCTCCAGGTTTGCTCCAGTGACGCTGCTGATGGGTTCTCATTGTTGCTTTCTTTTCCCCAGTGGGAAGCGGCTATTACTTTGTCCCCCGAAGGAGCAGGCTGATGCAGACAATGCAGCCGCCTGTTCTGCCTGTCACACATCCCTCACAGGAGGCGGCGAGGAAGCTAATCCAGGCTTCACTTCTGAACGGGGCAACAATAAAAATGAGACGGTGGGTCTGCAACTGCTGGGAATGGGGGAGCTCTCGCAGACAAGGGGTCAGTGCATATGCTCAGAAGACCCCAAAGTTCAGTTCTGGTTCATCTGGACCTAGGCAAACAGATGGACAGAGGTCTCCTGATCAACCCACTCCATGAAAAAAATCAGCAAAGTGCATGGCACTGGAGAAGATTTCTGTCCGGGCCAAGAAAGGCAATGGTGCTTGGACTGAACTTAGTGATGGGGGAAGTAGTTTTTTCAGTTCTTCTTGGAAAGAATTAGTCTGTTCTACTTAATGACTGTGCAGGCGGTGTGTACAGTAAATAGACTGCATGCACCTGCTGTGCCACTAATCTCAACTCACCCAGCAGCATTTTTGCTGTTATCCCTTGCCTGGCGGTGGATTGCAGCCTAGTGCTTTGTTGTTCACTGGAAACCAAACCTTATGAGCCAGCTGATGACAATAGCAAATGTGGGGCTGGTTCCCCTGCCCTTCCCTTGAGACCTGCTTGCTGTTTAGTAGCCAGACAAGTAAGGGGAGAACACCTGTGAGGTGGGAAGGAGGGAGTTAACCTGCAGGTTTGCCATTTGCAGTGGATCAGTTTACGGAAAAGCACAGACGTGATGATATCTTGCAGGTGCTGGGTCTGGGCCCCAGTTTCTCCTTCTAGTAACAAGCCCGTATAAATGCAGGCATCAATCCAGGGCTAGTGGAAGTGCACATGAAGGCTGCCTCAGCCCAGTGAGCTCTACCAGATCTAGGCCTCCTTCTGAAAGGCGAGGGTATCCACATAGTCAGTTGTAAATCCCCTGCCCTGTTTGGTGGAGCCCCTTTGCAAGCAGATTTTGGATTCTCTATGTCCCTCTTTGGCTTCCTTCCATCCCTTTGTAATGGTGGCTACTTCGTTACCTTGGGCAGTGGTAGAGGGTAGGCTGTGTCCTTTACCAGTAGTCCTTTCCCTGGGTTTATGGCGATCAGTTTGGTGAGGCTGCAGAACCTGTACATGAATTGTAGCTTTCTAACAAAGAGAGTCAGGGGTTTCCAATAAGGCTGAAATCTGGCCTCTGACATCTGGGTGCAGCTGGAGAATGAGAACTTACGCACACAATTAAGGCTTAAGTGTAGGCTGCTCATCTCCTGTTCAAGCCCTGATGCAAGAGGCCTCATTTTACAACAGGTGGAGCCCCCAGCCAGCTCTGCTGATTTCAGTGCAGCTTCTGGCAGAGGATCTTGCCTCTCTCCTGAAACTGCAGGTTCAGCTGCATAAGAAAAGCAATAGCCTGAGCCATGGAGGTATGAGATGCCTCCCAAGGAAAGCAAGGTTGCCCTTCTGAAAGTGGTCCTTTTGCCAGAGGCTTCAGAGGGGCTGCATCAGGAAGGCTTCATGCCCAAACTCTGGCTTTTCTTCCTGGAAAGTGGCCGCACATAGAACAGTGGAACCTGGAGGCTAAGGGAGCTAGTACATGTGTTATTATTACAATGTACATGTGACAAAAATTTCTTTTTGTGTGGCTTAATGGTGCCACACATTACATGTACCTGAGTTTTGGGGCTTTAAATAAGTTTGCAGTATTGCAAACTACATTCCAATGTAGTTGAGTTTGCAATGTTGCAACTTGGAACATTGCAGCCATTAGTCAGCTTGTCCCCCAGCTGTGGGAGAGGCAGGCAGGTCCATAGAAAAAAATGATCAGATCCCTCACTGCTTCTGCCCTCAGCAGGCTCTTGCAGAAAGCAGGATGCCTGGGACCACCCAGGAATGGGATGGTTCAGCCCTGGGCCAGCACAGGAAGGTGGCAGGAGGACAGCTGGGTTTGTTGGTGGTGGGGACAGTGCACAGATCATGGGGCTGCCCAGGCAGGCTGCTAGCTGGCCGGGTGCTGTCCCAGCTTGAAGGTGCCCTATCCAACACTTCCCCAAGCTCAGCTGAGCTTCCAGCACCCTACCACAGTAGTCCCTACCACCTTCTCTGGCCACTAGCAAACTCAGCCATCCTTCTGCCACCTTGTGCCTCTGCCCCAGGGACAAGCCAGCACATTCCCAGATGGCTCCAGGTGTCCTGCCGGCCACAGGAGCCTGCTGAAGGCAGAAGTGGTGAGGGGCCTGATCCTTCCCCTTCTTCTTTTCATTTTTGGCAGAGCCTGCCTACCTTTGCCACAACTGGGGGGTGAGATGACAGATTAACGGCCCCCCCCAGCTATGGGAGAGGTGGGCAGGCTTGGCCAAAAACAAAAGAAAACAACTCCAAAAGTGATTGGGCCCCTCACCACTTGTGCCTTCAGCAGGCTCCTGCAGCCTCTGGGACAATCATGTATCTACAGTGACAGAAAAATAAAACCCTAGGTTTGCATTGAACTCACCATTTCAATCTAGGGGGTATAAAATGCAACTCAAAGGACTAAACCCCGGTCGCATGTACAAGCACTCTGAGGGTACAAACCACCACTAACAGTCGACTCGGGATCTCCCAGACCCCCTTTGTGCATTTGTCTATGGCAACAGTGGCTCCCTCGGCACTGCTTGTGCTCATTCTTGTGAATGTATTGGCTCAGGGAACAAATGTGCTGTTGGTAAAAAAAATAACAAAGGCTCTGAAATGTAAGAGCATTTCTGTAGCACTCAGCTGGTACCTCGCTGCCGAGATTTTGAGACAAGCTGTTGTGGCGACACGTGCAGATTGGCCAAGTCCGAAACAGCAGGGCTCTCCTGCAAGCTTCCCAGTGAGAGGCGAGACTACCCACTTCCTGCTCTTACAGCTAGTGAAACCTGGGCGGCTCCTGTCCCAGGGACAGACTTGCTGCTCTGTTGTCACCCAGACTGAGACGTGCCTGTAGGGAGTCACCGCTGTGCACGTAAGGAATTTGTCTTTGTGTGATTGGATGCAGTCCAGGTTTTTATATTTTATATGCTATTTGCATCCCAATGCCACAGCTATGCCCGCTCCCAGGGCTGGGAGGCTGGGAGATGGATGCAGCAGGTTTTTCCTGCTCCCACATGGGTTATTTCTTAATATCTTGCTTTTAGAGGCAGCTGCAAAAAACATTTTGGATGCTTTATGTGAAACCCGGGCAGAGCTTGACCATGGTACAGCACTCATGGGCTAAATAACTGGGTTGAACCCATCAGGCTGAACGCCTCAGGTCCATTCTGCTTATTTCATTTGGGGCTGAATCCTCCCACCATTTAATTGTGTCTGGCTAGCATGTGATCTGCTGCAGCACACACTCACTCCAAGGTGTGCAAGGACCTGGCCTCCCTGCTGGTCTCTCCTCTACGGTACTGCACAGGGGTCTCCAGTTCTGCCCGACAGAGCTCACATCCCTCCCCTGCAGCCCGTCCACAGTCCTTCCCTTGTGCGCTGATGTGCTGCACAGCTTGGCTTGGTACCCCACTTCTCCAGCTTTCACAGTTTCCAATGTCAGCTGCACAACCCTAGTATTTCCACTGCATTTCAGGCCTGGCAAATCTATGAAAGAGGCTGGGGAATTTGACATTAGCACTCATGCTTTCTCCCCTGATTCTCTCCATTTTCTGTTCCTTTCAGGATCCAAAAACTAGAACCCGGAGCTGAGAAATAGGCACAGAAACGACACTAGTTACCTGCCAGCTTGGAATGAAGGCAAGTTAGTGTTGGAGGAAGGTCTTGTTATCAGCGTCAGAAAACTGGATCTTTCTCCCTTGTCTACGTGCTCATGACTCACCAACAATTGTAGTGGTCTTTACTTGGCGATGTACATTCGTCTGCCCATTAGAAAGGCCTTAGCTTTCCCCAACAACTTACAAGATGAGGTGCTGCACTGGTAGACGGTACTTTTAAGGTTTCTTGGCAATAGCTGTGTTCTGTCTAGGAATTTTGTGTGTTGCAGGAAAGTGATATATAGCTGACAATCATCGCGGATGCCAGCTCTACTGTGTGTTGGTGGAAGGACCTGGTATTTGAGGACATGGAGTACGTGTGTTCACCTGGGCTCATTGGAAAGAGCTCATTAGGTAAATGTTGGATAGAGGCCTCTGTGGAAATCAACCAAAGTTTGAAAAGAGGATGAAGTGGGTACGTAAGATGAGAAAGGGTGCCTTTCTTAAGGCTGCCTTTTTAAAATGCAGAGAGGCAGCAGACAGACTCATGGAAAGGAAGAGTTGCATATTGCAGATGAGATATTAATTTGCTTATGCCGAATAAGGGGAAGGCTAATATCCCTTTTCTGTATTAACCAGGACTTGACCCCATGTTATTCTGAGCTGTCTGTCTACCCACCGAATTATAAGATCCTGACCCATTTTTACTCTTTCTGTAACAAGACAGATTTCCATTGTCTCCCAGCTAAGGTCCTCGGGGTTTGTCTGTGAATCAGGCAACTTTTTAACAAGAACAGACAGTCATTCATTGTTGGAACAGGCAAGTGTGATGTTTTCTATCCCTGGAGTCGGTAAATCAGGACCAGATGTCCTTTGAGAAGATAACTTGCTATAGGTCTAAAGCATATTGGATTTGCTGCAGGAAGCAGAAATCCTATCGCAAGAGAGCTCACTGGGTGATCATATTGCGCACTTTTGTTAACATACTCTCAATGTTAAGACAGACTTGCATGTTGCCATTTTTGCTGTGTGTTCACGGCTCCATTCCACACAGCCTGGACAGTGGTCCTTTCTCCTCCCCTCCCAACATCCATTTCTGGGTCTCATGGTACGTCTATATCATCAGTAGTTCTCAATTATTATAGACTCAAGGCATCCCTCCATAGCTGCTTTGGATTTAGAGATATCTCATTTGAAAAACTGATTTCACTTGATTTTGGACAATGGAAAAATGATAGAGCAATTCTTCTAGTGCAAAGACCTTTGTAAGATGACAGGAGGTCTGAATGGTTTTTGACTCTACAGATTCCTATTTGAAGTCTTTGGGTTTATCTTGTGAATCAGGTATAGGTGTTTGCATGCTTAGCTATGCTAATAGTGCTCAGCACCCTTAAAAGGATCTCATGAAACCCTGCTTGAGAGTCACTGATTTATACTATGGTAGTGGGTGTAGACGCAGGTGAGCAATCTCAAATTTCAATTGCGAAACCCTTGTTCATGGGGGAGAGGCTACGCTGAAAAATTATTACCAGAGCTAGCTGCTACCAGCTGTAACCAGGGCGACATTGTTTTCACTTAGCTCAGATAGGTCTTCTTGGCTAAGTACAGACGGTCAAAAAGCCTGAGGCTGAATCAATTCAGTCTTTGCAGGTTAGTCTAAGCTGCAGAGAGTAAACTGATAAGCAAGTGAACAGACATTCACTTCTGATTCCAGAAATGCAGCCACGTGCCTGCAGTGGCTCAGGCCAGAAGCCAGGGGGTGCTAGAGCATGTCTTCCTGCTCAGCTGGAGCAGACAGCTTGGGCCAAGGCTAGCCCAACTATCCTTCAACGGAGGGGTTTGCAGGTCAGGGGCATAGCATCCTGGGATACTGGGGGACTGTGAATTAACTTGAATCTGGAGTGGATCTGGGACAGAAGTTCAATAAACCAATCAGTTAAGTCTAATACTACCTCCAAGTTTATCTTAAACTGGTTTTGGCCATTTTAAAAGCAGTTTATGTGCACTGAAGTTCTGTTGTGTTACAGATCTGAATTGGTTTCTGATCACTTGTACTGGTTTATGTGTAATTTCTGGACGTAGCCCTCATGTTTCAATCACATTACAGTTTAGGGTTATCCATATGCATTAACATGTATTGGCTTTCCAATACCTCGGAAAAAATATTCAAATAACTCAATAAGAGTTGATGTTTCAGTGTTACGTATGTCTGAAACACTCTTTCTCCTCTCTTTCTCTATAAAATAAAGTATAATTAAAATAAATATAAAATAATTATATACATACATATACATGCACACACACAAAGGGGATACATTACATTATGACCTATTTCTTCAGATTTCCTCAGGCACTGACAGACACAAATACAACAACTATTTCTGCCATTATTATCGTAATTAATTTTGCAATGGAAAATCATGTCAGATGCCTCTTTTAGTTGTGCTTCTGTTGAACTGGAAATTTGCATTTTTATTTTCCTTGCCATTTTCTTTAGCTCCCATTTCCCAACGTGAAATTAGCATTTTTCTTTTCCCTGCTGAGTTTATGGCACTTTTACATTTTTTTTATTTCACAAACATCAATTCTGTTTTGCCCCCAAGGTTTCTAATGGGACTTACACCCAAATGGCACTCTTGTTCCCAATGAGAGGTTGATCTTTTATTCTTTGCAGACACAGGGCTCTGGGCTAAGTCTGTGGCAGGAATGCTAGGGTTTTAAGGCCAGATATTTAAAGGCATTTAGGTGCCTAATGACCTTTAAAACTCCAGTCAATAGGAAACAGTCTCTTAAGTGTTATTAGGTTGGGTGCTGGTGACAGCTTCTCTGGTGGGTTTTCTACTCAGAAAATCCTAGTATCTCTGTCTTTGGGGCAGGTGATGCCTTGGATAGTCCATTGCTTTTAAGGCTTGGCTTCATATTCATTATGGGAAGGACTGTGCAGGGTTGTGGGAGAAGGGATCATAGGGGACCACAACAAGCAGCAGTAGGAAGAGAGTTACTTCTGCAGGAGTGCAGCATTGCTTTGCCTCTCGGATGAAGGGTTGCTCCAGCCCACCACATATCAGCCCCAGGAAACCACACGTAGGTCCAGGGCATGATATTCTCATGTGCAGGAGGAAGAACGAGGGATGTGCATCATGTCTGAGTCCCCATCTGTTTTCCAAGCTGCTCCTGGGGACAGGTGACGACCCTTTTTCTGGGTGACCATACAGCAAAGCCTTGGTTAAGCACTTCTGAGCACTGAAAACCATGGGGAAAGCCCTCTCGTCCCAAGTATTTTGTGTGCAAGCACTTCAGACAGCCCGCTGGGGAAGGCGTGGCAGTGAGGTTCTGCTTCTGCTGAGACCGAGCTCTCCGGGCAAACCTCCCGCTGTCACTCTCCGGCCGTAGCTCCATTTGCAGCAGGAGGCTAAGCAAGATCAAGGCAGCTGCTTTAACTCCCCGGGAACAGAGATCTAGCCCGGGGTCTTCCCATTTCTTTCACACAGACTTGTTCCTCTTTCCAGTGGAGCAACCCAGGTGTCGCCGTGCTAAATTCAATGCCCTAACTGGGCACTGTGCTGCCTCCCCCGAGTCCTTCCCTGTTACGAAAGGTAGGCGAGGCTCAGACGCCATCGGGGTGGATGTGATGGGACATATATTCAGCCAGAACCAGTTGAATGGAGGGAGGAAGAAGAGGCGAGAGAAAGAGGAGTCTGTCGTCACCCAACTAGACAAGTCTTAAAGACACAGCTGATTTGGGTACTGGCGCCAGTTTTAGCTGCCATCCAGCACAGGCTGCCTGCCTGAGCATTTCCTCAGTTTCTCAGGTGGGTTTTGCAGTCTACACTACAATGGCGAGATGGCTAACGGTGTTCGATCCTGGTGGTTTATGGCTAGCTTGGGGATCTCTCTGCTATGCTGCAGTCCCAGTGCTGCCTTCAATGTAGGCACACGGAGTTGCTTAAAGTCCCCCGTGCAGAGTCCCATGGGAATATCGCACCGAGTTGGCCCTTCACAGCATTGACGGGAGGGAGCGAGGAAGCCGCTACACGCGTAAAAGCATTCATTGGGTTGCTTTCCATCTCTGTTGTGCATGCCGTAGCTCAGCCTGTGATGCCCACGTATCGGCCGTGAGTCGCACAGAACGGTACCAAGAGCCCCGGTTGCTGTTATCTGTGCAGCAGGTTGCAGGGCAGGTGATCAATATTTTAGCGGCAGCTTAGAAACAGGCCCAATATTTATTTTCCCTTTTCAGGTCACTTATGAGACAAGTGTATTGTGGAGATGCATGGAGGGGAATTAGCCTGCTGGATTTAATAGCTAGTATCGTGCTTAGCTCTCAGGGCTGAGCCCTAGTCAGATCTTCATCAGCATTTAGGACAACCTTGTCCTCTTTGAAATGTCATGCTTCATTATCAGGGAGCCAGGCTGGCTCGGAAACCGTGGAATTAGGTTACAGACATTTTCTGTGCAGGAGACACTAGCTCAGGGAGTAGTCGTTTGCTCTTGACTGGTTGAGGTCAAGCCTTGGGTAGCTACTTGGAGCTTATAGGAAGTGGACTGGGAGATTCCCTTTTCTCAGTGGCATGGCATCAAGAAACCAGTCAGAGGATTTCTTCTAAAGGTCATTGGCCGACAAGCTGAGAAATGGATGGAGCTTGGAGAACGGCCTGACCGCTGGAACTGGTTGCTTCATAGGATCGTAGAAAAGTATGTCTGGAAGACACCTCCTGCGGTCATCTAGGGCAGCTTCAGGTTGATGCAGTCTGGTACCTGTGATGCTTGGACTGTTGTTATCCCTGTGGATAAGCAAATGTAGAGGCAGGTCTGGGACTTTCCTTAGATGCTTAAAGGTATTTTGAAATCTGCCCCTATTTGCACCTTTAGGTTCCTAGAATAGACTCCCAGCAGGGATGGTGCAGGGACCTACCCTGGAGATCTTCAAAAGGAGACAGGATGCACACCTTGCTGGGGTTATTTGATCCCCAGTTGTCTTCCCCACCTAGAGCAGGGGGGCTGGACCCGATGATCTCACGGGGTCCCTTCCAGTCCTCAACTTTTGTGAATCTGGGACTGCAAAGCAGCCCCCTCCTGTCACCAGCACTGATTTGGGGACTTTTGCGGTTTGAAAGGTTTGATATTTCATGGACTGCACATGCTAAACCTTGAGACAGCCAAACAAAGGCAAAAGCAGTTTAGTGCCTTATCGCCGAACTCACGGCATGCAGGTCCCCTTTTAATGTGGATCCCGTTATCTGCTGGTTTCCTATTATACTTGTCAACGCCTCCCCAATCTCAGGATATGCTGGTAAGAGCGTGCTTCGTATTGTAGATCGTTTCAGCTTTGTCTCTGTCACAAGGAAAAGAGCATTTTCCCTCCGCTACCAGGATCTGCATGAGCCCAGAGGGTCCTGAATGTGTTCTCTTAGTTTATCATTTTATTGCTTGGGTAATACCCTGTGCAGATGTACTTCTGACCAGCATATTAGTCATCTGAAGCGGAGAATACATCCATTCCTCCATGAGCGTAATTAATGTGTATAAATGGATACCGATCAAGCACGTGAGTCTGGAAGGAGAGACACAAATTTAAGAGGCATTTGTCAGGTTCGTGTCTTTTGTAGGGGTTGAATATGAATGCACATACACGATCATACCCTTGAACCGTGTGAGTCCCTTAACTCATTGCCTCTGCCTTTCCATCCTTTATCTGTCCTTTCTGTTAGGAGTCGAAACTCTTCAAAGACAGCACAACTTCCCATCAGCTAGCTCCCATACGAGGGGTGCCCCCGTCTTGGCGGGGACTTCCAGGCACTACTGAGAATACGCATACATTGTATTTACCTATAAATAAACCCTTCATATGAGTAGTGGATTGTGCAACAGTTTAGGACTTTGGCTCCGAAGAGCTGTGGATGGTCATTGTCTGTATTTGTTGCAGGTGTGAATCACAAAGCCAAGTGCCAACACAGTGCTTATGTGTGGGGCTCAATCAGTACTAAGTGATTCAGCGCTGGAGGATCAGCTGCTGAAGTTTTGCCAAAGTGGCCTACTGCAACCTTTGTCTCCACCTACTTAAGTACAGTTTGCCTGGTCCCATGAATCTGGGAATCCTTGTTGGATGCCTTCATGAAACGAGGGCAAAGCATGTCCCTAGGTAACTCTCAGTTACTCTTGCAGTACTTTGCAATTCAGATACAAGTCAGTTCAATAAAAGTCTTCATACTGTGCTTTTTACTTTCTCGATAGCGCAAAGACCTAGATGAAATATTAAGTGTCCTCTGCAATGTAATTATATCTGGCCGGCTGCTATCAATCCCCGCTGCCTCACACCTCTTGCCTTGCATTGCTGTAGAAGACCAAGGGGCCGATTTTCATCTTGCCAGAACGACTCCCTTGGTTGTAATGGGAGTATGTCTGCTTTACACTGAGGCAAGTTAGAGAAGGGACAAAGAATTGCCTTCAATGCATGTCTTGTGGAAATGAAACCTCCTCTGCGCACAGCTAGCAGGAAGCAAGGGTGATCGTGTCAAGCTTGGTGTAACTAGTAATGAGACCAGAAGACTTCCTCTGACTGCTGCAATATGTCCCATGATTTTATGATGCTCATCCTAACAAGCCCTTTTTATAAGTAGATCCAAAGCCTTTTGCAAAGCAGCATTATTAAACCCGTTTTTACAGGTGGGGAAGTTGAACAGGTCAATACTTGCCTAAGGGAAGCCAGTAGCAAAACTGGGACTAGCACCCACCTCTTCTAAGTCCCAGGCCAGTGATGGGGCCAGTAGATCACGGCCGCATTTTTGCCAGCACTAAAGAGTTCATACATTATGTAGTGGCTTCCAGGCATCTGTCCTCTGTCAGAGTGCTATGTAAATGTATTTTTCCTGATGCATAAACGTGGCAGGTATCCAAAAATGCAATACGCAGCGTACTGAATATACCCCAAATGTGGAGATGGTGGGTATTAATAGCAACCACAGCCTTTTCGCTCTCCCTCTTTAAAGGAGTCAAACAAATTCCCAGAAAAATTCCTATTGTGAAACTTGCAGATTAGCAATATCGTTAACCAGCTGCTTTAGTAAATCAAGGCCATTCTTCACGAAACAAAATTGTTGTGGGCTAGATTCAGCCGGGCTAATTCAGAGTGGGAACAACCAGCACTTTTCCCTCCTCTTTTGCATGCAGCTTGAACCGCTGGCCGTGCTATGAGCGTGCCTCTGCATCCAGCCAGCCGGGGTTCACCTATTAAAGAAAGGTTGAAACCCCCTGCTCTACAGCGTCCAGCTTTCTGAGGTCGTGGTACTCCTAATTTGGAGGTGGCAGCCCAGATCCTTACAGGCGTTTAGGCACCTGGCTCTATTGAAATCAATGACTCTTAGGTACCAAATAGGGCAAGAGCTCTTTGGATCACAGCCTTTCTCTTTCTAGACCTCTAGGTGCAGGTGGGATGTCTTGGACTTGCCAAGAAATTCTTGGAATTACCTTAATACAAATCTCCATTTTTGTCAAGACTATGACACCTGGGTCAAGCCCTTGGCTGAGTGCTTTTGGTCCTTTCCTCTTACGCCTGAACCCGACAGCTCCCCTGGCATTGAATCAAGTGAAGGGAGAGCTTGCCTCCCAATTAATGCCATTTTCCTTATGGTGCAGGCGAAACCAGGCAGCCAGGTCATATTTTCGGTGATGATAACAAGCAGTCTCCTGATCTACATTCTTTTTCTCAAAGCTAATGAGAAGACTGGTGATAATTCAGATGAAAGGGATTATTTGACAGGGATGCCTGAGCTAGCAGGGACTGGAGACTGTGCCCCAGGAGATCTTGCTCTATCCTATGCTCTTGAATGGTTTTT
>JAGPOW010002742.1:19995083-20012644 GCA_030014935.1 Caiman crocodilus | reverse complement strand
CGTGTATCCAGCTGTGGCAGTGCGCAGAGGTGTTTCCAGAGGTTTTTCATTGATTTCAGTGGGTTTGGGGACAGACCCACAGACAGTGGTTAGCTAAATGAGGCAGCTCCTGTTACATTCAGGGAGCATTAGGCTCAGCTTGTTGCTTACAGCCACGTTCCTTATCCCAGGTACGGATGCAGCAATAGGCATTGCTGTTTCTACATATGTATTGGGCTAGATTCTGGACTCTAAACCAAATGGGCACCTACATATCAATCCTATCACTTACCACCATGGTAGCTGACCACCTCACAGTACTTCACGAATGTATTCTCCCAGCGCTCCCGTGAGGGGCGGTAGTGCCACTATACCCATTTCACAGGTGGGGAAGTAAGGCAGATAAAAGATTGAGGCTCCAATCCACAAACCCAAGGCGCATAACTCTGACTTCGGCATTAAGGACCGTGTTACACGTCACGTCGTAAGCCGCACAAATATAGTTTTGGTCGGATTAGTGGAGCAGTCATACCTTAAGGCAAAAAGCCATCCCCGACTGCCCTTCACCTGCACAGCTGTGACTTGCACTGCAGGCCTGGTGAGCAGGGGCAGGCCTCGGAGCTAGGGAGGGCCGGCTCGCTGCATTTATTCAGTGCATGCACGAAAGCCCATTTAAAGAACGAGACGAGTAGGAGCCAGGTGGGGATTTTCAAGAGAGAAATCCACTCAGAAGGAGAGCACGGGAAAGTAATGAGAGCCCGACTGTAATGGTTAACAGCAACAAAAGAAGAGTCTGCAAATATTCCTGTGAGTCCTGAAGCCAAGCTCCTGAGAGAGTGCCTCGCTCTCTCCGGTGGCTGTCGCCTCCTGCCACTGCCCGGACTGGCTCACTGCTTGAGGTCCCAGGGCCCGATCCTTTATTTTCTCCGGAGCTCGCCTCCCCCACACCGTCCCCATCTAGGCTGCTGGGCACTGCCTGATCTCCAAGGGGTCCAGTCCTTTTTTTTTTCTGAAGTCAACGTGGATGGGGTGAGCTCTGGAGAAAGAGGAGTGGGTCCCTTAGAGCTCAGGCAGCGCTCAGGCGCCAGCCGGCAGATGGTGCTCGGCCATCTGGCAGCCCAGGTAGGGCCGGTGAGATGGGGGCAGGCTCTGGAGAAAAAAGGATCAGGCTCTTATGAGTGGCCCGACCCTTTTTTATCCGGAGATCCCCCTCCTCTCCCTGCGCCACCACCCAGGGGAAGCAGCACAGCCAATGGGTGCGCTGATGCTTGCGGTGCCTGATGTTCCCTGCTGCCCCGGCACCCCTGCGCGCCCTGACTCTGAAGGGTGCCGGAGGATTTCGACTTGGGTGGAATAGCTGTGGGAAGTGACCACAGCTTAATGGAACAATTAAGTAAAATTAGGTGCATTAGGGATAATCCTGTCCTGGAGTGGCATAACTTTAAACTGCATAATGAGTACTTTAAGCCACTTAAAAGGTGCTAATGCACAGCCAATCCAGGGGTTAAGAGCTCTAGAAACTACCTAAAATCACCATGTAACGAAGCCCTGGCTTTCAAGGAAACCAGTCGGAGTTAGGTGGTTTAATACATGTGTGGATCTGAACTTTACCTGCCCAGGGTCAGACAAAAAGTCCGTAGCATAGCAGGAAATTCACCTTGTGCTCCTGAGTTTTACGGCACAAAGCATCATAACCGCTGGCGATTTCAGTGCACCTGCATGCTCTTTTGGGCAAAGATCCTGGGCAGATTGCATGTGCAAGGAGCACATGTAATAGGTAAATAGGGGTGGTTGGGGGGGCCATCCCTGCATCATGGCAATACACACACACCTTTTCTGACCTTGAAATGCATAAGAAACAGGAAACCATAAGCAAATCTGTGGGTGCCCTGGCCTGCCTGTCAAGACCGGGTATCAGGCAAAAGACAAAGTTCAGGATCACAGACCCCGGTTCAGCGTGTCGAAGCTAAGTAGCAGAAAGACTTGGGTGTTGTCTTCACTGGCTCAGGGAAAAACAACATTAAGCAGACAGCTATTGTTTCCCTGTCGGTCCCTTCTACGGCTGAGCGGCTTCCAGCTTCCTGCCTGGTACAGAGGACTGGAAATCAGGGACTGGCCATAGGCACGTGGGGAGGAGCTGTCCTACTGCAGTGAGAGAAAGACCTCCTAGGTGCAGGGCCCTCATCTTGGATGTGAGAGCAAGCCATCACCTTCGTAAAGAGGGAAGGGAACAACTCAGGGGAATGAGGACACAATGGGGACTCGGTTATCTCCTTGCATTAGTCTTCATCACGGGGGTGTGTTGTAGGGAAACTGCCACAGACCTGCCAGCATGTAGCCATCCTCTTAGGTAGGCAAGGTTCTTTAGGTAGATGTGGTATCTTTTATTAAACCAACTAAACAGTTGGAAAAAAAGTGTTCTTTGAAAGCTTTCGGGCACAAACACCCGGAGTGGCGTGTCAATAGTGTAAAACTGCAGGGGAACCCGTCAGCGATGTTTGTGGGAGGGACAGGAGGATAAAGCTGGTCGTTCCTTAGCAATTGCTAGCAGGGACCTTTGCAATGTGCAGAGTTTGGCCAACTTCAGTGCCGCCCTGCACAGCAGCGGGATAGGGGTACAATACCTTTTGAGTTCAGAAGAGGTGTCTTACTCCTGAATGGTTGTGCTGTGAACAAGATAGCAGGTCATCCCAGGCAAGTGAAAAAGAAATAATTGAATCCATGCCTCATTTTTATGCATAATATTTAACACCATGTAAGGGCAGAAAGTGTCAAGGTTTGATGAAGGGAAAAAAAAAAGACAGAGCCAGCAAGCGATGAAACCTGAGAGGGGATGAAGCTTGATTTTGATTGAGAGAGACAACCTGTCAAACATTTTTAGGCCCCAGTTGCTGATTTTTGTAACTATGAAAAGGGAGAAGGGGTCACATTTGCAAACCCAGATGAGGCTCTTCTTAAATCTGTGTGCAGTTTTGCTGCAAACCCATTGGAATATTTAAATGTTTTCTTACCGGGCTGATAGTGTGGGCACTGCTGGCAGCCCGAAGCGCTGCGTGGAGGGTATCGTCTGTCCTCATTTCATAAGCTGGGTAAGGGACAGATGCAGGGTCTACACATAGATTTCCTAGATGTTTGGGTTGGTAGAGACCTCAGTAGATCATTGGATTTGCCCCTGCCCTGGGCAGGAAATAGTGCTGGGGCCAGACGACCGCAGCCAGGTGTTTGTCCAGTCTCCTCGTAAAGACCCGCAGGGTCCGGGAGAGCGCCACCTCCCTGGGAAGCCCGTTCCAGATTCTGGTAACCCTTACTGTGAAGAAGGTCTTTCTAATGTCCAACCTAAATCTGCTCTCCATCAGTTTGTGACCTTTGTTTCTAATAACTCCACGGAGTGCCCTGGTAAGCAGAGCATCTCCTATTCCTTGCTGCCCCCACCATGAATCTGTAGACGGCCACAAGATCCCCGCTCAGCCTTCTCTTACGGACGCTGAAGAGATCCAGGTCCCTCAATCTCTCCTCATAGGACCTTACCTGTAGGCCCCTAACCATACGAGTAGCCCTCCTCCGGACCCGCTCAAGGTTATCCACACCCCTCCTGAAGTGCGGTGTCCCAAACTGGACGCAGTACTCCAGCTGTGGCCTGACCAGTGCTGCATAGAGGGGAAGCATCACCTTCCTGGACCTGGCCGTGTTGCATCTGCTAATGCATGATAGAGTGCAGTTGGCTTTACTGATCACTTTGCTTCGTTGATGACTCACGTTCATTTCGGAGTCGGCTATGACTCCAAGATCCCTTTCTGCCGCCGTGCTGCTTCCCAGGTCACCCCCCAATCTGTACGCGTCTTGGTGACTCTTTCTCCCTAGCTGCAGCACTTTGCACTTTCCTTTGTTAAACTGCATCCTGGTCTGTTCTGCCCACTTTTCCAACCTGTCCAAATCTGCCCGAATCCATTCCCTGCCCACCCATGTGTTTAGTTGGCCCCATGCTTTAGTGCTGTCCGCATCATGACCACAGATGCACCTCTGATTCAGTTAGTCTATAAGGTGCATCACTATCCTGCCACCTGACAGGAAAAAGCTAGCAAGAGGAGAATACATACAAGTAAGTGTTTCTATATAGAGAATCACAGAAAGTTAGGGTTGAAAGGGACCTCAGGAGGTCATCTAGTCCAACCCCCTGCAGGACCAGCCCCAACTAGATCAAACCAGGCAAAGCTTTGTCTAGCCGGGCTTTGAAAACTTCCAAGGGTGGAGCTTCTGCCACCTCTCTGGGTGGCCTGCTCCAGTGTTTTACTACCTTCCCAGTGAGAAAATTCTTCCTCATATCTAACCTAAACTGCTCTTGTTGCAGCCTGAGCCCATTGCTCCTTGTCCTGTCGTCTGCCCCCACTGAGAACAGCCCAGCTCCACCCTCTTTGCAACCTCCATGCAGGGAGTTGAAGGCTACTATTAAATCCCCCTCAGTCTTCTCTTCTCCAAACTAAATAAGTCCATTTCCTTCAGTCTAAATAAGGTATGTCCCCCCAGGCCCCAAACCATTTTATTGCCCTCCACGGGACTGTCTCCAATTTGTCCACATCCTTTCTGTACTGGGGCACCCAAAACTGGACACAGGACTCCAGATGCGGCCTCATCAGTGCTGCATAGAGATGAATCATGTCCCTTGACCTACTGGCAACACACCTAGCAATGCAGCTCAGGATGCTGTTAGCTTTCTTGGCAACAAGGGCACACCACTGGCTCATATTCAGCTTATTGTCCCCAGTCATCCCCAGGTCCTTTCTGCAGAGCTGCTGCCCAGTAAGTCACCCCCAGACAGTACAGGTACATGGGACTGTTAAGAGTCCCTGGTATACTATACTCTATACTAACCATTACAAATGCATGGGAAGGCATATGTACTAGTAACATTTATTACCCTTGTTGCGTTTTCTTCTGCCATCTGTATTCCATTTCAACACCCGCGCCGTTCCCTCTACTGAGTGGTGCGTGGCACCTTGCAGGGTTCAGCACGGGGGAGAAATCAGTGATGTAGAGTTTGGCTGTATACCCAGGAGCAAAGCAGTTTATTTACACACATACATCAGTCCTGGAACTGAAGTGGCATGCCGGGGAAATCCGCCTTTTCAGGCATCTCAGGAGCGAGGTCTCAAAAATGGACTCTAAATCAGGAACCAAGGCATGGCTACGAATTCTGCTGCTCACCACAGTTTCTTCCTTGGGAAGCTGCCTTTGTACAGCACTATGGGGTGCATTTCATGCCATTCCTTCCCCTGCACACATACTAAAAAAAAACAACCCAAAAAGCTTGGAAGGCTGTTGTGACAGTGTCACCTGGTAACATCTGGCCTAACAATATTATGATTATAAATATGAGAATATTGTCCTGATCTGCGTTGGTATGGAATTATTATGAAATACGATGATGTTTCTCATTTTGATCACAAACTTTATGTCCTCTGTCCCCATGGCAATACCATGATTTGTTTTGCAAGCAGAGGGCTCTATAGGGTATTTATTGTTTGAAAGCTACTGTCATTTATTGACATGAATATGTCACTAACAACACAGTAGTACTGCGGGGGCCCCCTTTAGTCCTACATAACTTGGCCTTGGTCCCTTGGTTCGATGATATACTTGGCCCTATAACTATTCCATGTTCCTGGAAAACTTCCTGTGTGTTGTGGCCAAGTAGCAGCAGTTGTTGTCAACGGACAGTAATAAAAAACGTTTGTGGCAAATAAAATTAAAACAAATAAAATTAGCGGGCTTGTTTAGCATCTGTAAACAAGACAAACCTGAAAGGATCTTTCCACTAACAAACATGTGGCTCCAGAAAGAAAAACATCTGTTATAGCGTGTCCTGAGGAAGTCCAGGCTCTGATTCGAAAGATGGTGATAGATATCTGGACTCACACGATGGAGTTACATGGAGTTATTCCGGATTAGCGCGCTGCAGCTGAGAACGGGAGCTGGCCCATCCAGCTACAAGGAATTCAGGAAAGGAGTTCAGCATATGTTTAAGCCTGCGGCAGAGCAGGTTCTTTGGGTAAATGCAAGATCTAAATAGGTGGAAAAAAGCGTTCTTTGCAAGATTATGGGCACAAGCACTGTGGGTTTCATCAGGGCTTAAATGCTTTGAGTCTATCACCCAGCCAGGTTTTCAGCAATCGCCAGGTTCCTTTGTTTTAGCTGCTGGGTGCTGAGAGTTTTTGGTGAAGAGCTTTTCTGAACAGGAGTATTTCCTTGAGTCAGTGCTTGGAGCTACTAAAGGTGAAACCGCTCCCACAAAATCTATCCGGGCCATTATTCCAGACTCAGAAGACACAGGTGTCCTCTGGGAACGCTCTCTCAGCTGTGCTGAGCTCCTCAGCTCCAGCTCTCTGGATGTAACTTATTGAAGACCCTTGTCCTGGACATTAGTACATTCACTAATATAATCCAGTAACTCGAAACACTACATTTGCTATACAAACTTAGAACAACTTTTTGCCAGTTAAATTATCAGCTAGAGACAGTCTTGTGCAGTGCCGTTTGAAACTGGATTTGAACCCAAACGGTCCCTCAGTCTATGGCCGCGGTCTGGAATTTTGTAGCTTTTACTTCGGGTGTTAAAAATATTTAAGTCTTGTCACCATGCAGAGATATTTAAACCTTGTCTATGCATTAGGTTGAGTAGTTGTGAATGGGGCTTACTCATTCATTAACATTGCAAAAAATGGGCGTTTGCAAATTGCATTCGTCTCTTTGAGTCATCAAAAGAATCAAAACTAAATATTCTTCTGGGGAGCTCAGAGAGCCGTGTCCACAGTAAAGGAGCAAATATGACATATCAGGTGTTCAAATACTCTGATGAAAGGCACCAATGTAACAACCAATGTAAAGCAGACAGATAATTGAAGCACAAATGGTGATCTTTAGGTAGAAAATTGTGTGCAGTCTTTGTTGTATTGCCCTGGAAAAAAATGTTTTATCAGCAACCTCTGGATGCTAAGCTGGAAGTCCAGGGCTGGCATTTGCTTAGATTTTCTGTAAATGATCTTGAAAAAAAGCTGAGCAATATAATTCCAACACCAAACAACATTACAGAAACAAACCAATCTGAATGGTAATTGCTTTCTAAAGTGACAATTTTATGGCTTATTGGGAAAGCAAATAATATGTTTTGGGTCTGCATCACTTCACATCTTGTAACTTGGATGTGGGGCCAAAGATTAAGAGTTTGGTTTTTTTTTTGTAACTACAGAAAACAACACCCCATTACATTAATAATTTTTAGTATAAGTCCTTCTTTCCTAAGAGGAATTCATGCAAGAAGAATAGAAAAGTAGGGGACAAAAAGCAGAAGGCCAAACTTTGCAAAATATAAAGCCTATGACTAAATGCAGTATTAACTTTGTTTATAAACACCAGCTATCCGTCTCCCCGCAGCTAACCAGAAGAATGTGCTCGTCTTTTATGAGCAATTTTTCTTAGCTTTCAACCCGTGATGAAATGGTTTGCTCTTCCCCTCTGAAGACTGTCTATACTAGGAGTGTGTTCTGCAATTGCATATTCAGGGAATATGGGAGCTGGTTTGCCTGCCTGTGTCACATCTCTACTTGCCGAACCACACTTCTTTTCTTTCTATTTCCCTTTATCGAAGTTTTCTTTAAAAGCACATTTAAAGTTAAATCTCAACTTTTCCAGCTGCAGTCAGTCTGATGGAGTGGGGGGATGAGTTAGCTGACTGGGAACCAGAGCTGAAGCTGCAGATCTGGGTGGCTCATAGAGGCTTGGGTAAGACAGAGATACTGGGCACGTCTACACGTGCATTTACTGAGCAGTAACCGAAACTGCTGCACAGGATGAGTGTGCATCGTACAGGTATCAAATTTATGCCCGATTAATTACTCCACATGAACACACATGTAGGCGCCTCACTGTCAGTCCACACACAGCTTTAATGCACTTTAATGCCTGGATGTGTAGAGACCAGCCTATTCTGGCTTACTGCATGGTAATTTACTGCTCAGTCAATTTAAGCCGGTATAAATGCACGTGTAGACATGTCCACAGTGTAGGAAGACAGCAGCATATATAGACTGGAGATATCTAGCTGGTGGACCACAATTTCTTGGATCTTTGCTGGACATTGGGTCTTGATAAATTAGTGGTCTCATGCTCCATTGCTATATAGTAGTGAGGAGGGACGTACTTCTTCCCTCCTGGCCTCCCAACTTCCCAAAACAAGGCACACTTTGGCACTTACAGTCTTGGAAAGTTGGGTTCTAGCAGGACTGGTTTGAGGTAGGCATGGTATCAGTGAAGATGGTACACCTATTTCTTTAGACCAACACGGCTACACCAACATCCCTGGTATCAATAAAGGCAGCCAGACAGCCCTGTACCAGCTCAGCCAGTCAAGACCATAACCTTTCCTGAGCTCAGCCTTCCCAATTACATTGTTTTAGCTATAAGGGCCAAAAGGGAACTAAAGTGAGGAATCCAAACCATGTCTGACTTGTGGATTCAAAGCCACATGTGTTACAATGAAAAGCCAGAGGAAAAATCCCTACATTTTCTCTCTTCACCTCGCTGTTCCCTTTGCCTCACTGCTGCCTTTGCAGAACTCCCCCTGCCTCACCAGAGGAGTTGGGAGCTGGCCGGGACACCTCGTTCTGCAGAGACATCTGCATACCTAAGAACTTCAAAGCTTTTGTTTAATTTATGTCTGACTTCCCAAGCAGTGAATGGGGAGCCAGAGAGAGTTTCTTCCAGGATATTTTTGGCGCATGAGGATGAAAGTTAGGACCTCCTGCACTTTGGCGCTTTCATGTTTCCTTGCAGATAAATAAGTCTGGATCCGAGAACTTTGCAGCAAGTTTTCTTGAAAGAACGGATTAGGCCCAGAACTAATTCCTCCCCCAAGCCTTTTCGTTTTGTCTGAATCCCTTTCTCTTCCCTCTCCCTTGTTTAACCCCTTTGTGCTGCTTTCTTGTGTTCTCTCCCCCATCATTTCAGATTTCAAGACCATCATTTCAGAAGTCTCTCTTGATCTGAACTCCTCCTGCTTGTTTGTTGAATTTACATCAAGTTGAGAAGAGAATGAAGCTCATTATATGCTGAGATTTATAGATTTCAAAGCCAGAAGGGATGGCTGTAATCATTCTGCTTGACCTTCTGCATAATGCAGACCACAATACTTCACTGAATTAATTCCTGCTTGAATGACAGCATCTTGTTTAGGAAGAAGATATCCTATCTGGAGTTAAAAATTGTCAGTGATGAACAACCCACCGCAACTCTTCGTTGTTCCACAGGTTAATGGCTGGTAAAAACATGACCCGCATTTGTAGTCTGAACATGGTTATCTATAATGGCAGATGGGTTAAATGCTTACTTACAGGGTTCGTTCTGTTATAAATCAGATTATATAAGCCCCAGTAAAAAGGGGGATTTTTTTTTTTAATGAGCTGTCCCTTTCCCTGGAGGATCAGTAAGCTTTTTCTTATGCAGATCTGCTTTTTGTGCAAAAGAGCACACAAATTTGGTAGCACCTGCCTGAAGGGATCTTTCTATAAGCAGCTCTTATAGATTTAAAAAGATTGGGAAAAAAATACCTTGATCATTACAGCCCATAAACTGAAAGGGACAACATTGGTAGCACATTTGCACTGGAGCAGAATGGTAGTAATACACAAGAGTAACCGATCAGGAATCAACTAGATTTCATAGACATTAGGGCTGGAACGGACCTCACAAGATCATTGGGTCCAGCCCACTGCCGAAGGGGCAGTAAGTCAGCAGGGGTCAAATGATGCTAGCAAGATAGGCATCCAGGGCAGGTCCACACATGCAAGCACGTGCGCTTCCAGCAGCTCAAATAGAAGCTGTGCAAATTTGAGCCAGGGCTTTTTGCCTCAGCTCACGTGCTCGGACATGCACTTTGTTGTGGAGCAAATTGTGCCACTTGGGGCAAAATAACCCTTCCTGGCTCCTCCCAGATCTGCAGCCAGGGGGACCTAGAGCCTGGGGCCTGCACCTGTGCAGCATAAAAAGCTGCCCTGTCCTGGCCCCATCAGTACAAAGAGCTGTCTTGGTTATTAGCTCAGGGCTATTAGCTCTCAGGATCTTCTGGGGCCCATCCAACTGGTACATGGAGA
This sequence comes from Caiman crocodilus, assembly GCA_030014935.1. Classification (NCBI taxonomy): domain Eukaryota; kingdom Metazoa; phylum Chordata; order Crocodylia; family Alligatoridae; genus Caiman; species Caiman crocodilus. The sequence continues at coordinate 20,002,523 of JAGPOW010002742.1, read as the reverse complement.
CACTACCCCTTGTGCCGGGTAAAGAGAGAGAGAGACAGACAGACAGAGAGTGAGACAGAGACAGTGATCAGTTGGGCATTGTTTTATTGGTATGTATATAGTCATTTGTCCCCTGTTGGGGGGCTGTAACCCCTGTTGGGGGGGTCACAGCCCCTGTGTGAGGTCTGTGGCCCCTGTGGGGGGCAGCAAAATATATATTTATGTATTCATGACTCTGACCTGCCCTGCTTTTTTATCTCCATTTTTTTAGATCCCTGGGGGTCTAATTTTGCCCCCGGGCTGCACACTCGCAGCAGGGGGAACTGTTTCCTGTTCTTGCACGTGCCTCTTGCAGCATCTCAAAGGCATTTGAGAAGCTACAAGAGGTACACGAGGGCTCATCTGGACATGCCCCAAGTGTTTTTTGAAGGTATCTGGAGTAGGTGCTTGCACCACCTCTTGGGGGAGCCTGTTCCAGGCCCTGAGGACTTGGCCAGTAGAGAGGTTTTTCCTTAGCTGCAAAGTAAATGGAAGATGACTCTCAGAGTCTATGAGCAGGAAATCAGAGTGCTAGGCATTTTAAGTAGAGGAAATGAACCTTAAATATCAAACACAGCAAGAGGGCAATGCTCAATATAGTTGGGGGAGCTTGAAAGATGCTACCATTATGACTTCCAAGTCCAGCGATAACATGGAGACCAACTGAAAAGGGAAAATGAAGACTCAGAGAAGCATAAAGCCTCAAGCCAACTCCATGAACATTACACTCATATGCCTGAATAGACCGGCCCAAGATTTGACTGAGCAGTGAAAAACGGTTCACACGCGAGTCCCGTGGGAGTAGAGGAAGAGAAGGAATGAGAGGACAGCCTTGGCCAACAGGATCTCAACCCAGCCTCTGCTCAAGTGCTCATCTGTGTCTCACGGTTGCCTGGCTTAAGATTCAGGTCTCTGACCTGTCCACAACACTGCCGTTTGTTTTCTTAAAAATGAAACTGTTTTCGTTTGAAATTTTTCATTGCATGTATTTACCGGTTCCCAGCCATTCTTTAGCTTTCTTAAGCCCCATGACTGCTACCAGAACTTAAATAACTATGGAAGGATAAAGAATAAGGAAAAAAAAAATCTATTCTCTGAGCCTCCAAACGCCTTTGGGTGAAAAAAGCCTCACCAATGGACTAACCTACTTGAGCAAGGATTGAGAACAGCCACAGATGCTGCTTGCAAAGCATAACATAAGCTCCTGTTTCTATTCATGCTCTCAGATGTCTATAGCATTCCCATACACGTATATTTTTGGCTGGGACACCCGAGTGGAACAGCTGGGGATAGAACCGAGGGCTTCTGAGTTTTCAGTGCACGAGGCCACAAATTGTGCTGTACGGTTTTCAATACAGAGGGAAGCAAGGCACTAGGCTTATTCTTTATAATTGATCATTACATTACTTCTGATTTTCCTTCCATTTCCGAGGCGAAATCTGAGCAGGGGTTTCAAGTGTCTCATCTTTTGGATGAGCAATAATTTGCACGTGTCTAGACTTCCATGAGCAAGCCTCTAGCACTTTGCAGGCTGGCTGGCCAAAATAAGGCTAAGCTTTATGCCCAAGCTGCTGCTCATGAATGATTTTTTTTTTTTTAATTTATTGACTTCCTTGCTCCTAAGTGTTTTATTCCATTTGGAATCTGTCCTTCATCTCTCTGCTAATGTTTTGGACTGGTGCCACTGGCAAATCTCATCAAACACTCTGTGTAATGCACCATTTCGAATGACCACGCCATACTTCAGAGGTGTAAATAGCCATGTATGCAGAGCAGAAAAAGAAACACAAAGTTGAGTTATTTGTCGTCTTTTGCCAACGGGTAATATACTGTTTAACATTTTGGTATTGCATGCAGATCTTGCATAGGTTTCAGGCAAGACTTCCATCGACTTCACTGGCCTTTGGATCAAGCCTATATTATTTTGGACACGCAGAAAAATCTGAACCTGGGAAGCAGCTTGGTTTTTTTGCACAACTGCCTGCGACATCCGTTCCTGGAAGCCTCCCCATTTTCTTAACCTGATACTTCCAAGACCCAACTGATTGGCTTGGCGCTCAGTCCTGCAGGTTACAGCATCTCAAGGGAACATGAGTATGCTGCTTTTTAATGAGAGCTTCCCTTCTTTGTCAAATCCCGCTCATGACCTTGGAGTGACAGTGGAGTTTGAGCTTTCTTTTGAAGTCTGGTAGCATTATTGCTTTCTTAGGTAATTAGCCAGAAGCAAAAACCTGGGGCTTCTAGGCGGCTGCTGAAAGCAACTTTCATCTGCAGTTCAAATCCACCCAGTCCGCAAAGTTTATTACACTGTTGTTCTTCCACAGTCTTCTCCCTGGGCTGTTCACACAGGTCAGTTCCTGGGGCACCCACACAGGATCAAGCTCGTGGCCGTGTGGCATGATGCTCGTGGGTTCTGTCCCACCCTGAACCTCATTAACTTCATTTAGCATTTACATTGGCATCCCCCCATGTGTATCCCATTAAAAGTTCAGGGCCTGAATAAGGAGGTTTAAATGGAAACTTCCACTCTGCGGCACACTTGAAAGAAAACCTTTGGGAAGCTGCTTCTTGAACGGCATCTTCCCCTTTTGCGTTATCTCATCTATTTGTATGCTAATAGGTGCAAAGAAATCCTTAATCCTTACAACACAACTTCTGCTTGATTGATTCTGCAGCAATCGCTGTTATAAATTCCTGATAAATTATTGACCAAGGAGGAGCTGGCACAAAAGAAAACAAGAGTGCAATAACCCAGGATGATAGTCTCTTCAAACCGAGGTCCTTTGTATAACTCAGACAGAGCCCGTCAGTAGTTAAGAATAGAACAGAGACTGACACTTTTGTAGCAGATGATGGCTCATCAGTACCACAACAAATTGACATTTCCCCTGGGAATTTATGCATAGCCAAACTGCATGCTAATTTAAAAAAAATCACACAGGAAGATACCCAAACCAGGGTTCTTCTAAAAACCCAACTGTTCGTATTCAGAAACCATGCGTTCTGATGTGACATCTTCATTCAAGCCAACCGTGCTAATGTTAACTATGCCATTCCTGGTTTTCTATTGCTTATTTAAAAAAAAAAATCATAGCATCTGAATGTTGCAAGGCTCATATTAATCTAGAAAAGCTACTGAAGCTTAAAGGCTGTCCAATGCAAGACTCTTTCGACTAAAACTTGCATACTTTTTCTGGTGCAGTTGAGGAACTTTGGTCAAGTTCAGAGATGCACTCTTCCTTCCTTTATACTGTAGAAAACTGCTACACTTTTACTATACTGTTCACATAATTTTCTACCAATGAAAGGTCATAAATATTATAAATTATTTGCTGATTTAATGCCACGGCCTACCATGGATTTATACTAGCAGGCAACTTGCCCTGAAGAATTATGTCAGTGAGCTGCTTATTCTTTAATGGGATTCTCGAGAGTTGAGACAGGTGGAGGGAATTTAAGGCCTAGTTTAACACACTGGGTCCTATCACAACAGTCCTCCTTCAAGGGGGTGACTGAAAGCTAAGCAGAATCAAAGGGAATCTCTCCACTGAGGTCCACGTGCTTTGGATTGGGCTCCGAAAGGAGTTTTATTGGCTGAATAAAGCTATCAGCCTCATAGAGCATGAAACACGGGCTGCTTTCATGTCACACGCTTCAAAGACAGCAGGCTCCGAGGCTGATTTCTTTTACCTGGCGAACATCATGCAAGTCAGACACCTTATTTGGCTAAAGTGTGAATTTTGCATCGAGATAAGAGTTGTCACTATCACTAACATTACAGCCTCAGACCTTTTTATTGCCTGGAGAGCAAAGTTATATTTGAAGCCTAGGAAACAGAAGGCGCGTCTACCCAAGACGGTAGCATCAGGCAAAAAACGTGCAGGGATGATACTGAGCCGTAACGCAGGCTACTACCTGTTCGGTACTTGGTTATGCAAGTACTAAATGACTGCTCAGTAACCACCGTGCAGTCCGCTGCCCGTGAAGATGTGGCCAGGGATACATTGAAATATGGAAATAAGGAAGGTAGGGAGAGGACTGTTCTCAAGTGGATTGTGCCTACCATCTCATATGCCTGCATTGACTTTAGCTGGGCGATGGTGGTGGTGGTGGAAGCAGAGGCCCCCGGTAAGGCTTCTGGGGCCATCCCAGGTGCTGGCTCCAGCCTCCCCTACCCCACCTGGGCCAATCTGCCACATGCCAGAATGCACGTGCAGGGGCGTTCCCTGGGGACAAATGTGCCACTGCTATATGTTCCCAGGGAAATGCACACGCACGCTCGTCTGGGTGTACCCTACTGTGCTAAGCTCCACACAAATTCATAGTCAAAGACAGGTCCTGTGCTACATAGCTCAAGACAGGCAAAGAGTGGGGGATGGAAAGTACCATGACTTTTGAGCACCACCTTCGGAGCACATTAGGAGCTGGGGCGGCACAGAGAAATAACTGGCCCAGGCATACAGAGGGACCGTATTTTGTTCTACCGTTTAGTATCTAAGTGAACCAATGTGCTATTGTGCTCTGCCCTGCTCCAGCACTGCAAATCTGTTATGCATCTTCTCTGTAACATGCTATTATTTTTGGCTTAAAACAGAGTCCCAGAAAAGCACCGAAGAGGAGGAGGGCCTGTGCATTCGCTGGTTGTCAGGCACTCAAGCAGGGTGGGATACAATCGCATTTGGGGAGTTTACGTCACAACCAGGAACTGAAGCTCGATCTCAGCCCAGTGCCTCCCTCCCACCCCTCTCATTTCTAATCCTTTGCAGAGCAGAGCAGAGATGCACGCCTTGTTCTGCTCATCTCACAATGTAAGACCAGACAAATGCACCTAACTCAATAGGCCAGGGGCTTGAGAAAATGCAAGGGAATGATTTTTTGCTGAGAAGGCAAATAGCACTACCTGGAGAAGTGTACTCTAGGGAAGGATAAAAGCAAGCAGAAATCATTTCCATTGATGGGGGTGCCGTAAACTAAGGATACGCGTGGGATTTTGGAGAAATCATAATTTTTTTTTTTTTATTGCCACAGTGAAGCAACACTCTGAAGCAATATAATAAAGGCAACGTGCTAGATTTCTCTTGTGTGCTGCTGAGTGTGTTATTTCTTGCCTGCAGAAGGAAATACATTAAAAAAAAAAAAACTTTTAAAAATGACAGTTTTGACTGTTTGACAATCCTAAAAAAAGAAAAAAAAAGAAAAAAAAAAGAAAAAAAAAGAAAAACCCTCCCCACTGCCAGCTGGCAGAGCCACACTGCCTTGATTTAAATGGGTAAACTCAATTATAGCTTGAATCTGTTGTACTGAAATGGAGTTGTCTCTCCCAGCCAGCGCTCAGCCAGGGAGACTGAACAGTGAGTTATTTAATGAGAAAGCAAGAGAGAAGGAGTCAAAAGCTGAGGCATGCACGTGTTTTGTGGGCATGCTCTTGGGGGACTCACAGGGCAAAAAGCTAATTGCCGTTGGGATTTAATTACAGCCTAGCAGATGCTGGGACAGAATCTCTTACTCAATAGTGTAACAGATTGAAGGTATTTCTTTTTAAGTCGCCAAAAGTTGGTTTTTGGGCAAATAGCCTATGTGGCTGAAGAATACTGTCCTTGACAAATATATCTTCCATGTTGTGGTACCACTGGAGTGATGTTGTAGCTGTAACAGTCCTGGAAAAGTGCAAGAGCCAAGGATATTGCTGGGGCTAGCATCTCTTATACACCCAGCTGCATGGTTGAGGGAGATTTTGAACCATCTTAGACAATTTTAGACAACCAGAAACAAGGCAATGTTTGCCTCTACACAAATGTAGTCATAGAGGCTGGTCATCTTTCCATGAAACTGTTTTTTCTGTTGCTTTGGAAATATTTTTTTTTTTTTAGAATTTTTTCCTGTTTATATTATTTTAAAATGATTTCACAATATTTCAGGAGCAGTGCATAATATGACATTGTATGATAAATGAAACATTTGTCGTTGTTTTATTTATGCAGTCATTAAGGTCAGCCACTACCTAATACCGATTTAAAATCCTGGTTGTCGTCTTGTTGTTTATAGGGCACAGTAGATCGAAACCAGGTCCGTGGTGGGAGAGTATGGAGTTTTCAATTATTCTAAACAGAACGGAAAAGTCATAGAATAATTTCAGTGTGAGATTATGCCATGTTATAGCATGGCCATAGTAGCACTACAACTAACGTGATGAAATGATGAAAATCCCAAACATCTCCCTTCGTACACCTGGTCTCTGCATCACCCTACAGGTTCAGTCTTTTGCTAATCCTCTCCCATCAAAAATCTGACTCTAGGATTCAGAGTGACTTGGACAAAGTGGAGGATTGGGCCAAAAGAAATCTCATGAGGTTGAACAAGGACAAGTACAAAGTCCTGCACTTAGGACGGGAAAATCCCATGCACCGGTGCAGGCTGGGGGTGACTGGCTGGGCAACAGCTCTGCAGGAAAGACCCTGGGGGGTGACAGGGGGCAATAAGCTGAATATGAGCCAGGAGTGGCTAATGGCATCCTGGGCTGCACTGGTAGGTGTGTTGCCAGTAGGTCAAGGGAAGTGATTATTCTCCTCTATTCAGCACTGGTGAGGCCATATCTGGAGTCGCGTGTCCAGTTTTGAGCACTACAGAAAGGATGTGGACAAGCTGGAGGGAGTCCAGTGGAGAGCAACAGAAATGGTTGGGGGGAGCTGGAGAATATGACTTTTGTGGAAGGAACTGGGCTGATTTAGTCTGCAGAAGAAAAGACTGAGAGGGGATTGAATCTTCAACTCCCTGCAGGAGGGCATTTGAAAGAGGATGGAGCTGGGCTGTTCTCCGTGGGGGCAGATGGCAGAAGGAGGAACAGTCTCCAGTTGCAGCAAGGGAAGTTTTGGTTGGATAGTAGGAAAACCTCTCTCACTAGGAGGGTGGTGAAGTATTGGAACAGGTTACCCAGGGAGGTGGTGGTAGCTCCATCCTTGGAGATTTTTAAGTCCTGACTAGACAAAGCCTTGGCTGGGATGATGGAGCTGGGGCTGGTCCTGCTCTGAGCAGGGGTTTGGACTAGATGTGACCTCCAGAGCCCCTTCCAACCCTCATTTTCTATGTTTCTATGACAAGTATCATTATAATTTTCTTTTTTGGGTTTTTGATTGGGCAATAACAGGCCTCAAGCAGTGAAAATACCAGCATTTGCCTATTGATTGATTAGTGAGAAATAACCTCATGCTCGGGAAGCAAATTTGACCTTCCCCATCAGCCCCTCTTGAAGGAGTTCATGTAAGAGTTGGGAGAAGATGTCTGTTCAGTACCTGTGTGCTCTGACGGGGCGTGCTTGTCTACTTACGGACACCTGGTTATTCATCTTGCAACTCCCTGCACTCCTTTTGGCTCACAGGGGGGGGAGTCTGTTTGGATATGTTGCCTCTTTGCAAGGATACTGGG
>JAGPOW010002742.1:19950763-19966815 GCA_030014935.1 Caiman crocodilus | reverse complement strand
ACATTAGCACATGTGTAGACACACTAACGTGCATTAACCTGGTCTGTATCCATTGGCACACATGGCATTAATGTGTATTTGTGCATCTCCATGTGCACTAATGTGACTTAGCTATTCATGCTTAAATTTGATACACAGTCTTAAATTGCCATTTTCAAGGTGCATTAAGGGCATGCATGTCTAGATATGCACAATTAATACACCTTAAATATGGTGATTTTAGGCTAAGTCTGTTTAAAAGAAGCACGTGTAGACATACCCTTTTTGCACTTAAAGATAGTTATTCAGTCCCTGGCTTCTTCATCCTTGGAGGTTTTTAAGATCTGGCTAGACAAAGACTTGGCTGGGATAATATAGTTGGGGAGGTCCTGTTCTGAGCAGCAGGTTGGACTAGATGTGACCTTGTGAGGTTCCTTCCAACCCTAATTTTCTATGATTTTATGATTCTCTTTTGTAAGTTGTGTAGTCCCAGCTTTCCCACCATTTCTCATGCCTCTTGACATTTCTTGTCTTGTGCCAGACTGGGGGCAGGGGTTGACTTTTTGCTCTTTGCTTGCACAGATCCTTGTACGGTGGGATCCTGCTAACAGGGCTCCAAGGCATGACCGCAATACAGGTAATAGGAGAACTGCCAACATCTGAGTGAGCATTGGGCAAGCAGAGCAGACAGATGAAAAGGTACCTCTGTACCTCAGTGAATCCACAGTGCAATTTAGGGGAATGAGCACCTGGCTGGGAACCAGGATCTCTACTTTGATATTCTGCTGCTTCAGTTTGGGATGAGAATCCATGCTTACCAACCTACTTCCCAGAAGCAAAGCAAGGATGAATTAGTTAATGTTTCTGTGATTCTTTAATTATGAAAAGGGCACTATAAATGCAAAGCAAAGACTATTGTGACAGTGCAGCTTCTGGTGGAGGAGGGGGGGCAGGTTCTCTGCTAGTATTCATTTGCATTTGATTTTGTTAAAATTTGCCATCATTGTGATGGCAAAGCACTTCTAAAGCCCATAGGCAGGAGTGGAGCATCAAGGACGGCAGACTGTTGAATCAAAAGGTCACCGATAACAAGGAAATCATAGCACCTAAATAACTGCGGGTGCAGCAGTATAGTCGTAGAGACACTGGTGGTGACAGCATTAGGGGTGAATGTTAAAGATGTCACAGCAACAGTCACCTTGAATCCTTGTAATGAGATGGGAAGGAAGAAAAAAATCACACAGAACGCACAACACTCGCTGCCACCGTTGACTCACATTTCTAGTGTTTGTATAAATAATGTCTGAGAAGAACGTATCCCTTACAAAGAGGCCTTGTCAAGGAGGCAAGAGGAAGACGTCAATCCCTTCTCGCAGCATTACAGGCAAAATGCAAAAGGCAAAACTGCTAGTTTTGTGCACTTCACTGCTCCTTTACAGTGGAACAACATGGCTTCAGCGTGCCGGCTTTCAAGGATTTGAAAAATTCTGCCTTCCACCTTTCCCCGAGAGCTTGTCATGCCATTTCCTAGATGATGAAAAGCCCTGAGCAAAAGCCCTGCAAGAAGAGGGGCTCAGGCTCAGCAATCTCCTCCTCTGTCATAATGTGATTACTTCCTGTTGTAAAAATAAGGGAATCTGATCCTGTTGGGTGCTGACTGTGTGTAAAAGGTAACATTTTCATGGTAATTTTTCTAGTAGATAGAAAATGATGGAAAGGCTGTTTTTATTTGTTCGTGGTCATGTGCAGTAATCTCATTAACAGGACTATTTTTCCCGCAGAAGCTGTGGGGTGGTATTACACTCTTGAAACCCTTCTCCCTCTCAAAAAAAATCCCATGCGGTAACTTGGAAAGTGACTTACAACACGTTACTTTTAATACGACCAGCACAAAAGTGGAGGTGGGCATGAATAAATGCCCTGGGTGCAAACACTGGCAAAGTTCGTGTCCCGTGCCAAGCTCTGCACCTCATTGAAGGGAACGGAGCTTTTGCAACAAATCGCGGGCAATCGCCATATTTGTCAAGGAAAAACCACGTTCTGAACAGCACAGGAATGGCCCCGCTAGATCAGACCTGTGGTCCAGATCCTGTGTCTACTCAGTGATCCACTCCACATCTTCTGTGTACTGGACATTTTGTGAGTATGAGATGTGTCAACCTGCTTCTTAAACTTAAGTCCAGGGGTTAGCGGCCAACCGTGTGTGGGTGAGATCCAGTTTGTGGATGTGGAGTTTCTGTGGCATTTGGTGTTGGGGCAAGTGCCTGCAGTGACCAGGTCCTAGTGACCAACGGTCCACGTCCAAGTCGGGGTGGGTCATTCTGGCTTGCAGCAAGGAAAAAGTAAAGAGATTCTCTGCTTAAGAGTAAAGAGATTGACTTAAAAAGGAGTTTTTACATCTCTCTCAAGCCCTTTCTGTAATATTAAATATTTCAGACTCTAGATAAGCACGTCTTATTGGGATAGAGCGAGCCTCAAGGCTCCGGAGGAAGGTTCCCTCCACTTCTGGCATGTATTTATAGCCCCGGCTCTGTATTTAAGGACTTTGTTTCTTTTATTTCAAATCACAACCTATTCATTCCTGATCTACAATTACCCAGTAGTTAGATTGGCCCCAGCGGTAAGTCCCCTTTCACTAGCAGAGCCTTTTATCAGATGCGATCTTTCAGAGCCCAGATACAAGAAACACAAATGATTGGGTTCAAAAGAGGAGTGACTACTGGGGGGAAAATCTCCCCCCCAAGAAATGATATAAAACTTGTAGATTTGGATCAACAAACTCTGTTAGAAAAATTGCTGCCTAGGGTCCCCTTGGTGCTAGCTGTAACTGGTTTGCAGTGCTTGGTTGCCAGACTGATGGGAGCCTTGGGACAAGCTGAAAAAGCCAATCAGCCAGAGATGGGAGAAGATGCTTGGTCTAGGAAGCAAGACATTCCTGCATGCCGCAGCCGGGCCCTTGTTAGCACCGTGTTGCAGTACAGGTAAAACGCCTTTGTTTATCTTGGCGGGCAATTGCATCTCGAGCCTCAGTGAGAGGTAGCGAGACCAGGAGAGTCTTTTGCAAAGTCATGTACAGGATTTGGATCTGGAGCGGGTCTGGAAGAAAAACCACTCCGGATCCGAAGGGTTCACGGCTGGTGACGTGCGATTCTTCAGAAGCACCCAGTGTGATGCTATAATCATTTAGTCTGCAGCTGCACAGCCAGCTACTTCGACTAGCGGCTGCCAGCTAAATCACAAACCCTGTGTTGGTGTATAAACAAGGAAGCAGAATAGCCCACACCCAGGGGAGCCCTGCTAATTACAGCTCCATTAGCAACAAGGGAGAGCATTAGCTAAGAAAAATGCTTTATTGGCAGGCCCCTGGGGTGGGGGAGTGTAACAAATGATCCTGAATTACCAACGTTCAGCCCAACTTGACTCCTGCAATGGGGATCCCATAATTTCCTACAGCAAATTCTTCCACCAAGAGTCACACTACAAGTTCATTTCTACCTGTCGCATCTGGTTTTCTAATGTGCATGATGGATTCCTGGTTTGTGCCTAATTGAATACAGATCAGAGTAGTCCAGAGATGCGGGATAGTGCAGCGTAGGTCCTGTCTACACTGCAGTAACAGCAAGTCTTGGCAAGGACTGAACCAAGGACAGCTGCCCACGTCCTGCCAAACACTGGTCAGGCCACTCCGGATTTGTCTCATTGTGCCTGCTCTCAAATCTTCCATGTCTAGTGTGAACTGAGGGTGGCCACTGGGGATGAACCTGGGATGGCTTCAGCGGCCTCTGACGATTTTGCCCGCCCTCTACAAAAGCCTGTGGCTATGAACATCAAGAAGTGGGTACAGGAGTCCTTGTCTTCTTGGTGCTACGAGAAAATCCCCTGGGCATTGAAATGACTTTTCACAACCCTCTTTCTGCTGGGAGATCCAGGGAGCCTCGCTCCTGTGAGCTAGGAATCTAGGTTAGCCAAAGCATCAGGAAATGCAAACCCCGCACTGACCGAGGGGCAGACCAGACGGTGGAAGAGGCCTTTTCCTTCTCCGTGCTGCTATTGTTCTACAATATTTGATTGCTCTAAATTAAAAGGCATGTCACAGACCTAATTAATGAACCTGAACAATCACAGGTGCAAAACACCATGATAACGAGTTGGGCGGGGTGCTGCTCATCTACATTTAATGATTAGTAAATGGAGTCTTTTAAATGGAAATAGCATGAACTCCACACACGAAGCCACATGATGAGAACTGACTCCTGCTTCTCCTTAAACCATGCAAAACTTTAATTGATTCCTATGAGAGTAAGGTAAGCACGGTTCACTGCTTGCTACATGGCAGGAAGAAATGCCTCCCGTGGTGGCTGAAAATGAAGATGAAGGCTGTGAATCGGCTAAGAAAAATAAAATAGTGCTGGACTCCTGTGGCACGCGGGTGAGCGCAGAGAAACCCAGTTATTCCATTTAATGATTCATTTTCTCATAAGCTGGAAAATTACTGCTTTAAATTTTTCCTTGCTCCTATGGTTCAAACAATCTTTTCATAACTTTCTTTAATTCCCTCCCAGCTCCACAGGTCGAAGAAAACCCTCTCTGTGGGCAAACATTATTCAAGATTTCACAGTTAGCATCGCTGCAGCCTTTTTGTAGCAGATTAGCAGGGAAAATCACCAAATATTTTCCAGTCTTAAAAGGGAGTGCTGAAATACGGGCCACGGCTGGCTCAGTGGTTTGCTAAGGGGATGTGAAGTCCTTCATCCCAGGGTCATATGAGGCTACATTGAGCCTGGATTTCTAGAAATTGGGCCCATCTGCAAGAGATGTTTAGTGCGCAGTGCACTAATTAACTGCAGTAAATGTCTGGCTGCCTATGCGTGCACCCCGAAACTAATAACTCTGCAGGAGGGTAGTACTTGTGTTTACAAGTACTACCTTGCTATGAAGATTTTTTGTAACCAGCAGCGTACATGTAGATGCTATCCCGGCTGGCTGTGGCACAGTGTGCTTCAGTGCAGGGCTAGTCAACGGGCAGTACCCATGCTGAGCACCCTTGTGCCTCAGTCAGCTGCTCCGCAGTATGTGGAGCCTGGTAGGAGTAGCCCTGGGCGAGCAGGCTATCCCTCCAGCTTCTCTGCCAGCCCAGGCTGCTTCACATGTTGTGCATGAATAAACTCTGGAGTAACATGCTCCAGTTTTTTTTGCTCCCAGGCACACCTTCAAATAGCACCCATGGGAGCAAAGAACTCTGGATCAATAAGCTCTGGAGTTGACTTCTTCCCATTAATTGCATGTGTAGATGTGCCCAGTGTGCCCCAGTCTGCAAAGAGGCTAAATACTTGCAAAATGCCGATTCTGTTGGTAATATTCTGGTCCAGTTCAAGAGGGGCAGAGCTCATTGGCAGCATCTATCTACACGTGCACATTTACTGCACAGTAACCAAAATTACTGCGCGGTACTGGAACGTATCAACATGTGCACACCGGTACCGCACAGTAAATATGGCGACTTACTCTGACTCGAGTGTAAATTTGATACCTGGATCATGCAAATTTGATCATGCAGGTATCAAGTTTACACCCAATAGTTACTGTGCAAGAACACACGTGTAGATGCCTTACTGCACAGTAACACTGTGCATGTGGGCTGACTTGGGACTAACTTTAGCCCCAAGTCAGTCCACACGCAGCGTTACTGTGCTTTAATGTTTGCACGTGTAGATGCTGCCCTATTCCTGCTTACTGCACAGTAACTTACTGCGCAGTAAATTTAAGCTAGCGTAAATGCATGTGTAGACACTCCTACTAAGGGCATTTTTACATATGCAAGTGCTGCAGTGCTGGACACCTTGAAAAGTGCCCAGCGCTGCATCACTTGCAGTTGTATAAGTGGTGAAATGTGTGTTAACACTGAGAAAATGGTAGCAGTGCCCTTTTGAGCTAACCACATAAAGGGTGTTTTAATTCAAAACGGCACTGCTGCCATTTTCTGCATGCTGACGTGCTGTTCACTGCTTGTACAACTGCACACGGCGCAGCACAGTTCACATCAGCTTGCGATAAATCGAGCCTGCTCCAAAGTGGCGGATCTCCGGCACATTGCAGGACAAAAAGGTATGTATATAGCTGCCCTTGGGGTCTTTCAGAACTGGGCCCTTTGTTGGCTGCCCGATGGGAAGTGAGTTTAGTGGTGTCTGTACAGTTTCTGGCAGAAGGGTGTCTTTCTACATCACATATATGGTTGGCAAAATTGTAGTCCAGGAATGCATAGTCCATTATTTGTCCTTGAGGGGGTTTCTGCAGGTTTGGTGATGGCAGAGTATACTGAAAAGCTGATGGGGATAATACAGAGCAGGCACAGGGAGATTCTCCCTTTTCATCAATGCTAATCTACGAATCTCACACTGCTGCTTATTTTGTCCTTAGGATAAACAGAGACTTCAGTTTTCCACTGTAGTGTTCCAGGAGAATTACATTTACTGAGCAAGGAAAGCCTATATAAAAAGGGTGAGCAAGATGTACAATAGCTCAGCGGGTTTATTAGAAACCCAATGTAAAGAATTTGGAGCAGCCGGTTTTGCAAATCCAAATTGTTGTTTTTTTCTTTTCGGTAGCTATCACCCATCCGCCAAGGAGAGCGGTCCTAGAAAAGTTAAAAGGAGGGGACCTGTGCAGTAGAACAGCCATGGAAAGGCTTTTGGAGGGGTAGAAAAAAAATCCTTATTTAGCCCAGAAGGAGATGAGAGCAAATACAGCCCTGAGGACAGAACGTGGGTCATAGGAAAATGAAGAAAATGGAGTCTGAACAACTCCAAACTCTTCTCATCCCACTCTCGGTATCTTGCTGAATGGGAGTCCGATATTATTTATCAACTCTACACTAAACCCTGGATGCTCCATCTGGGATGGGAACTTGATTTTACTTCTGCACTGTATACATACATCGTACAATCGTCTCTGTCTCAAACAGCTTACAAGCTAGGTCCCCACTTCAGCAAAACGTTTAACCATATGCTTAACTTGAAACTCATGAGAAACCCACGTGGTACTAATCAAGCTTAAACTGGGACCTTCATACTCAGGACAGACATGGGGTTGGAGAAAGAAAGGACGATCGCATCTGTTTCATATAATTAAAGCACATTTTGCTATGGAAGACTGATTACTTATGCTTCGACAGTAGTATTGCAACTCTGGAATATTAGAAGCTGGTTCAAATTCAATCCTCATTTAAATGTGTGGAACGGGAGCTATGCTTGCTTACCTGAGTGATGAATTTAGCTCGGTGTTTGTACGACAGCCTGAAGATACAAGGTATAGTTGTTATAAAGACTAGTGATAGAAGTGCTGGTGCGTATCGTTCCAGTGGGACAGTAGTGAGAGATGCTTACGGGATTTTTTTGGATCCAAATAAATAGGATTATTTTCTTTACTGTGGAAAGTCTAAAATTCTTCCAGCAAGTGGATGGTTTTAGCAAGAGGAATAGCCCGGTTGAGCTGCAGTGTGTTGGGATATCAGGCAGCTGTATCAACTAATGCTACTAATTTGTGGTTAGCCTAAACCTTTACACTGCTTTTTACTTTTACAGGTAAATACCTGTATCATCTGGGGAGAAAAGAAGTGAGAAATCTACATGTATAATTTTGCATTTGCTGATGCAACAATAGAGAGTATTTGCATACAGCTAAGTATGCAATCATTTATCTGGGAATAGTTTATCAACTACAGAGACTTTTTTACCTTTGCAAGTGAGATCTGGTTAATGATTTCAAGATGACTGAGAACGGCTTGTATGGAACAGTGTGTGAGCCGCAGAACTGATCAGGCACCGGATGTCTGTCTCGTGGGGAAGGCTGTGAGCTCTGAAATACGGTTTTACTTTTGAATTGGAAGGAAATGTCAAATATCCCAATTTGCCATTTGAAAAAAAAAAAAGATTGTTTGCTCCTTACAGTTTAAACTATTATTTTATTCCATTTTTATATTTTATCAACATAAAAGTAAAATGTAAATACTCATCAGGATACTTCATTGTCTTTTTTTTTTTTTTTTTTGGAACATGGATGAAAATTCAGATATTCCCCTGGACTGCATCTAGTAAAATTCATTTGTGAGAGTTTGTGGTATATCCTGGACTGACAGGGAGCTAGTATTCAATATCTGACATACGGGTTTAGTGCCAGAAAATGACGTGCTAAAGAACTTGAATGCGACATCCAAAGATCACTTGCCGGCTGTTTCGACTTTACTCCAGCTGGAACGCCAGCTTGGTCATGGCTTCCGTTGTAAGATCTCCAACGCGCGTACCAGTCAGGAAGTCCACGTGTTCAGGTACGTGAGAACGAGAACAAGACGCTTCACACACTGCTGATAAGCAGCATCCTAAAATTTAGCCCATGTCAATCAAGATCATTGTAGGAAAGCAAATCTCAATTTAGTCTAGAATCAGATTATCGGATTTCTTGCACTAAGGGCCAGAATTGAAGCCAGTTGCTCAAGGAAAAGCCTTCCAATGACAGTGGCGAGTTTTTGGATGAAGATCTCTCTTTAGATTCAAAGTTATAGCCTCGTTCAGAAATTTTCATAGCGAGGCATTCAGTCTCATCAATGTTCAAGCTCAAGTCCATGTCCCTGCTCAATTACCCTGATGAATCAGGACTCTTAAAAAATATAATGAAAAAAGTTTTTAGTTTTTAATTCCCAATTTACTTGGGAGTAGAAAATGCACCGTAATTAATTACCAACTCTATGAGCTCCCATACAAGATTTTATTACTGGCTAACAAACCCCTGAGAGAATGATAAATGGTTTTAAGTGGTTAGAAACCAGCAATCATGCATCACATTGCTCCAGTGTTTCTGAGAAAAGTTCTCCCAATTTTTTCCACTAGAATTTTGCACAACGGATTGGCTAATTTATTCCAGATCATTTATCTCTGTTCTCCTGAGCATCCGTTCCTGTCTTTACTGATCTTTTATGGAAGAAAAACCACAAAGTCTAGATCAGGCATCAGGAATAATGAATAAAATAAACATCACCTAGAAGAAACCATGCTCAGTTAAAGTTAATGTTCTGACTTAAATAAGAAAAAGCAAAGTGACAGCTTTTTGGTCACATTTGTTTTTTATTAAATGAACTTTAAAGTGCTATTATTAGACATAATACTAGTTGTTCACTTTGATTCACCAAGGTATAACCAAGTATATTCACAGGGTCATGAAGGAATCTAACTGGACTGACGGATAGGGTGGGAACAAAGGAAGAGGCTAAGTCACCTTTGCAGTCATCCCAAAATCTGCACAGGGGTCTGCCTCTCTTCCTAGGCCTTTCACAAGCTTCAGCACATTCTTGGGGATCCTGTGAGCTGGCATTCACTTGACAACATGACCGAGACACCTGAGTTTTTTCTTACTAATCAACGTTCCCACAAACGACATGCTAGCACAATGTAACGCTTCTACATTTGTCACCCCGTCTTGCCATCTTCTTTGAAGAATTTTATGCAGACTTTGGGTAGGAAAGCTGTTTAGCCTTTAGACTTCTAGCTGTTAAAGGCATAGGTTCTCCATATAAACGCTGCTGGAGGGAAGTCAGCCAAGACCTGAACTGTTTATAGTAATGAGAAACCCAGAGATGATCTTACTGCTCACATGGAACCAGTTGGCCCCATCCCAAACTGTAGCATGGATGGGTCAAACTTGAACGTACCCAAAAGTGTGAAAATTCACAGGAATTAACTGCAACCCATGCGTTGCAGAACTGTCACTAGTTCCCAGCAGTGGGAATGATCTTCTATACAGCTTCTCTTATGGGGACAGAGGAGATGAATGCACAGAGCTGTGCCGGGGACACCAGAACTCTTTAAATAGAAAACAAAAGACAGAACTGACCGAAAAGGTTAAAGTCATTAGAAAAACCTATGATAGGCAAAACCAGAAACAGATACCTGACAACTTGGGGGTGGTTCATTGTAATAATGCATTAATGGGACCACTCCAGTGCATTGTTTCAATGGCAAAATAACCACTGGAAGTCAAATCTCTGCTGAGATGCACTGAACTGGATTAATTTCCATGGCGCTGCCTGACCCCACAGGTCTGATCCCAGCTTGAAGCCACGGGGCAGATCCTTTCACTGAATAAGAGATGCTTGAGTTGAAAAGGCCAAAGATTTCATGTAATTCACTTCCCCAAGGTGTTACCGATTCAAAGAGGCATTGACTTTGATCCGAGAACTAAACAGTTTGCAATCAGTCTCAAAGAGCTGGGGGTCACATCTTCCTTCCGTGGCTCCAGATAGGGTCAGTGAAGGGGGAAAGGAAGATTTCGATTTTTACTCTATTGACCTGGGTGGGTTGGCAAGAGTGTTAGCTACAGAGCTTACTGAATTCAGCAAAGAAAAAGAAGAACAAGTTCATGAGTGAAGTGGATGGAAGAGAACAGCATTATTGGACGGTGAGGGTCTTCAGGTCAAAATATGGAGAGGGAGCAGATGTGGAGAAGACAGATTAACCTTGTAGTTGAATTGACGCGCCACACTCTTTACTATCTGAGGTGGCATTTCGAAGAGAGGAAATCCATGCCAAGCACACACAGCTGAGTGTGCACTGCATGTAACATTTCTGAAGTTGGGAAAATCCCCTAGTGACATTCAAAACGCTGAACAAAATGTTGATTTCTCATTCGGTCCCAGGCTGCAGCTTCCCTGGTCGCTTTAACTAAAAATATTGAAAAAATGTCGATAATGTAATTTGAGCTATTTTGCCGAGTTAACGGGACAGTTTATTTCTTCAAGTGAATTTTCAGTGCGAGTCCTACGTCGACTGGGGATTAGTAAATTCTTTGCTGTAGGAATTTAGGTGGAACATTTATTCCCAAATGATGAACCACTTCAATCAGCTGGGTAAGCTTCAGCTAAGCCGCAGCGTTGATCTTTCTCGTTTATTCAAAGTTGCTCAAAGAGGACTTAAATCGTATGAATATTAATACTATGATTTGCTCTTTTTTCACCCTAGAAATAATTCCTGTAATGACAGATAAATAATTCCTGTAATGACAGATGGAGAAACAATGACCTTATTCAACGCAGTCTCTTTATATGTAAATTTAGCAGTTACCCCTATTCGTTCGCACCTCTGAGTGGCAGGCTGTGCAAAAGGTGGAAGTGGGAATTGTCAGGGCCCTTTGCTGCAGAAAGGATCCTCCACCGGTTAACCCGTAGGAGAGCGTCTGTGATTGAGCCTGCCAGCAAGCAAGACAGAGGAAGGAGGGAAAGAGGGAAGAGGGGAAGAAGCTCAGAAGAAAATCTGAGTTCTCACAACACTGTTGGGACAAGTGGGATAAGGCCACCCTCAGGATGATGGTCCGGGAAGACCCCCAACCAAGGTAGAGGCAGCCTCAAGATGGAGCTGCCTTGGTTTTACACAAGGTCCAAAGTTTGCTGGAAAAGATCTTGGAGCGTTTTAGTTGCTGTTGTGTCAATATCCAGCCAAAACACACGTGTGTGACAAAGCGAGTCATTTACACGTCAAGTGTGCTAATTCCATGCTCCCGGTCGCTGGGGCGGGAGAACCAACCCTGAGCAGGGAAACCAATCTCAGAGCCATTTGTAGATCTTCTACACCTAATGTCATTCAACTTCCTCCCCTGGATATCCTGCGCATTTACTAGGCTGCTATTTGCTAGTTTCATAGGAACCGACGTAACCAGTAGCAGGAGGAATACAGCTGCAAGGGGGACGTAACGTCTGAGGTGATATATAAATCGGATAATATACCTGTATATAATTTACAAGTTAGCTCTTCGTGGGGCGCTGCTTGGTTTCCGTTAGCGGCTGTCAGGCGGCACGCAGTCTGAATAACTCATCAGAGGACGTGCTCACCAGCTGCAAGACAATGGATGTTCCAAGCCAGTGGCAATCGAGAAGGCAGACAAAACAAAAACGAGCGACTTTGGATGTAGACGGACATGGCAATTATGCTGGTGTCAAATTATATGTAGAAGCTGTTCCAATGTAACTGTTCCCTCTACGTGCTCCCATAGGAGTGCACCTGTAGAAAAACACTTCTAACTTGAACACGATGTCATTCAGGGGTAAAGCTCCTGTGATTTAGCTCAGCTGTATGACTAGAAGAGCGTGCATGCATTGTAGCTGCACAATAACTGACGCGGGTACCACGCAGCAACCCCGTTCCTCATTTAAACTGGCTGCAAAGTGTGTCTGTCGCCAGCCTTTGTGGTAGAGGTAGCATTACCATATGGTCTCACTCCACTTTTGCAGGCCTCTTTTTACTAAATTCATGATTTATTTGATTTGTTTTCCATTTTAAATACCTACCTACCTGCTTGCCTGCCAGTCTTTGCTTTCAGAGATGGAAAAAAGACTCTTTTTAGCTGTGTAGTGCCATGCTAGATAGATCTCACCCTCAGAAATTGGCCTCCGGTTTTCCGTCATCTGTAAGCGTAGCCCTGAGACACTTTCCCCTCAAGCTCAAGTGACCAGCTGTCCTGGATTTCCTGGGGCAGTCCTGAAGTTAGGGCTATGTCTTGGGGTCCCCAGTGGGCGTTTGTGCTAAATGGGGAAAATTAGTCCTAAATCTATTTGCCAAATTGGGAAAGCAACAGGTATGAGGTACTGCTGAGCAAACCAGCAATTACGTGCACGTGGCTGTCTCATTAGCGGGCTGTATCTTAGGCGCTCCATCGTTTCTCCCACTGACCTTGGCTCCGCAGTAGACCCATCATATGCTGCTTCTGGTGGAAGGAGAAGTCTTTTGACACTTCTTATTTTCAGGATGCCCTGCAACAGCAGTCACTTGGTGGGCAGGGACGCTACAGCAGTGTTATATGCAGCTGTACAATAATGTGACCGTGCTAATTAGCCGGCCAGTGGTACCTCACTAAAGCAGCTGTATTTATTGCACTTGATCTGAGCCCACAAAAGGCTACTGTACTAGTTCCCTTCCCAGCTAAACTGCTTCAGGTCCTGAAGGTCTGCATTGGGCTTTTGATCTGTGGTGAGTCCTGGATTTGGTCCCCAAAGTTGGTTGCTTTCCCTAGTGCACTCCAGAACATAAGAACTACTATTGACTGGGTCAGACCATAGGGCCCAATATCTTGCCCAATATCCTCTGTCACACAGTAGCAGAGAGGGGATGCTGTAAGGGAGAGTGAATTGGGTCTGGCCAGGGTTTTTCCCTAATATTCCTTTCTCACTTGCGTCGGCGATCAGGTATTAGCACGGACCAGTCATACTGAGGCTGGATTTCATAGGATCATTTACAAGTTTGGGTTGAAGGGGACCTCAGGAGGTCACATCTAGTCCACCCCCCTGCTCAAAGCAGGACCAGCCCCAACTAGATCATCCCAGCCAAGGCTTTGTGTAGCTGGGTTTTGAAAACCTCCAGGGATAGAGACTCCACCACCTCTTTGGGTGACTTGTTCCAATGCTTTACTACCTTCCTAATATCTAACCTAAACTTCCCTTGCAGAAACTTGAGGCTGCTGCTCCTTGTTCTGTCATCTGCCACCACTGAGAACAGTCCAAATCCATCCTCTTTTGAACCCCCATTGAGCTAGTTGAAGGCTGCTATTGAGTCTCCGCTCAATCTCCTCTTCTCTAGACTAAACAAGCCCAGTTCCCTCAGTCCTTCCTCATAAGTCATGCCCCGCAACCCCTTCACCATTTTTGTTGCCCTTCATGGACTCTCTCCAATTTATGCACATCCTTTCTGTAGAGGGGGCCCCAAAACTGAACACAGGACTCCAGATGTGGCTTCACCAGGGCTGAATAGAGGGGAAGAATCACCTCCCTCGACCAACTGGTAACACACCTACTAATGCAGGCCAGGATGCCATTAGCCTTCTTGGCAACAAGGGCACACTGCCTGCTCATATTTGGCTTATTGCCCACTGTAACCCCCAGGTCCTTTTCTGCAAAGCTGTGGCCCAGGAAGTCATCTCCCAGTCTGTACTGGTGCATGGGATTGCTCTCTCTTAAGTGTAGGACTTTGCACTTGTCCTTGTTGAACCTCATGAGATTCCTTTTGGACAATCCTCCAAGTTGTCCAAATCACTCTGAAACCTACCCTCCAGCATATCTACTATTCCCCCTCCAGCTTGGTGTCATCTGCAGACTTGCTGAGGCACTTTTTGCCATCTTCCAGGTCATTGATGAAGACATTGAACAAAACCAGGCCCAGGATTGACCCCTGGGGAACTCTACTTCATACCGGCTGCTAACTAGATATTGAACCATTGTTTACTACTGTCTGAGCCCGATGATCCAGCCAGTTTTCTATCCACCTTACAGTCCATTCATCCAGTCCCTACTTCCTTAGCTTGCCTGTAAGAATGTTGTGGGAGACTGTAATGAAAGCCTTGCTAAAATCAAGATACACCACCTCCATCAGTCCCTCTGCATCCACAGAAGCAGTCACCTCATCACAGAAGGCAATCAGGTTGGTCAGGCATGACTTGCCCTTGGTAAATCCATGCTGATTGTTCGTAATCACCTTCTTCTTCTCCGAGTGCTTATAAATGGATTCCTTGAGGATCTGCTCCATGATTTTTCCAGGGACTGAGGTGAGGCTGACTGGTGTGCAGTTTCCTGGATGCTTCTTCTTCCCTTTCTTAAACATGAACATTATGTTTGATCTTTTCCAATCATCTGGGAAGATTCAGTGCAAATTAAAAACAAGTGCAACATTTATAGACCTTTCCTCTGCATATAGCACTGTTTGGAGAAAAGGATGTTTGCTATAGTTGGCGTACGTCATCAAGTGCAGACCAACTCTTGCACTAATAAACATGTTTCTATCAAACTGTAGATTTTGCACATCTCAGCGAGGATTTGAGCTGCTGGTGAATGGTACCTTGGAATCACTCCAGATTGAACTCTCCATTACTGCCAGAACCTCAAATTACTGGCAAAAAGACAGCAACAAGGGTAAACATTATAGACAAGCTCCCTGGAACATCCTGGGCAAGCCATGCTCCTTGGTACAGCTGAAAACTGTGCTCCCATCTGATGCTAAAGCCCTCATACCTGTCACGTGGACACACAGGTGAACACCACCATGTGAGTAGTAAGTGGTGCTCTAAAATCCAGGCTGCTGCTGTGGCTTCTGGTGTTATTGAATATTGCTCTCTCCATGGTGAGAAGGGATTCAGCCATACTTTGAGTGTACAAAAAGGTCATGGCTGACCCTGAACTCCTGTTGTGTGAAGATATCTGCCCCCCCTCAAGATGTAGGCTTAACCCAGGAAAGCTTACTGGTTATACACGCTCCAACTTCCATTGAACAGTCTGGACACTGAGAGCTGCTGGCATGAAATCTGGTCTGCATCAACAGTGTGCAACAAAAATGTGGTCATAGATCCAGTGATGAAGCTTCTGGGATTCTACCTGCAACATAATTATTGGATTGCCATGAACTGCATTTGTATAGGACATGGAAGGTAGGCCTATTTATTGAACAAATCAGGGACTCGCCGAACTGTGTATGCGGTGAGGTGCAGTAAATGAGCCACATTGCAAATTCCTGCCCTGAAATTGCATATCCTGGAGAGAGTGAAGCAATCCACTTAGCCAGCCTGAATGTTATCAACTGGCTATCAGCCCTCAACATACAACTTTAATTAACCTGCATCTTCTCTGCTATTGCTTGCCATAGCCATACGAAAGAAGAATTTGCAGCCTCCAGCATTTATTCAGAGGCTGTATCCCTAACTCTCATGTGCAATAACTACCTAAAAGTAGGGAGGCAAGAGGTTATAGTAGGAATCTGTGTTAATACTGGGCTTGGGCTTCTCTTGGATTTCTTTGTAGAAAAGGAACGTGCAATTTTGTGCAAGATTCCCAAAGTTTTTCCTAACACAATCTCTGTGGACACTAGTGTTTGCAACAACTTTGTGAGAGCCCGGCAGGACAAATTATGCTGAGGGGAAACCAGCATGCCTTTGTAGCAGGTAGATCATGCCTGACTAATCTAGTCTCTTTTTATGACCAGGTTACAAAATGCCTGGACGCAGGAGTAGGGGTTGATGTTGTATACTTAGACTTCAGGAAGGCCTTCGATATG
>JAGPOW010002742.1:19919452-19939727 GCA_030014935.1 Caiman crocodilus | reverse complement strand
GCTCTGCCACTTCTCCAGGAGCAGCAAGGGGCCCCTTGCAATGCAGAAGGACCCCCGCTCTCATGCAGCTCCCCAGGATGCAGTGCAGCCAAGGACTCTCCGGTGTGGGCCCCCCTCTCCAGCCCGTTGCTGAAGGGCAGGTACAGGGGTGCAGACCCCGGAAGCTACTTTTGGGGAGCCTCAAGTCCCAGGCTGCCTGGGTATGGGTGAAGCCTCCCCAAGAGAATGCCATAGACTATACACTTTGCTTTGGAGTTAATAGTTTTAAAATTATATTACATTTTTTTAGTCTCATTTTATTCTCCGTAATAAATTTGGGTTTTTGTGTTTTTTACTGCTTACAAGAAAGAGGGTTTTGTTTACATGAGATGCCCCAGCAAATTTAATATTCCCAGTTTGTCTATGTTAGGGCTCAAGCCATAGGTATAATTTATGAGGTACCCTGAAATTTGAACCCAGCCCTTTTTGTGATGGCCAGTGTCCCGGCAGAAGGGTTAAATTAGAATAGACCAGTGGCAGGCAATTATTTTACATGAAGGGCCACTTACTGAGTTTTGGCAAACCATTGAGGGCCACATGATAGGCAGCCAGTGGCAGATAAATACTAATTTTCTTAATTTTTAGGGGCCCCGTGGGCTGGATAGAACAGCCTGGTGGGCCGCATCCAGCCCGTGGGCCACATTTTGCCACCTCTGGATCCTCTTTAGAACCCTAAAAACAAGTTGTTGCAACCTGGTGAAAAGCCATCAGAGCAGCAGTGTGCCACCTGACTCCCAGGCTGCCCTGGGCCGGGTAGGACCTTCACAAGTTGGGTCCAGCCCCTTTGCGGAGCAGGCTACCAGTTGAGCACACCTGCATAGTCGGATCATTAGCATGACATAATACAGTTTATGTTGATACCATTGCATTGTCTGCTTTTAGGATACAATCCATTAATTAGTGGTAATGGGGCGAAAGCAACATCATTTGAGTGATGACCTTTTCAACTTGATCATTTCAAGGTCTGCCTCTTCTTACAGGTCAGAACTACCTTCTAGCAGCCTATTGAAAACAGAGCCTGAGTTAAAATGGAAAAAAGGAAAAATCATCATAGATTATGTAAAATGCTATCTTTGCAACGCGCCCCAAATCATCATAAATGAACCTTGGAGCTTTTAAGGAAGTTCATTAAAAAATAGACTGAAAAGTTTGTAACTATTCCTTAAAAATCTTTTTTTTTTAAACATTCTTGTTACTTTCATAATATTTAAATAGATTTTAGTTTAAATGTAATTAAAATGAAAGCAAGCCTTAAACCACTTCAGGTTGGGGCCTAAATGGCTGGACTTACTTCTGGCCATGCACCAGAATTGATATTATATTTATTCAGTTGATATTATATTTGTATGCAGGAATGTTTTCAAACTCTAGAAGCTGCTTCAGCTGTAAATTCATTTGGTTTCATTAGACACAGGTCTATGTTTTCCTTCAAGCATTTGCTAATTTAAAATTCTGATACTAGTGTAGATGATGAGAATTAAAAACTCAACATACATTTAAAAAAAAAAAATCTCAAACTGTCAGGAAAATTGCAGGTAGTCTCCCTTAAGATAGACCTAAATGCTGAAGTAGGAGTTAGCTATTTTTCCGCTGAAGAGAAGCAAGAGAAAAATAAAGTTGGACTCAACAAATGCGCCCTGAATTTCTCCAGCCACACGTGAAACTCAAACTGCTCTACCCAAATGTATTTTATTAGTCCTATAGATAGACTTAAGGTGTAACATTTTATCAGGATTTCAACTTTTCCAAAGTCTGGAGTGTTGATGTTAGGTTCTGGACTGGTCTCATCTCTCATCAAGGATATGAAAGTTACCCAGAACACCTGCAAATACTTAATCAAGGAAGACATGTTGTGTATCCACTGGCTGAGTTCTGTTCCAGGAATTTCCATAGGTTTCGATCCTATTAATTACAGCATGCATAGTCAAAATGAAATACATGTGCATTAATTAAAAGCATTAAACCTTGTGAGGTGCTAAGAAAAATGTGCATTATCTTGTCTTAATACACATTAACTAACGAGCACAATTTAAAAATGATGCTTAATGCCCATTAGCCTGTTTTAATGCGCATTAACTAAAAAGCATGGGGCTCCTATACATGTGCAGGGAGGCTGTTCTGATGCACTGCAATTCCAGCGCGTCAGAGCAGACTTGATTAATCGTAGAAGTTACCGCACTCCAGCAGACTCCAGCATCCTGTGTATCAGTGTCCCCGTGCTGAAAATGGTGGTTGGGCACTTCAAACTAAAGCTTGTTTGATGAACTTTATAGGTGTAGTGTCAAATGGAGGTGGCTGAGACTGATTACATGACCCATTTGTTAGGTGATCCCATTTGATTATTATTTTGTGCTATCCAATGGCGGCCTTTTACCCCCAAGCCCCTCCCCTATCTGGGGTAGAGGCTTGCCTCTATCGTTCTATGTTTTTGCCAGTCTCTGGTGCTCATTTCCTTGTCTGAGCGGTTTTCTCTTTTTTCTTTCTTTCTTACTCTGTCTTCTGCCCCAAGACAGTTTTAGCACCATGGCTGGCAGACCGAAGTCCACCATGATGTCTTGCTGGACTCTCCCACACATCCATCATCTCTCCTGCCATGACTTGTTATTATGGGAGAAAATAGACTGCCAGGGTGTGAGGGTTTCGATGCTTTCGCTCTTGAAATCTGTCTTAGTGTAGTGAGGGCTCCACCAACCCCTACACCCTCGCCCGTTCCACCAGGTGTTAATTCAGTAGTCTAGACAATCTGCCTCCAAGCAGTGCAAAATGCTCTGTGGGCCCGATGGGCCTGGTTGTACTTCACCCAGGTTGGAGCCTTGTACAGACCTACCATTAATCCTAGCCAGTTCTTTTACTGGCTTATTGTCCCGATAGTTGCAAACACGCTATCTATCTGGGATGACTTCCCTCTCACTCTAACGAAAAGGAGAATGAAAACAAACTGGCACTTCTGCCCTTAGATTCACAACTTTATGGTACCCTTTTTCTTCAGCCCTGCTATTAGGGTCTTTACGGTACTTTCTAACTTCAGGGTTTTCTCCCCTGGCAGCTCACTCTGCAGAGCTGCTTCTCTTAAACCCGATCTTTGTTGCTTTCTCAGTGCCTTCGGCTATCCCTGCCATCTCTCTGCCTGAGTCAGCCACTTTCGGTTTCTGATGTTCCTCTTTTGCCTGCCCTGGGTCTCCTTTTATCCCGGAGTACCAGCTGACTCCTCCTCCCCACCCGAAACACCGGGGAGAAGAATGAGCCCTGCGGCATTCTTTACAATTCAGGTGGGACCAATTTACTTCCCTGGGGCTCTTCTCTTTCCTCACATGTGCGCACACGTTTCCTTCAACCGTTCAAAAGTTTTTATTACAAGGGTTGCTAGGAGAAATGGCCGTTATGTTTCCAAACAGTTGCAATCTATTTGTGTATTTCACAAGGTTAGAATTTACACAACCTCTCGCTCCTTGGGAGAAACCTTCCCAGAATAGGCTGTGACCAAAAGAATATTTCTTTGGAGAGTCTGGGCAAAATCTTATAATGTAATCTTGAATGACAGGAGAAAGAAAAATATAGGAAGTTTGGCCAAGGAACATAATTAAATCCAATTCCAAAAGATGTTTATGACTCTACTAAAACTGACTTCCAGTGAGTCTAGAATTGAAAATGTTGGACCTGCTCCTGCCTTCATTATGTACAGACAGTTCCAGTGAATCATAATATGATGATATTCGAAAGGCCAAATTCAAAACCTAATGAAGCCAACGGGAGTCTTGCCACAGATGATAACAGGCATTGATGACTACGGGGCCAGCTGAACTGAAGATTGTTGGACATATCTTACTCAAAATGCACAATAAAAGTTATTCCAAAAAACCTGCTTCCTCCTAATTAGTCATGCAATAACAGGATTTTATAGGTTTTTGAATGTTACCATTTCATGCCAATTGTCTGCCTCCATTAAAAAGTATGCGCCTCTTTGTCTTCCAGTTGAACAAATGAAACTCGGAGCAAGCAAAAGTTCTGGACCGACAATATGGTAATGGCTGAACAGGCAGCAATAAAGGGGAAAGGCAACAAATTGTACTGGATCCTGAAAATGTGTGGGGGAACTCAATAAACCAACTGTGGGGGGTACATATCATGGAAAATGTCCCAGAAGCCGAGGAAAAGGAATTCATTCGCTTTCTGTCTCTTCCTATAGGCAGAAAAATAGGAACGAACATAGAGATACAGCACCTCGTTCTTTGCCAAATGTTTTGCAAATTCCATAACCGTATTTTGTTAGCTCATGTATGTTTGGCTCTTGTAGATGAAGTCGGCAATTCCTCCATAAAAGAAGTACAGCAAAATAGGCAGTGAACGTACAAGTTTTTGTGCCAATGTGCTTCAAATTTGACTGGCTAAAGGCCTCCCTTTATGTGATTTTTTTTTCCTGACAAATAATAAGCATGACCAAAACTATGTGCAACATCTGGAGCATGAATGCCTCTGGAAGCTGGGGGGGCATGCTGAGCTCTGGCTGGCGGCGGTGGGAGCATGGTGGTGGTAAGCGTGGAGCCCCTGCAGGCAGCCACGGCACTTTCGGTGCTGGGGGGGGTGACAAGTGCTGACCAGCAGTCAGTGACCCCCTGCAGGTGCCTCTGGGAGCACTGGTGGCAGCCAGCGGTGGTGGTAGAGGAGGGGGGTCGGGCCGGTGGCAAGCAGAGACCACCCGCAGGCGCCGTTGGCAGTGTTGGCGGTATCTTTTTGCAGAGGGTTCACTGCCACACTCAGTGGGGTGCATGTGCACCTGCATGCACCCCCTACGCGTCACCAATGACCTGGAGAATAGCCGTGGCTGAAAAGTGGGAAGCGAGAAAATAGCACGACTTTCCATTTCACCATTTTTAAAAGGACGTGTTTCTGTTTGACATTTTAAAAATGAAGCTTCTTGGCTGTTCTCTTCAAAATGTTTTCTTTTACTTCCATATGAACATAAAACAAAGATTTTCAATAACTTAGACAAACATGGAAAAATACATCTTATTTCAAGTTAAATGAAACTTTTTCGTTTGAGCTCAAATGAAAATGTTGTTTTCCTTTCATTTAATCCAAAAACTTCAAATCTGTTTCATTTTGATGCGATTCCTCCCCCTTACCCCCCCCCACCTCATATTTTTGGTTTCACCTAGCCCCAGCCATTGTTCTGGTGGGCTGAATCCAACTCAGTGATCTAGGTCAAAAGGTTTTGTAGTCTGTTTGCCAATCCATAACCATTTATGACTTGGCTTTGCATTGCTGAACTTGTAACAAAACTATGAGTATTTCCCCAGTGCACAGACTTCAGTGCATTGTAGACAACCCTCCCTCTTCTCTCCCAGTGGTGTATTTAGATTATTTCAAGAAGATTCTTCTTTCTATGGTCAAATATTTATGCCTTGAGCAGAGTTCTCATCTCCAAGTTGGCTTGATTCTCTTTATAAATCTAGTTAAGTGTACATTTAAGATTCATGAGAGTAAGGAACATGTAGAGCGGACTTGAGGGAGGCAGAACTTGTGCAATCTTCCTAACTTGTTTTTGCTTTTGCACTTGCAACCTGCATCTCCTCTGTTCGCCAGTTCCCGGTATTATTATTTCCTACAAAGGAGACTGCTGCTTATGCCAACCGGTGTCTGGCTATTTTGGGGTGCATGGATACAGAGATCAGTGGTCACTTTTCTGTGGGAGCTCATTCTGGGGAAGAGGGGTAGGTTTCATGGAAATTGTTTCTGTGATGGCAGTTAGTTAGGGAATGGGCTGAAGCATATCATATGCTGAGATAGGTCCGGATGCGGATGGTTTTGTTGTGGGGTGCATGGTTGGTCCAATAAAAGCCATTGCCTTACTCCACAAACCTTGCTTCTCTCACATCCTTGGACCATCATGGCTATAAAAGCAACACTACTCTGGTGTGTTTTGGTCATTATCTCCATCCGCACATCTATATTATAAGCAAATATTAGTGGTTGGTTTGAGAGGTGATGTTAATATGCACCACATCTATCAACCAATTAGCTGTTAACCACCGTCTCTAGGGTTAGCTTTAGCTTCCTCGTCTGTCCCAGTTAGGTACTGCTGGAGAAAACACTCTTCTGTGGTCATGCACTAGAGATCTTAATCCATGTATCAGGGCAAATCTTGAATGTTATTCATTTTTAAAATGTATGGCTTGGTCAGAATCCTAGCCTTTGTCTGTGGGGAACAATAAGCAAAATGTCTCTATAGTGCCGCTTTTTGAGAGTATATGCTCTGCCTCCACTTACAACAACTAAATTATACCCATGCCCTAGCACATCTTTCTTTATGTAAAAGTTTGTAAACTACTGTATGGAAATAAGATAGTGCTGGCTGACCTCCAGGTAGAGGAATTCAAGCTGGAAGCCAACTATTCAAAGTAATTTTGGTTACGGTTCAGCACATGTGTCTTTTGTCTAGTGAGTGAATAGCTTTTTAATTCACCTCTGGTGTAGAGCAGTAGCCTTGTGTAGCCATATGAGCTGCACTCTTGTAATGACGATCATCACGGGTTATCACTGGGGTTTGAACCCGTGATCTCCAGTTTGAAAAAAACATATGCTTCCAGCTGAAAAAAGTCATTAGGCTAGGTGGGAACTGAATTGGACTCTCTCATGTAGCCTTATATCTCATGTAACACTCAATAAGCAACCTACTTCTTCCGGTGAGGAAGACTGTCCTGCATTCACAGCAGTCCACAACCCTGAGTCCCATGATAGGACCTGAATGATGGTTCTTCAGTGTTTCCCTTTGTGTTAATGTATAAGGTAAGCTAATGCTCTGTGGACTGGCTTTGGCAAGGAGAGGTGCAGTGTAGTTTGCCCAGAGATCCTATCAGGCTTAAGTGCCCCGGGCAAATACTTGCCCACTCTACCTTGCAAAATATCCAGCTGCTGACCATGCGGCAATAGCAACTCTACAGGAAGGGCTGCGCCAGTATCCCAGTATCCTGCACCAGTACCCCAGTATGATTTGATAGGCCTGTGCTTCAGGTGCTGTTCTTTCACGGTTATGAAATTAGGAGCCTTACCACTTGTGAGCCATTAAAGGCTCCAGGGCATTTGTTGGCATTTGGTCTGTTAAACCAGGTTGGAGGTAGAGATCTGTTAGGATACAAGCCTGAGATGATCGTCAAAGCCGTACAGTGTCCCTTCACAATATTTCCATTCAAGCACCAAGAACCCTGTTTTTCCCTTATGGCATCTTCCTTTAAGCCACTTGCAAAGGAACTTCTGTTGGATACGAATGCTTTTCGCCTCTGCAAGTTTGATTTATCTGAGTATGATTTAGTGGAAAGGGAGCTAATAGGATTCTCAGTTCTGCATCCACTGTTGTTTTCTCCTTCCCTGGCATCCAATTAGTGTTAACTTCCATAATTCTCACGGAGACAAGAGTCAGCTTTTTCCCCAATAGGAAGGAGAGTGTGTGATAAAATATTTATACTGTTTAATTACCTGGGAGTGAATGTAGGCTCCAGCTAGTATCTAAGGTATGAGCTGGGGAGCGCGCGCGCGCGCGCGTGTGTGTGTATGCGTGTGCGCATGCATGTATGTACACACACATATAGAAAAAAGTGAACAATAGTTCATTTTTCCATTGCTCTAATCCTGGTGTTGGCCTGATGCTGAGCTAGTTGTCACTAGTTGCAAACAGTCCCAGGGGGGCCAAAACCACAAGCAAGGACTGGCATCAGGCACAAGTCTTAGCTGTTCTCCCTCTTCTGCAACCCCATCCGCTTTGCCCTGCTGGACTGGCCGCAGGAATGGCCACCAGGAGATCCTAATTTCCATTGGTGTCAGTTATGTCACAGAGCTGCTTAGTCTGGGATAGCTGATGCCAAAAGTGGGGTGGAAAGCGCTGTTGCCATATGGGCGGACTACAGCCGTCTATTCTCATTTCCTCTGATGGGAGAACCGTCAACATAAAGCAGCCACTTGCTCGTAGGCAGAAAACCTCATTGCCTGCTTATTAATGGGACTTGCGCCCTGTCATTTTCAAAATTGTTACCCATAAAGCCTTTTGAAGCAAATCAGCGTGCTAATTATGTTGGTCCTCAGAGCTGAGATTTTTATAGTTAGCAGAGGCAAATGTGTCTGTGTTTCCATAAAGCCCCTGTCATCCCATAGTGTTGAAGATGATTAAAATTGAAATCAGGCCTTGCCCTTAGCCAGAATAATGTAGGTGGCTACGTTTTGCCACAACTGTCTTGATCTTTGTTCTTGGCTTGTACATCCCCTGGCACACCAGTGTCCTTGCCCATGATGAGGGCTCCTAGGAACTACATGACTATGTGAATGACTTCAATAAATGCGCTGAAGTCAGCGGAAAGCCTCCCACTGGCTACAAAGGGCTGTGAACCAGGCCTCATGGTGGGTGCTTTATTAGACAGTCTGAACCACTCGTTAGTTCTGTATTGTTTCCATTTTTGGTTATTGCTCAAGTAGCAGATGTGAATGACTGCGTGGGTCTGAGCTGGAAGAGGTTTCCTTGCCACCTGTTTTCTTGGCAACTACAGCGGCGTTCAGACTGCTGCAGGTAGCTCCTGCTGGAGCCATGCAATCGGTCTTGCTCCCTGGACCTAGCCATGTATAGGGAAGGAGAGGAAGAACTTTTTCCTTTTCCCGTGATGGCTGCTCATTTACTTTATACTATAGGTTGGGGTTTTATTATTACATAGGGCTTCTCTCTTGAATTGTATCCGGGACTTTTTAATGGCTAAAAGGGACACTTTTAGTTCTCAGGCAACCCAGTGTTCAAGTGCTCACCTGAACAGGATTTAAAGGAGAAACACTTGGACATTGAAAGGGAAAAGACTTGGGTGAGGTCCTGGGCTAGTATACTTTGGCGTAAGCCCCTGGAAGTCAATGGAGTTGCACTGATTTATACGTGCTCAGCGTCTGGTCCCCACATGCACAAGATGCCAGCGACTGCCCGGTTTGGAGCAGGGCTCAAAGTGACCCTTTGACTGACTCTAGGGTATTGCAAGGATACTGCGTGTTGCCACCTCTGTCTGGTGCGATAAGCAGTGGTTACACAGTGCACCGAGGTAGCTTATCCAACACCCTGTTTCCAGGGACTATGTGAAAACGGGGTCACTGATGCTTTCCATTTCCTCCTACTTCTTTGTATTTGAAGTCATATATGCTTCAAGCAGGTCCAGGGTCTTCAGGACAATTCAGCATCCAGCTGCATTGAAACGACTGCTTCTCAGAGAGAATTATTTGGCTTTGTAGGTATAAATGCACAGAGATAATTTGCAGCCTAACAGACCAACCACTACCTGTTTTTAATTACCAGGTTCTGCATGTTTGACAGACGGCTCTGCAGGAGGAAGAGCAGTGGTTGTAATCTGTTGTGCTGGGGATCCCATGATAAGCAGATTAACTCAGGCAGAAACAACTTTCGCAAACCAGCAGCAGCCTCCTCTTCAGGGGCTGCTGGAAATGTTGGGTTATTTGCATTGCAGTGGCATTGATGCTTTCACTTGCATCAGCGCAACCCATTTGCTGCCGTGGAAGGTCAGCTGCTCTTCGCACGTGGGATATGAACCTGAGCCGGGTTTGCACCCTCCCTGACTCTATGCCGTGTTGAAATAAGAAAGGTTGAAGCTCCCAGGGGCGTATGGGAACAGTCATGCTGCAATTTTCCCCTTGCTTTGCACTAACCTGAGCATGCAGAGGAATTAAATGCTTAGCGCTTTCGTTCAGATCCAGGGAACCGCGGCCACTCTGATTTGCTTTTATGATTTGCTCTTATGATTTACCACTGAAAGGTTTCTCCGTCGCTGTACTGCCGAGTCAGGCCTTGATTCTGCACTAGGCAGAACTTTTGAACTTGACAAGATTTAGCTTTATGCCGGCATCTGCTAGAGGGCTCAATTCTGCTCCTCGTTACACCGGTTTCGACTGAGCAGTAACTCCGGGGAAGAGACTGGAATTCGTCCGGGAGAAAGTCGTGTTGACACTCAAGTCCGAAGTTTTCCTTGCAAAAGGGAGGGTCGAAGCAAAACAAAAGGAAGCTGGTGCCGACGGGTACATGCAGCGACGGCTTTATTCTGAAACCACCCACAGAAGATTTTAAGGATAATAGACCAAATGAAAGGAATCCGGTTTCCCCCCGCTGCTCCCACAGATGGGTTGATCACACATCGCCTGCTGAGGGCACACTTCCCAACAGGAGTAGCACCACGGCATCGCTCCCCTGCTGCCTCTGCCTCTCTGTAATGGAGGGGTCCTGCTGTGCTGGTGATGCTCATCAGCACTCCCGAAGCCGAGAGCCGAGCCCAGCCTGCTCTGTGCTCCGCGTCTGGAGCCGGCCTGCAGCAGCCTCCTCTTGTCAGCTGAGAGCAATGGAGTGTCTTGCTGCCTTTGCATATTAGTGCCCAGCATGGAGCAGCCCGGCAGGCCTTGCTCATGTTGTCTACCGAGCGACTTATTTTGTTTGAAAATCATATTGCAGAGGAAGTAGCCACCCACGCAGCCCACATCTTGTGGTCCTTAAGATCCTGTGTATTAACACAGCACCCTGAGCTGATGCTCCTCGCTCTCCTCCACTGGCTGCAGGTCGTAGCACGGGTGCTCCTTGGGAGCCCTGTTTCTCTGCGTGCACAGGTGGACTGCAAAGTTACTCCTCTGCTTTGAGTACCAGCCACCAGAGCTGAGACCGCGAGGGCAGGAGTGATGAGTGCGAAGGCAGAGGGCCGAAGAGCTACCCTTCAGTCGGAAGAGAAACCAAAACTAATACGTCTGATATATCTCAGGCAGCAACTGTGTGCATTACTTGAGATTAGCGCTGGAAGGTTTGCCGGAGTCAGGGCAGGGCACACGCCAAGTCCAGGCCTCCTTGGATTTAGCTGCCCTTGAAAAAAATGCTTCAGTGCTGCTAAAGACTCCTTTAAATGGGCAGAAAGTGCATTTTCTCTTCCTGACAAAGTGGAGGGAGCTCTATATAGTCCCTGAACCCTGAGTCCTTTGGGGATTTGCTTTACAGATATAGGGTCTTTTCTCGAGCATAGAGTTCAAACTGTTCAGAGGAATCGGACTTTTTTTTTACACTCTCTCCCCTGGGATTTTTGGTTTGTTAAGCACTGCAGATGGCAGTGGGTACTGTAGTATTACCCTGGGAAGGTGCTTATCAATAATACAGGGTTTCAGAAGCGTGCTGCTTAATTTGCTGCAGATTCAGGGGGCAGGAGGAAGTATTATGTTCAGCAGAGCTAGAGAGCTCGCTTTGAGGCAGGCAGGGTAGCTGCTGCCCTGCACGGTAGGGTAAAGGCAATCAGTGCACTCCCGAGGAAGCGGAGATTAAGGGCTACCTTCCTTCCCATCTTGTAAAGCCCGCAGGACTTGTCTCATTCTGTGGTACGGGGATGGGAACGGGGTTTGTGCACGTGCTTTTCGTGCATACGGATTCAAAGTGTCACTAGTTGTATTGCAGCATCCAAGCACGGTGAGGGGCCTTTGCGATAGGTGCTGTAGAAATGACTGCTTTAAAGACAGCTGTTGCCCTAAGGAGATCATAAGCTGGGGGCCTTGTTACACATTGCTCTTTGAGCTACACAAAAGTTGATTGGCTTAGTGCTAGCTTGGAGTTTGGAGTAGTCACTCTACAGTCTAGAAATCTCTCTTTTCCCTACCTGCACGGCTGTGACTTGGCATTAGAGGCCCAGGGAGCAGGGAGGTCCCTTCCAGCCACACGTCTCTATGAGTGTCTATGCTTCCAAGTTTGCAGCTTGCTCCTTACCTCCTCTGAGAGGCAAAAAGCTCCAGCAGTGCCCAGCTCCACGCACCCGATGCACGTGCAGTGCGGCTGGCTGCTGCCAGGGAAGCTGCTGGTCTGGGGTGGGGAGTCTACAGATGGGTTAGAAGCTGTAGGTGGAAAGTTTCAATGCTGTCTTCATAATAATAATTGTCATCAGGCACCCGACTACACTTCTTATGTGTACGCCATGATCCAGAGGATCAAAGGTTGCCTAGAGAGATTCCATATCAGTAGTCTTAGATTAATGAACTTAAGCAGAGCAGACTAGGATCTGTGGGGGAGATGAATAAAGGATCAGAAGACTTTATACCTGGAGAAAAGATTTTTTTGGCGGTAGGATTCAGTTTGAAAAAGCTACGTTGTGTGTAGTTCATGCATCAAATAGAGTCAAGGCATATTCTCAAGAGGAGGATGGAGAAAGCACTTTAAAGACATCCTCGAGGCCAATTTGGAAAAATGCAACGTTGACATCAGTTTGTGGGAGACTGCCACCTGGAGCACCCCAATCTGAGGAAGGATCTCCTGCAAGAATCTCAGGACTTCAAAACCTTATAATGGCGACGGGAGATGGAAAATTAGGAGTGGAAGAAACAGCAAGTCATGGACCGAATCAAGAATCTGGAGTCATCCACTCCTCACAGAAACACATGTCCAAGGTGCAAGAGAGTCTGCCAATCCTGGATCGGCCTCTTCAGCCATCCTGGGACCCACAGGTAAGACAAGCATGAAAGAAAATCTTCTTCGAGTGCACGGGATTGCTGGAGAAAGTTTCATACTTAGGCCTATATTCGTTGTGTCATGATCCGAGGACAAAAGGCTGCAGCAATGAAAAGGTACGGTTACTGGGTAAACTGCACTCTGCTCTCGGGTCCTCAGCCTCTTGCCATCGCCTGGCTCCGGGAGGACTCGTGAGAGATTCGCTCTCAGACCAGCCCTTTTGTAGAAGCCTCCTGGTACTAACTCTGATTGTCTCAGCAGGTTTGGCTCTGTCCCCTTAGGGAGTAATGAAGGGATAATTAGAGAACAGATAGGTTCCCCAGGCAAAGCATTATTAATTAGGACAAAAGCATTTCAGGGGGACAGGTTGTAAAAACAACAAAACAGGGCAGTGCTTGCCTGTCATTGCCCCACAACTTGGATTGCCCCTGCAGTGTCTTTCACTGGCCCTTTCCCGTTGAGGGCTTCTTGCCTTTGAAAGAAGAGTATTAAACTAGTTCTGCTGAGCTCCTGGCTCCCAGCTTTGGCAAAACAAGACTTGCAACTTGTTGGAGACAGCTTCAAGAAGCCCATCAGCCTACCCCATTGTCAGATGCTGGAAGCTGCTTATCAAGACCGAGCATGTGTTCTCTCTGCTTCCTACACCCAGAAAAGCCTGTTATGTTAGATGAATACATTCACACATACAATTTTAATAACCCACCACAGTGGTATTGTAATTTCCTCCCCCGACCAGGTCACTTGCAATATTCACATCGTTATTCCATATCGGGAATAATGTGTTATGAATGATTGTCATGACAGCTTGAATAATTGTGATGAATAATATCAAGAATAATTGCCATCAGGCACCCGACTACACCTCTTACGTGTACACCAAGATCCAGAGGATCAAAGGTTGCCTAGAGAGATTCCATATCAGTATTCTTAGATTAATGCATACCAGCTCCTCACCCCTCAGAGAGGTATATGGATAACCAGGGATCTGGGTTTTTCATGTCCCATGGAAAAATGGAAAAAAAATGCAGTTTTTTGAACTGAGAAAAATGCAATTTTTTCATTTTAATGGAGAGCCACGTGGCTTTTCCACTCTTGTAAACAGCTCTGCTGGCAGAGTTTCAGGCTGCAAGGGGCTGAGGGGAGCAGGAGGAGGGTGGTTAGGCAGGGGACCTCATGTGCACGTGTGCGCTCACACATGCCCAAGGCTGCCAGGCAGCCTGGAGAGCAGCTCCTGCTGCTAAGTCTGGACGGGGCAGGGATTGAGGCAGGGAGGGACAGAGGGAGGGAATGAGTTGGAGCACACCCGCTAGCCTGGGGGTAATGCCGCCACCACCCAGGATCTGGAGTAATCCTGGCTCTGTGCCCCTTGGGAAACACAGGCCTAGTAGCCCTTGAGGGTACTTGACCCACTTCAAGAACTTGGCATGCTTCCCTCAGTCTGAAGCACAAAT
This sequence comes from Caiman crocodilus, assembly GCA_030014935.1. Taxonomy (NCBI): domain Eukaryota; kingdom Metazoa; phylum Chordata; order Crocodylia; family Alligatoridae; genus Caiman; species Caiman crocodilus. Next base: position 19,925,741 of record JAGPOW010002742.1, on the reverse strand, counting down.
AGTGGTCTCCCTTAGTCAGCCGAACCAAGGGGACCCCAAGGCACAATCTAGACCCACTCCCAATAAGTCTCCCATGCTAGGTACAAAGGGGAACTTTACTGGTTACAAGGAGTAGGCTTGGAATAGGGTGCAGGGTAGAGCAATATCAGAGAAATCCCACATTGCAAACAGGGTGGCTGGGTAGCCTTTGATCGCACGTCTTAGTTACTACAAGCTAGGTATCTAGTTAGATTTCAGGTGGCTTACTCGTGAGTATCGTCCAGAAGCAGGTGGCGATTCCCTCTGGAGGCAGGCAGTTCACTGATCATGAATTACAAGAGAGAGAATAAGTTTCAGATGGCCCAGCTCCTCTCTTTCTGAGTTTTCATCATGGCTACTGCCCCTCCTCCTGGGCAGTCCTTAACTTCTATAGACCTTGTGACCTCAGTTACCTGGTCCAACGAAGGCCAGCACCTGTTGGCCGTCAGCCCCTCCCAGACAGGTTGGCATTGCTTAGAACAAGAGGGAGCTTAAGCCCCTGCCCAGGTCTGTGATGCCAGTCACGCAGGCAGAGGGAGCGGGTTTCCCAGCTCAGGTACAACTCGGGGTCACCTGAGAGATGGGGCGGAGGAGTCTGCCCTGTGCAGCGACCACATTAACCAACTTGTCACACAGCAGGGTTTTTGGGGAGAGCCAGAGGTGGCATTCTGCCACAGGTCCCATGGGGAAGGCAACAGGGCAGGGAGCCCTGAGCCCACAGCGGGCAGTCTGTATTGGCCCCCAGCCCTCCTTGGGCTCCACTCCGTCCATGCTTCCCACGGACAAGGGGGAGCCAGGCCGCACACTCCACTTCACCGCAGCAGCCACCGCCTCCCATGGGCAGCAGCTGGGGCTCAGGCGCTGCTGTGGGTGGTAGGGGTCTGAGGACCCGGGTACCCAGCCCCATGGCTCTGGCAGCTGGGGACCCCCTCTGGCAGGGCTGGGGTCGGGGAGGGAAGGGACCGGGGGCTGTGGCTGGGGAGTGAGGGGCCTGGAACCGTGTTCTGGTGAGCAAAGCGGGCAGGGGGAGCTCTGATTTTCCGTGATGAAACACCCAAAATCAAAGCCCAAAATGTATAGGTACTTAGAATGTCTTTTATTATAGTGACTGAGACACTGGTAGGTTTTCAAATTGCTTTACATTTGTAAATATATCAATAAAACATTGTGTTCAACTAACATATATATATATATAGTGGCATTTCATTTTAATTAAAATTAATTTTTTAATTCAGAGACTCTGGTTTGTTTGTTTTTTTTAATTCAGAGAATTTGTGATTTTTAAACAGAAAAATCCAGGATCCCTGTTCATAACCTGGGTGGAAATTGTCCTTCTTTATCCACATTGTACTTGGCTTCTGCTAAGATGACCTAATGATGGCTAATACCATGAGCATGTCACTCATAAAACTCCAGCCACCGATCACGTATCTTACCGGAGCACTGCAACCCCGTAACCTTCCAATTCTGATGAAAACGGACCTATTATCTCATCTGCCCACACATGATCCTAAGATGTGATTAAATTGTTTCTGTATTTATCTTTCACAACACTGTCATTATACAGCTTCTCTCTGCCGCTCCATAGCAAGCCGTCCTGGTAAATATTTGCAGATTATTAAAGGGTCTCAGGAATGCACGCTTATTTACGTGGCAGAGGCCTGGGAAAAGTCCTCCCGCTTGCTTAGAAAACTGAGGCTCAATGGTAAGTGATCCTAAAGCAGCAAAGCTTCGACTGTGCTAATTGTTATAACGTTAATATTACTCAGAAATCATGGTTAAGAGTGCTCTGAAACACACTCTGAAAACATGCCTAGGAGCTGTCCATACTGTGGTTTGATGATTGAATTTACTTTTCAAATTTGGCACCATCCCCCCGCAGAGGACAAATGACTCTTTTTCTTTTTCTTTTTTTAAATGATTTAGCTGCCTGCAAGTGGGAAAAGGAACAGCTTTTCCCACTTGCAACGTTCCCTTCTTGGCACTGTTTCCCATTGACCTCCCATTCCTCCGATCTTAACAAAAGAAATCCATAACAGTGCTGCACTCATAACTCATTGCAGAGTGGCACTCGAAACAGTACTGGGTACATTGCTAGCTCTCCCTGGGTACGTTTTGTCCCCTAGCTTGACTGGTCTTGGGTGGGAAGAGGTGATGGGTTAGAGGAAGGCTGCAGCTATAAGGCTTTTGCTACGGCTCAGCAGCGAGCAGTTCTCCAAACCTGTACAAGTTTATGCAGTGCAGAGGAACGGGCAGTGATAGGGACCCCCAAATTCCTCCCCGTGCTTGCTCCTGTCGGACAACACAGCTGCTTGCTCCTGCACGTTTCCGCCGCACACTAGTCTATATTCAAGACAGGCAGCTCGCCCTCCGAAGCCCCCAAAGCTGTGCCTAGCGTCTCCGTAACCCCCCGACCCCCAGCTACCTCCCATTCCCTCACAAGGCAGTCCAGATACCATGTAGCTGATGGTGCCTTTTAATGGTCTTTCCCCATTGAGAAGATGGGATATACGTTGAGTGAAATCCCTACGCTTTGAGACGGGAAGCACAATGAGGGTGTCAGGCAGAAGACTGATTGGCTTCTTGCTTTTTAGAGAGTAAAATTATCTCGGGTATTATGAATATCGAGGTCTAGCCACGTAACGGCATACTAACTCCAGTGAAAACAAACAGGGCCGGCAGTAAATTGCCACACTGTATTGAAGTGGAATGACATTTACTGCTCGCTCAAGGAAGCGTGCCTTTTATAAGCTCATAAAAATGATTTCTCAGGCAATAATTAAAAGTGTCTCCAGTCACTTGAACTAAATTTACCGAGCTGAGGACACAAAGTAGCACGACTAACCCACCCAGGTGTGCTCTGACAGTAGTCACTTGGGGAATGAGCCACGATCATTACTACACGGACTTTCACAGAGCGACTTTCACAAAAGCCCTCAAAATAAGGCTTCGGGGATTATGAGAGTAGGTCTGGCACTAGCTTTCTACGCAGCGATGAGTCTTGACCCCTGGTGGGGAACAATTCCTGACTCTGGATGTTTTACAGCGCAAGGAAAATAGATCTGACTCATCTCCCCAGTTCGCCATCCGTTGGAACATGCTCATGGACTTGAGCCCCGGGTGTTCGTGAGGCCTCATTTCATCAGCAATTACTACTCCTATCGTCAATGCTTGCTTTTTCATTATTTGCACATGGCATTTACAGGATCTATAAAACCTTTATGAGGTTTAAGTGCCTCACAAGATCTTTATACTCTAATATATATATTATATATATATATATTATATAGATATACAAGAGCATTTTGAACATCCAGTCTGGTGCAACCAGCCCCCAGTAATCAAGCATTGCTTTCACTATTCCACTTTTAATGGCCGGCTGTAAAATTTACATATGGTTTTGCAATGTTGGCTTCAGTAGCCTGATCAGTAAACCCTTTTAAGACCAATACCTAGTTTTACTGTTCTCCAAAATGACAGAACAGTCAGGTGCACCGTTTCGGTGAAAAAAGGTATATTTTATATATACACTTTATCATAGAGACAGTTTTATCATTCATGAGAAATGTACCACTCAAGCGAGTAAAAAAGATACTATGATGAAGAATTTGTGGGATTGGGCCATTTGTTCTTCTTTGCAAGATATTGTTTTGGCTTGTGGGGGCAAAGTTTTTGGTAGGGCAGCCGCAAATTAGTCTTGCATCTTCCATAAGTGGCCCTCTGATTCATTTCCTTAGCCCAATCAGTTGCTCAGTTTTCTGCTTGTTGGCCTGTGTTCTTTGCCTGGCCTGATGCTCTGCTTTCTGCTCCCTCTGCTGCCTGTCCCTTCCCCACCTGCCCTGTGCCATGTGCCACACAGAGGTTGCCTGTGCTCCAGGTTGGAAACCCCTGTTCTAGCAGTTTTCTGTTGGGGGATTTGGCGGACTGACCTTTCAGAAGAGTTTATGAAAGCTATTACTTGGCTTGGAGGGCTGATCCCAACACCAAGGAGAAACAGTCTGTAGGATGGGGTCTTAACTTTAGCACTTCATAGTATTGTTGCAAATATTTCCCATAAACACAACAAGCTTTTGTCTCCCACAGGCTGGAATACCAAGCCATGCCCAGATCATCTGGAGAAAAGTGATCCTATCAGCCAAACACCTCCAAAATTCAGCCTGACTAATTAGGAAACCAATCAGATTTTTAATATAGCAAAAGCAAGGTGTTTTCAAGTCCATCAACACGTAAGGCAATTCAGGAATGATTAGTAACCTATAGCAATTTTCCATTTTTCACCAAGACTGTCTATTGTTAACAGAGTTAGAACATGCAATATGAATACTGAAAGGAAAGACAAATAAAGAGGAGATGTAACGTTTCAATAGTAATAAAAGTGGGTAACCTTCCTTGCGTTTTTTGTCTCCACAATTAGATGGCTGCATTAATTTGGTCTTTGTCTTCCTTCCTTTTGGTTTGCCATGAGCATATGAATGTCTAATCGTTTCTGTATAATATGACAGTGTAGTAAGAATTTGACCTTTTCAGCAGTCAGTACATTAATGTCCTAAATCATTCCTCATATCAGAAAAAAACCAACAAATTATATACAAAAATGACTTTGCATAAAGATCCCACATTTCCTTTCATCCATCTCTGTTAATAAGGTCTGAAGCTTATCTGTTACTTATTTCATTACTTCTCCTTTGAAGAGATCCTTAATCCATATTAAATTCTGTGTAATAAATACCCAGGTAAAAGTGAATTCTATGGTGCAATATTTAGGTATAGATTCTGCCGCCCCGAATGTCAGGGTTTTCAGATGTTGGGTTTGGTTCAATCTATTATGGTACCCAGTTTTGAGATTGGATGCCAGCTCCTGCAGATTTCTAAGGCTGGTTTCTCCATTACTCTGTACTTTGTGCTGTCACAAACACTAGCGCAAAAATGAGTATAAAAGGCTGTTCAACCACAGCCAACGATTTGTACCAGTGGAAGTGACTACAAAGCTGCAGGACCGTGGGAAAACACTCTCTATTGCATTTGAATTTGGCCTAGTGTTTTTAAGATGTTTAAACATCTGGCTTTCATGTCCTGGACATGCTGATGCCTGGCAGCATTTTTTTTATTTTCTTGATCTCCTGTCTGATGTTGGCCAGGTTGGAAAAACTAATTAAGGAGAATGTTTAAGAAAAGACACTAGAGTATGTTTTTCAAAGATCAAAGTTATTTTGATACCTTCTATCTTTTAACTTGTTTTTCCTTTGCCTTATGTAGGATGTCAACTGAAGCTCAGCTTGGGAGACCAGGGTGGGGGTACTTTCCCACAAGAGCAAGTCCTCATTTTCTTGTTGTCAGTCTTTTTTTCTTTTCTTAAGGAAACACAACTACCACCCCTGGTTGGAGAACTCTACTGTGGCTTTCCTGAAGATACTTTGCCCAATGAACTTTCTTCTTTTATAGTTAATAACCTACATGAAGGTAGGTTAAGTTTTAACCTACATGAAGAAAAACATATAGATCAACACATACAAATTCTTATAATATGTTAATTGCTTATAATATGTTAATTGCATTGCTGGCCTTAACAATGCATCTGTACATATGTCCAGTGAGATAGGTTAATGTATGGGCCGGTTTTGTGTATTACGCATTTTAAAATCATCTTGATGAAAATCCAACCCATTTCAGATCTAATTCTGTCTTGTCCAGAATGAGATACCTTCCCTCTTTCTCAGCAAATGCATCCATGTTCTAATGTGGCCATGGCTTTGTTAGATGGCAATCTAAACAAGATTGGGTCTATTATGGGATGAATACCCTTGCCAAAATTGATAGGCACTTCAGGAGTTAGAGATTCATTAGGGTGGTGCTCATCATCGATTTCCTGGTGTGATGCCGAGTGTTGAAATAACAGTTAATTTCGAGGTTTCACCATTGTAACACTTTTCAATAAGAGGGGGTACTGGTGCTTGGAGGAAATTGGGTATATTACATTTTGTCTATTTAAATCCACACCCCCATGCTCAGAAGAGTCATTTTTTCATTTCCTTTCTGGAAAACTATTTCTACAAAATGTCTGCTTCATAGTTCCATAGTTTCATAGTAGTTAGGGGTCAGAAGGGACCTAAATAGATCATCTAGTCTGACCCCCCACCACTGGCCAGAGCACATGCTGGGGTCACATGACCCCAGACAGGTGTTCATCCAACCTCTTTTTGAATTTACCCAAGGTAGGAGTGAGGACCACTTCCCCAGGAAGTTGGTTCCAGATCCTAGCCACCCTAACAGT
>JAGPOW010002742.1:19894777-19919352 GCA_030014935.1 Caiman crocodilus | reverse complement strand
GAAGTTGGTTCCAGATCCTAGCCACCCTAACAGTGAAATAGTGCCTCCTAATCTCTAACCTGAACCTATTCTCCAGCAGCTTCTGGCCATTGTTCCTCACCACTCCAGGTGCTGCTGCGGGGAATAGGACTCTTCCTATTTGCTGCTGATCTCCCCTAATGAGTTTGTAGGCAGCCACCAAATCCCACTTCAACCTCCGCTTGCTGAGACTGAACAGGTTCAGGTCCCTCAGCCTCTCCTTATAGGGCCTGCCAGATCAACCTGATGGCCTTTTATGACTGGGTAACTAAATCCCTGGATGATGGTGTCGCCATGGACTTAGTCTTTCTAGACTTTAAGAAGGCCTTAGACATTGTCTCTCACCCCATTCTCATTAATAAATTGAGTGACTGTGACACTGATGCCTACACAGTTGGATGGGTCAGAAATTGGCTGATGGGGTGTGCCCAGAGAGTGGTGGTGGACAGGTCGTACTTGACCTGGTGGAATGTGACTAGTGGGGTCCTCCAGGGCTCGGTCCCAGGGCCTACGCTGTTCAACATCTTCATCGGCGACTTGGAGAAGGGGTTGGAAAGCACATTGTCCAACTTTGCCGACAACACCAAGATCAAGGATTTTCCCCAAGATGGATGTCAGGCTTATGGGCCTATAGTTTCCTGGGTCCTCCTTTCTCCCTTTCTTATAAATGGGAACCATATTAGCTAGTTTCCAATCTCCGGGCACTTGGCCCATGGACCACGATTGCTTGTATAGCCAGGCCAAGGGCACAGCAATGACCCCTGCGAGCTCTCTCAACACCCTTGGGTGGAGGGCATCAGGGCCTGCAGATTTAAAAACATCCAGCCCTTCCAGAAGATCCCTAACTACTTCTGCGTAGACCCGAGGCCTGGCAGTGCTATCCCCAAGATTGCCCCTACCTGTGGTAGGAGAGCTGTCCTGGCCCCTGTCCAAGAAAACAGAGGCAAAGAACTTATTAAAAATTTTGGCTTTCTTGTCTGGCGTAGACACAAGATTACTATTTGAGTCTAACAGGGGCCCTACATTACCCAGTACCCTCTTCTTACTCCCAATGTATTTGGAGAAGGACTTTTTATTGTCCTTATTCCTGGTCAGTAGCCTGAGCTCCACCCCCACCTTGGCCTTCCTAATGGCCCTCCTACACTCACGGGCCAAGGAGGATAATTTTGCAAGGGTATGACCATCCCTCATGGATTCCCACATCCTCTACCTTTTGGGCCCTCAGTGCCTCCCTCACTAATCTCCTAAATTTGTTGAAGTTGGCCCTTCTGAAGTCAGGGGCTTTAGTCTTGGTATAAGCCCTCAACACCCTGTGCTGGATGGTGAATTCCAGCAGGCGATGATCACTGTCACCCAGGTGGTCAAGGACCTGCAGTTCCCTCACCAGGTCATCCTCAGTGGCCAAAACCAGGTCCAGTGAGGCATCCCCCCTAGTGGGGCTGTGCACCTTCTGGATAAGGTGGAGGTCCTGTATTTCAGCTAGGAACCTACCTGAATGGTAATGCATGTAAGCCTTATATGTACAGGGCCTTATGCTTCTTGGTATATTAAGAGAAGTTGGGACCAATTGGTATTCATGCACCATGGTTCAATAGAGGTGGAATCTCTCGGCGGAGGCAGCTTCCTGCAAACTCATGCACTGTGCTCTCACTGTAAGTGCAAGGCATTTAACTCTCTTATACATGATGACCACCTCCCTTCCCCCCCGCCGTGCACAGAGTGGAGTTTGCAAATGAGGGTAATGAGGGCCCACTTAATTCATTCTCTGGCTCATTTCATTTAGTGCTGTGACCTAGCAAATGCACTACGGTCCACTTGGCCAGATTTTCAGCTGAAGTAAAGTAGCTGAAACTCAAGGCCCTTTTTTCAGTGGATCTTTTTTTAAAACTCACTGAACTCAATGGCCCTTTTTTCAGTGGAAGCCTGATTGAGTATCAGGCCCATTTTCTCATATGAAGATACATTATATACATGTGGAGGTAAAGCTACTAGTTTGCTGGAAATAAGCTGTGCTCCTATACAGAATTTAAGAAGGGGTAATTGACTGAGATTATCATCAAATAATTGTATTTTACCATGTTGAGTAAATGCCCAATACAAAACCTGTGAATTTAAGGAAAAGGCATCTTCCTTATATTTAACCTTTCCCCATCTACTCCTAACAGAAGCTATGAGAATGTTATATTGCATTATGTTACTGCACCAGATCTACGCAAATAAAGTCATATTTTATTTATCCCAATGTTAAACTGGATTGCTGTGGAAATATCACTTTCCTCAAGCACCTTGATTTATGACCAGATTCTTGCCCTGCATTGAAAATTCATTAGGCAAGACGATATTTACTGGAGGGGCATTCAAAATGAGGGAGGTCTTGCAGGGGGAAGACAGGGTTTCCTGCAATTTATGAAAATGCAGATGCCAAGCTATCAGGCCGCCTGATTAATTAACAGTTGTTTATGGGCTATGCTCTCTGCTTTATTTCAACACAGTGCACTGACTCTAATAAAATCCCTTTGTGAATGCTTTGCTTTTTACATACTCAACTTGTGATTGCAAAAATCAATACCTATTTTGATTATAATCTTTAATTAGCAGTGAAATGGAGAAGCTGAATTATTTAGTGCGTGCTTACATTTTAGTGTTTTCATCATCTAGTTTTGATAAGTTTTTTACAAGGCTGGCCCACAATTTTTTGGGGTCCCCTGCAAGAAATTATTTTGGGGCCCTTTGCCCTGAAGAAGCTGGTGGCGGTGGCGGCAGTGGTGGTGGGGGTCATGGTGAACAGCCAGATGCAGGGGGCCTCCTTAGCTGAGGGCACCCTGTGACCACAGGTTTCACAGTATAGAACGGGCTCGCCCTGGTTTTGCATGACTAGTTCTCCTTCGACTGTAACTACCCAGAACCAAAAGTTTGGACTGAGCTGCATAAGGGGCTTATCCAGTAAATGATTTATATTAGATATTTGCTGGAGCAGAGATGGGAACCTAGGACTCCATCCCTACCAGGCCAGAGCCCAATTCACCAAAGACAAAGCTTCCTCTTGTGCTCTCTTTCTTTGGCTCAATGAATCCTGAATTCTGTTCTGCACCGTGGCATAGCTTTAACAGGAGAGGTGAAGAGTATCACCACCCAGACCAGCCTATGGCCTTGTGGTAAGGAGCATCTCCTAGTGGGTGGGAAGTGATAGCTGGAACCCTTGTAGGTGGACTGAGTGGATTGGATCTGGGTGTCTCTGGATCTGGGATATGCTGTAACTACAACATTTTCCTACAAAAGGAAGTCAACTACTATCTCCTTCTCCAGTTGCATCTCGTAAGAGAGTAATGTCCATCACTGCCTTTTGTGAGGAACCCAGTTCTGTTGGTGTGTGTTAGCAATGCTCTGAGAAGATCTACAAAACAGAGATCTTCATGGGACACAGGTGGAGAAACAGGATCCAGTGACTTCTGGATCCCATACTCTGGGTGCTGAGCTGCTCAGCTCTGTCAAGCTTAGCATTTCTTCATCCATGAGCAGGGAGAACTTTAAAGTATGGTACCCAGGAAACTTAGGCACCATCAAAATGGCAGTGGTTTTTAGGATCTTCCACCAAAGTTGCACTTCCAGCATTTAAATCCTCCTTTTGTCTTTTTTGGATGGGACATTATGTAGAATAGAGGGGTTGGGAGGGTGGGTTTTGAACCTTCCACCAAAGTTGCACTTCAGGCATTTAAATCCTCCTATTTTTTGGACAGGACATTATGTAGAGTGGAGGGTGGTTGGGTTGACCTCACTGAAATCAATAAAAGAGAATATCCCTGTTTGTCACATCAGATTACGCCTGCAAGGTACAATTATTAGGCCCCGAAGTTACCACTTCGTGATGGTTGACAGCAGCTGCAGATTTAGTTCTCCTTAGTGCTCCAAAAAGAGCTCTGTGTCAGACAGTTGAGATGTAGCCTTCATCTGATCAGTTTTATATCCAATTTGATTTCCCTTCTTGACAAAATTACAGTGATTTTTAATTGCACTCATCGTTGATGGGTATTTATGTGCGTGTAATTTATCAGCTTTAATCAGTAAATAAACATCTAACAGTTACTCCCACAATCTTTAAATAATAATTAATAATTCAACTGCACCAGAGCTCTCAGACTGCAAAAATTGCTCCTTGCACCATTACAGACATACAATATACTATTTGAAATGCTTCACATCATCAGAGATGATGGGAAAATGATATCACTTGGTTCACTTGAATCTGTGCTTAATTCTTGCTTCTTTTTGAGAGTGTGATTATCATCAGACAAATGACTACAACAATGACACCTGCTATTGCATATTTATTTCCCATATTTATTCAAGTCAAAACATAGAGGCTTGTTCTAACCGGTGGTAGGTACTGCAAAAGCACCCTGGGGTCCTAAAGCCCCCAACTTTTTGTCATCTTGTTCCATCTATACTTTTCCCAGATCCTGACAAAGGGACTTTGAGCCCGAAAGCTTGCAGAAAAGGACAATTTTCTTGCGATTTCCCAGTTGGTCTAATAAAAAGTATCATTTTGGAACCAACAGTTCTAGTTTTTTGTATGTCTTTTTGTGTCAGACCAATGTGGCTACCAAGTACACCCCTACGAGATCACTAGCATTAATGCTTCAGTAGAGTTGCAGGAGGTAGACCTCCTTCTCTTTGAAGATGGTGCAAGTTTTGATGAAGATGGTATTAGTCACATTACTATCATGAGACTACGTTCTGCTGTAACTAATACCATCTTCATCAAACCTTGCATCACCTTCAAAGAGAAGGGCCCTGCTCTGCGCTGTGGTATGGTTGAAAAATCCTTACCCTGACCTGAACGGCCTTTACCTATCGAAGCTATTACCTGTCTCAGCTATTTCACAGACATGTTACCATGCTACCTCTGTTGCCCACAGGGTTTTACTACCGCTGTTACTAATTACAGTATTAGCAACTCTTTGATCCCTATCCACTTTGGATTTCAGGCTGGTGAACGTGAGTGGGCCCACCAATACCTCCTTCATATTTCAGGCAAACCGACATCCTGCCCTTATACTGTTCCCCTGAAGGTGCTTATCATTGAGTGCGGGAGTTGTGTACACACGTGCTGAATTCACACCCACTTTTGGTGTCTTTACTGGTGCAGCATCTATTTCGCGCTGAATTAACCGCAAGCTTCAGCCACATTTGCTTGCCATTTGGCATTACCCTCTCTCCACATTTCCTGCAGATTATGCTTTTCATAGCCTTTATGCAGGCTGCAGCACGTTGCATCACAGCCTCCTCATAACTCTAACCTCTTTACAGCCCTTGGTATTATTTCTATCCTCCCTGGCTTATGAAACATTTCCCAATTAACGTCCCCTGAAATTAATGTGTTGTTTCCTCCCTCCTCCAGCTCACTAATGAAGATGTTAAACAAAAGGCAGGGCAAAATATCACTCCCCACAGCACAATTCCAGCCGGCTTTCAGCATAATGTCACCTCGTTCTTACGTAATGGCTTTACATCTATAATTATAAAAGGCTTTGCAAACGAAGGGAGGTGTCATTAGGCCCATCCTACAGGTGGATTCTCAGCGAGGTGAAGTGACTCACTCAAGGCAACAATTTACACCCCAACGGGAACCCAAGACTGTAACTAAGAGATATCCTCACAAATTAGGAATGTCGATAGTTCAGGTACATTCCTGACTGACCGCGCACCTCTCAGGGTCTACAAGCCATTAATCTCAGGTAATTGGTGGTTGTGGGAAGGGCTTAGTCCTAGACAGTGCTTCTGGGTTTTCTCTGGCTGCTCTACAGACACAGTAAGTCCTTTGGGTTTTCCCTCTGTTCTCTGAAGGAAATGAATTTGGTAATGGAGAAAAAGGAGAATGGTGCAATAAAACCCAGGCAGAGTGGGGAGCTGGCTGGAACAGCAGTGCTGGCTCCACGCTGCTGCTACAGGGCCAGGCTGGGGCCGTGCACCACGTCCCAACCTGCAGGAGGGAGGGAGCCTGCCAGCAGAAGCAAAGGTGAGGAGGAGTGTGGTAGAGGGGCATGGGCGACTGGTGTCTCCTGATACAGGGGGGCACCAGTGGTTGATGGCTGACTGGGTGGAGGGGGGTCCCCCAGGGGCCGATTGCTGACTGGCGGTGGGGGCACATCCTCCAGTGGCCGATTGCTACCACCAGCGGCAGTGCTGGCAGCGAAACTGGAAGTACTGAGAGCAAACTCAGAATTGCCACTGGCACTTCTCTTGGTGCCCCCACAATTTTTGGGGGAGGCACCGGTCATCACCCCCCCACTCCCAAGCTGGTGAGGGCCAATCTCGGGGGGGGCACATGCCCCCCCATGCATTGCCTGTGCAGGAGGGGAGAGAGAGGAAGAAGCAGCATGGGGTGGGGAGACGAGGTGCTGTGGGGGAAGTGGTGGTGCATGCAGGGGCACCGCGGGGGGCGGGGGGGAGGGGACAGGTGGCAAGTGGGCCTTCAGCTCCAGCTGAGCCACAGCAGCTGCCTGCCCCCAGCCCTTCCCCACTGCAACTACTCCATGCTTAGCTGTAAGGCGAGGAAGCTTTTTACCCCCATGTTAAATGGGGGCAAGAACCTCATCTTCTAACTGAGTAAATATGGTAAATGACTCACCTAAGAGCATACAACAAGAGCTGAGAACAGAGCTCAGTTTAAACAAACCCCATGCACAAGGGCTCCTGTTGAGTGTTGTCATGACAAAAACGAGATCTGCGGGGATCACTTTGTGGCCTTCACATGGTCTCTAATGAGATTCCCTTTTATGTAATACTTCCTAAGCTAAGCTTTCACAGAAAGCAAGCCCCTTTGATTTCCTTCTCTGATGCTGGGCTTCTGGGCTCCAGACCACCCTAATTCTCACTTGTGTGCTCTCAGCAGCGAGTGCAAATATGTTCAGACTCCTACGGAGAGACTTGGCTACCCCACCAGCAACTGGTGCACCCACGAAAAATTCTCAGTGAGACACCACAGGCTAACAATTACTAGTCAACTGAAGCAGAACATATTAAGGAAACATAGTTTAAATTTAATCACTGTAACACCGGCACGCAGCTGTTTGAAAAATAGCTTTTGCAGAGTAGTTATCTTATCAATAAGCCATTTTAAGTTGGCTTCAGCAGGGTTATGAGTGGGAACTTTTTTTCTATTCAATGCTTTCATTAATGAGCCAGACGGTAGAATACAGGGTATGCTTATGAAATCTGAAGATGATACCAAACTGGAAAGGGTTGCAAGTACTTTGGAGGAGAAGCTCAGAATTGAAAATGATCCAGACAAACTTGAGAGCTGGTCTGAAATCATCGAGGCGGAGCTGGGAAAAGGTAAGTGCAAAGAGCAGCACTGAGGAAGGAGAAAGCACGCACACGGATGCAGAAGTGGAGAATAACTAGCTAAACAGCAGTACAGCACAGAAGGATCTGTGGATTTTAATAGATCACAAAACTAAATACAGGTCAGCGGTGTGGTACTATTGCATATATATATATTCTGGGATGCAGCAACAAAAAATGGCTTGTGGAAAACATGTATTTTTGATAATTATTTCAGTTTACCCACCACTGATAAGGCTTCAGCTGGAACCAAGCAGATCTGTGCTTTAAGAAAGACAAATTGGACAGACCATAGAGGTGAGCAACCCACACAAGAGCTTGTGTAGTTTAGGCAAGTGAAGCCTTGAGTGGGGCAGGATAATATTCTTCTGAGATGTAAAATTTGTCATCAAGCAGGTGGTGATGAATGGCTCCTGGAGCCATGTATAGGCACCCCAGGAATCGTACAGCTTAGGGTCGTACAGCTAAATTACACCTTAAATTCTGTCCTGGTAGAGACATTTACTTTGCTTTCCTGATTGGACTTGGTAATGGCCTCCCAGCAAGATCCCAGAGTCTGAATGTCATAGAATCAAAGAAAATGAGGGTTGGACGGGACCTCAGGAGGTCACATCTAGCCCAACCCCCTGCTCAAAGCAGGACCAGCCCCAATTACATCATCCCACCCAAGGCTTTGTCAGGCTGGGTCTTAACCTCCCAGGTCCTTTTCTGCAGCGCTGCTGCCCAGCCAGTCAGGCCCCAACCTCTGCCAGTTCATAGGATTCTTCCATTCTAAGTGCAAGGACTTTGCTCTTGTCTTTGTTGAACCACAGATGTCTTTTGGTCCAATCTTCCAAGCTGTCCAGGTTTCTATGAATCCTAGCCCTACCCTCCAGCATATCTACTACTCCCCCCAGCTTGGTGTCATTTGCAAACTTGCTGAGGGTGAACATCATCCTATCTTCCAGGTCAGTGATGGAGACATTGAACAAAACTGGCCCCAGGATTGACCCCTGGGGCACTTCACCTTATACTAGCAGCCAGCTGGACATGAAGCCATTGATGACAGCTCTCTGACCCCAATGCTCTAGGCAGTTTTCTATCCACCTTACAGTCCATTCATCCAGCCCGTACTTCCTTAGCTTGCCTGTGAGAGCATCGTGGGAGATCACATCAAAAACTTTGCTAGAGTCAAAGTATACCCCATCCAATGGTCTCCCCGCATCCACAGAGACAGTCACCTTGTCGGAGAAGGCAGTCAGGTTGGTCAGGCATGACTTGCCCCTGGTGAATCCATGCTGACTTTTCCTAATCACCTTTTCCTCCTCCAAGTGCTTAGAAATGGATTCCTTGAGGACCGGCTCCATCATGATTTTTCCAGGGACTGAGGTGAGGCTGACTGGTCTGTAGTTCCCTGGATCCTCCTTCTTCCCTTTCTTAAATATGGGCACAATGTATGCCCTTTTCCAGTCATACTATCCTGATTGCCATGATGGCCAATGGCTCTGCAATCACATCAGCCAACTCCCTCAGCACCCTTGGGTGCATCCCATCCAGTCCCATGGACTTGTACATGTCCAGCTTTTGCAAATATTCCCTAATCTGTTCTTTCATCACTGTCGGCTGCTCACCTCCTCCCCAAACTGTGCTGCCCGGTGTAGTAGTCTGGGAGCTGACCTTGCTTGTGAAGACGGAGGTGAAAAAGGCATTGAGCACTTCAGCCTTTTCTGCATGCACTATCACCAGGTTGCCTCCCCCATTCAGTAAGGGACCCACACTGGCCCTGATCTTCCTCTTGTTCCTGACATACTTGCAGAAACCCTTCTTGTTACCCTTCACATCCCTTGCTAGCTGCAACTCCAGTTGTGTGTTGGCCTTCCTGACTTCATCCTTGCATGCCTGAGGAATACTCTTCTATTCCTCCTTGGTTGTTTGTCCAAGTTTCCACTTCTGTGCTAGGCTGAAGCTTAAAACAAAAGCAAACGAACAAGCGGCCCACAAAAAAGAAAAAAACCCAACTTTGTTCTCCTCACACATAAGTTCTTTGTCCCAAAATGCATCTCGTCTGTGATCCACTTATTTTGCCCTCCTGAGCAACTACTCATTATAACTTCATGTTTGACTCTTGGGATTTTGAGTCTTCCTTTGTCTTCCCTGAGGCTCCCTATTCCAGATCTGCTGATTCCCTTCCATTCATAGCAACACCGTCAGACCAGTTCAGGTAGCATTGTACATCTTATTACCCAGTTACGTCTCACCCCTCTGACCCAGAGAAGAGCACTAAGTAGCACCGCACAGGAAATGGATGTGCAATCATAGCTGGTCATTTTAACTATTAAAGCCTTTCTTGTAGAGCTTGAGATTTTATTAAAGGACCCAAGCCCCATATCTGCATCCAAGGCATCCTAGAAAACAAGATGCTATAACTCAAGGACTTTTCTCCGTAACCACATCCTGGTAAATTAATTTTCAATTGCTTTTCCTTGCTTGTCAACTTTCTGTGCTGGTATTTTCACTAAATGAGTTGTTTATATGCATCCCTCTTCAGTTAACTTGAAGTAGCTGTTTAAGCTGGGGTATTATTTTCTTCTTCAGGGATTTGCCAGTTCAGCATCTCCGTGGGGGTAGAAAGGATTTAAACAGTGTTCCTGACAGCAGGGCTGATTACTGACAGGATCAGCAGAGGGGGTTTGCATGCTCTCATTGCTGGTAGCAACGTGTCTACTGTGAGTAATGCTAATAAGGCATCAGAAATGCGCAAGCTGCAAGTTATGCTTGGTGCAGTTTTCTAAAACGCTGTTGTCTGTTTTGCACTGCAAACACACGGACGACTAAAGGGCCTATGGAAACTCAGACTGAGGTGGGTCAGAGAATGGATTCTGCAGTCTATTAAAGGTCTTTGTTCCAAATCTGATGAACTACATATATCAAATAGCCATTCTTAATGCCTGCTGGCACCTTATGGGTAGCTGTAGAGTGCATTTTGTTGGCAAGAAAATCAACGGTAATACCCCAGTTTGCATACACGTAAATCAGACTCCAGTAAGGGCCTGGTCATTTGTGCATTCATTCTTATGTTGCTAAACAGCTAAAGGAATTCAATCAATTTATACTCTCGTCCCTCTATTACTGCAGTAGCCTGGCGGCTGGGAGTCTTGCTTACTTCAGGTGTAAGAGGGGCTTTTTGAGTGGGAGGAAATGCCGGTGCTGTGCTCCATTCCTAAGTGCACGGCTACACTGCAGTGACTACCATGCAGCACAGGTGCCGGGCATAGTAACCTGATGGAGCTCAGTCCGGGCTCCCCGGCTTTTGTAGCCAGCATTGAGCATTGTGCTCCCAGGGATAGTTTGCTACCACAACGCCTTAGCCAACTAGGTCAAAGCTGGCACAAGAACTTCTAGTTGTTTTGTAGTCACGTGTGACAGTCCTCGAAACCTGCAAAATTCTCAGCTCGCCTGTGACTGCTCAAGACTGCCAGGCTTTAGCAATGTGAGTATTGCCCAGAGTCCTGGTGTTGTCCCCTGAGGTTGTTCAGATAAGGATCACACCAGTTTTACTGGAAGAGCAGGAAGCTTCAGCAGGCTTTAAAAAAACCATGATCGCTGGTACTGCGTTAGTCCCCTGGCTAGCAGGTGCCTGGTAACAGTTCCAAGTCTCATGAATGAATGGATGGATAGAACGAGCGTGTACTATGGATTTCCAGCCAGATGCACGCTGCCTTACATGTATCACTCATAATGGGTGCATCTACACGAGCTATTAATGCAGCTCAAGAAACTCTGGTGCAGTTTACACCGCAGTCAAGTGCTCCTGGGCACAGTGTCTTCACGTGCGTCTGGGACCACAGCAGTTTGAGCTGGGGTGGAGCAGCCCTGGGCTGGCAGCAGGCTCAGGGGGGTCACCCAGGGTCTGGGTGGTGGCATCAGGCAGCAGAGGGGATGGCTGGGTCACAAGAGTGCTGAAACTGCAGGGCCATATGGTTGACCCCCCGAGCTTGCTGCCAGCTGGGCACTGCTTGGCTTTGGCTGAAACTGTTGAAGTCCTTGACACTGTCCACTGGTGCGTGTCCGTGCAGTAAATGACTCCACCATAAGATAGTACTGTCCCAGATGGTGCTATCCTACAGTGGAGTTAATTTACTATGCCCATATACTGGTGCTTGTGTAGACTGTGATGCTTTACTGTGGAGCAAGTTAGTAACCTTCATGTTTCTAAAGTAATTTATTCATGGCCATTCAAAACCCATTTGTTCTTGCTCCAGCAGTGTACCTGAGGCCATTTAAAGACGTGGAAGTGATCTTAACATGGCATGAACCTGAACCACCAAGAATTTTTTGTTCCACCATAAGGGAAACAATTTAGTCTCAGGTTGGGTGCTAAGGTGGTGGCTCAATTTTGCTGAGTGGTCACCAACAGCACCCAGGATGTAGCCTCTGCTTGCCCATTGAGAGGTACTCTTCTACATCCTGCAGATGCATCATAAACGTCCTTCTATGCTTCAGCTGTGATTGTATTTGCTAGGCAAGAAAACCTTGGCTAAAATGCTTTGCAAAGCTGTCAGCCTGAGATGGCAAGTCCTAGTTTCTTTAGCCAGCATGCTGCACAGGTGTGTCTGCTGGAGTTTGCAAGACATTCCATATTCATGGTGACACTAATTATTATAATCGTTCCCTTCAGGAACAGGCTGGCAGCCTACTCATTTTGGTGGCAGAATTGATCTTGTTGCAGAGCATGACATTCATTAGCAGCTGGACTAAAATGCCACCCACAGATGTTTCCTAGTAAGAGCTGGGGTAAGCCCACCCACTGTGAGTACACCGAGTCCTCCTGAAAGGGACAGGTGTATAATCTAGGAAGTTTTCCAACTTCGTTTTTTAGAAAAATGAATCATTAAACATCTACTTGAAAGAAACAGTGCGCGTGTTCTCTTTGTTCAAAAATGCCACCATCACAACAAAGAGTACGACTTACAGAGATCTTGCAAGGGGGAGATGACAGTCCTTCCTTTATGCTAAAGCTAGCTACAGTACAGGAAGTAATCGTAGAAACATAGAAAATTAGGGTTGGAAGGGACCTCAGGAGGTCACCTAGTGAACCCCACCCTGCAGAAGGTAGGACCAGCCCCAGCTAGACCATCCTCATCAGGGCTTTGTTGAGCTGGGCCTCCATAACCTTCAAAGACAGGGCCCCTTGCTATACTACCACTTGCAAAGTAATGCCGTGACTCGGATTTGAACCGAGGTTGCTGCGGCCACAACGCAGAGTACTAACCACTATACGATCACGGCAGGCTGCCAGGGTTATGCAGCTGAGGGAAGAGTCTGGCCTAATCCTTTGGACTCCGCTCATAACGTGCCTTCGCACATTAAAGTCAGCATATTCAGTCACCCTAGATGTAAAAGGGAAAAGCATTTAGCGTGCTGATCTTAGCAGAGCTGGAATTCTTCGGGACTTCCATAGGTGGACATTTAAGAAAGTTAAACTGCACCAACCGAAGGCATGCACTTAAAGCTCACGAGCTACAGCATTAAGGCCACTTTGCATCCTCAGTGAGAGCTTCCACAGGGGAATTTAATGCCCTTTGAGTGAACTCATTTGAACTCTCTTGAGTGTCCCTCAGTATAGATGAAGCCGTGTCTCTTTGGAGCTCCACGTGCAACTCTGCTTTATCATTTGCCGTTTAAGGGCATCTATACATGTGCTCCGGGAGTGTGGGGGTGGGCGGGTACTTTAAATAGAGTGGCTCTAAGAGCCACTCGAACTCAAGTGCCCAGAGCATCTTGCGTACCAGCATTCCTGCGCTGAAAAATGGTGACGGGGGCCCTTTTACCGCAGCTCGTTGGATGAACTTTAGTTAAAGCATCCCTGCCATGATTTTTCAATGCAGTGATGCTGATATATGAGGCAGCTAGAGTGTGCTGGAGCGGTAATTACAGCTAGAGTGTGCTGGAGCGCTGTAATTACAGTGTGTCAGAGCAGCCTCGCCGCTTGTGTATAGGTTCCCCAAGCGTGTGAGAAATGCTTCAAGGGGCAACGATGTCTAGAGCCAGCAGTGGACCTCCCATACTCAGTGACAGGCCTGCCCACATCTGGTTTCCATTCTTTAGTTCCTTTTCCTAAACGTTAGAAGGAATGATGTCTACAAGTGACACTTTTTCCTTTCTTTCTTTCCTCTGTTTTCCCATTGCCATTTTGAAGCTCTTCCAAAGCTGAAGAACTTTTCAAAAGTTCCAGAAGGCAACCCACGAGCCACTCCTAAACAGCAAATTGTCTTCAGTGAGGCCCATTTTTATAGGGGTATTTTTAACTGTGTATTTCTAGTTCTTTCATCACCCTTTCCTATTGCTTTTTATATTCTTTTGTCTCCTTGTGTAGAAGTAGCACCCAGGAGTTCCTTCATGAACTCTATTATACCTTATAGGGTATGTCTACACGCTCATTAATGTGTTTTTGGTAATGCACGTTAAATTTAGTACCTCCATTGTTTCGTAGTTCTTAGGGTCAGAAGGGACCTGAACAGATCATCAAGTCCGACCCCCTGCCCTGGGCAGGAACGAGTGCTGGGGTCATAATATCCCAGCCAGATATCTATCCAACCTCCTCTTGAAGACCCCCACGGTAAAAAAGAGCACCACCTCCCTTGGGAGCCCAGTCCAGAGCCTGGCAGCCCTAACCGTAAAGTAATGCCTCCTGATATCAAGCCTGAACCTGCTCTTAAACAATTTTGTGGCCATTATTCCTTGTTATCCCAGGTGGTGCCCGTGGGGAACAGAGCCTCACCTATTTTCCCCTCGTCCCCCCTTGGTGAGTTTATAGATGGCCTCTCACCAAATCCCTTCTCAGTCTTCTCTTGTGGAGGCTGAATACATTCAGGCCCTTTGTGGTGGTACTAGAAAAAGATGCACGATTTGAAGGTGCATTAGCAAAAGTGCACAGTTTTTTTGTGATGCTTTAATGTGCATGCAAATAGGCTAATGCATGTTAAAGTGCACATGTAGACACAGCCATAGAATACAAATGCAACTATTTTATGCTGC
This sequence comes from Caiman crocodilus, assembly GCA_030014935.1. Classification (NCBI taxonomy): domain Eukaryota; kingdom Metazoa; phylum Chordata; order Crocodylia; family Alligatoridae; genus Caiman; species Caiman crocodilus. Next base: position 19,904,973 of record JAGPOW010002742.1, on the reverse strand, counting down.
TGTTCAAATGAGGGGTGGCACTTTATCTTCTGCACTAGGAAAACTGATACATAATGGGATTATAAAAGTGATAAATAGACCATTTTAAATTGGCAGTTGAACAGATAAAACCTGGACTATCTTTCCAGTAGCATATTCCAATATAGCAGACCACCGATTCATTTTGTATCGCATTTATATTCCCTCTATAGCACAGCGCATTTGAATTTTACTCTACACATGCTGGCTCTCAAATAACAATTTATCTTCAACACAATGCACTACTTACTTTTACATGGCATGTTTTATTGGCAAATTAGTTGGGACACTGAAAATGCTCAGCAACATATCATAAAAAATGCAAACAAATTGAACGCTTAATTATAGTTAGAGCTGTTCCAAATGGCTCTGTAGTTAGTGGAATGGCTGAGTAGCCACATTTTCAAAGGCAGCCTGACTGGCTAAATGGTGCATGATTTACTGGATCCTGTTGCCTTTTGTAGCGAGGAGTCAGGGAAGAAGAAATAGCTATTCATTGTTGGCACTGGTCTAAAGAAAAGTGATATAGTATCGGAGCCGATGTTGCATCCAGTGGATAGAGTTTGTTGAGGCCCAGACTTAGATCAACTTGCCTAAACAGGCTTGCTGGTACAAGACGTACTAGTTAACAGTCTTGCTTTTTTGGGAACTGTCGTTATGCATTAATAACCCGTTCTTCATCTTAAACAGGGCTTGAATAGAAGTGAAGTGACCAAGTCAAATGGTAATCCAGACCAGACCCATTTCAGTAGCTGTGAAACCTCTTAGACACCTACTTTTCAGTGCCTCTGTCCAGTCCTGCAGAATTCCCTAAATCTGGGCTTCTGACCTCACTAAGAGGTCAACTTCAGTCATGAGCCCAAATGAACTTTGTAGTCCAGTGGTGGGGACACCTGGGTCCTAGGATCTCCTCGGCCTGAGGGACTCAAACCCGCATCTCCTGCCTCCCAGGAGTGCATCTTACATTCTGGGATAGAAAACATAGGAGGATGGATAGTCCACGCTCACAGCTGATGAAAAGGTCAAAGGTCCACCAAGTAGATGACCCACAGAGGTTGTGTGATGATGAAGAAATCCCACACCAAATTCCTTAGTCAATGGCAGATAAGCGAGTGCCATTGAGTTTTATGCACAATTTAGAGAAAGTGAAAACACTATTGTACACCATCTGCTGATGGCCACGATGGATGCAGACAGATACCTCCATGCAAACACCAAGCACTGAGACAAATGTGCATGGCCTGAAACTGTCTTATAATCCACCAGGGCCAACAGGTAGCGGCAGGCACAAATACTGATCTTTGCATGCATATCTATTTGTTAGATATTCTGAAACAGTAGCAAGCACTCCCTGTCTTCCCTTGCATATGTAGCTGGTTTATGCACAGAGATGCTTGCACCCATGGCTGACACGCGGTGTGGTAGTGCTCCAACACGGATGAAGTTTTTCACTTGCCCAACGTCACAAAGAAGCTCAGGGTATTGCTGGAAATAAAGCCCTGATTTCCTGACTTCTAAGCCCACCTGATTTTTCCACCAAGACTATTTTTCCACCATGTGGCAATTTCTGGTAAAACCCTTTGGCTTGATAGTCGTTTTATTGTCTTTTTGCTTATAAAGGCACTGGGTTTTCATTGCCTCATCTTATTGTTTACTTGCAATTCCTAAATGGTCCCCCAACAAGCATCGGAGTTAGTTTCGGGGCATGTAAAGGGAAGAAATAGTGTCAAATGTTCGTACATAATTCAGAAAAGTTGCTTTGGAAGATAAGATAGCTCTCAAAGTGCTGCCTGATGACAAATAACAGGGCTTCAGTGAGCTGTAGTTTTCAATCTGGTCATAATTCTCGAAATATCCGGCCTGCTCACTCTCTGTGCTTTGGATTTTCAAATATTCATAAGCCGGCCCTGTGTAATAAATAAATAAGGAAAGCCTGAATTTTTATCAAAAGAAATGGGAAATGTATCAGATACAATCTTTGCCTCATCCATTTTGTTTTGTGTCTTCTCAGATTACAGCTTCATTTAGTGACATGATGGTACTCCCGGAGGCTACCTTCTACTAAAGGGGACTGCTCTGTTATTTCAAGTGAAATAAGAACGATCTCCAGATACATGTTGCTTGCTGCATGGGCTCATGTGGCGGGTCACCTTGGATAAAAACACTTCAGGATAAAATGTCCATGGCCACTTTGCCCAATAATTACAAATGGATGCAGAAAATGGCCAACAACCTATTCATGCCTCATCCACAGATCCCGATCACACAGTCCAGCTCTAATAATTAGGTGAAAATACATATTGGTATCATCAGTACACTTCAGTGAACAGCCCCAAAAATGCATGCGCTAATATATCCATATTGCTTCATACCTGTCTGTTGGCAAGTTTATGGGGACTTCACTCTACACTTTTAAATGTGGAAAGATATCACTTAGACCACCAGGATAGACAGTCTTTTCTTTAATGAAAGCTTTGTCTGTACAGTCTCATGAGTCAATGACTTGTTGCAGGCACTGGGATACACGGCGCACGGACTCAGCCTGATTGAATCCCAACACAACCGAATGTCACCTGGAACTGTAGACCGAAAAGACCTATTAGATAATCCTGCCCATCTTGTGTCAATTCAGATTTGTTTTTCCCAGCCTGTTCTCCAATCCAAGCTTATTTCCACTGTGACGCATAACAAGAGGTTGGGATATGCACTCGGCGAATATTTCCCTCTCTCTTGGTATCATTTGGGGCATTATACTGGGGAAGTACGTAAACACAAAGGAGCCTAGCAAGAATGAAGAACAGAGTGTTTATAAGGAAGATGGTTAAAACCTAATGTTCACAGTGATTTTTTTTTTAAAGAACAAAAACAGTACAAAAAGTAAGTGTTTCTTAGAGACCAGCCTTTCTCTCAATGCACATTTGCATTTAAACAGTCAGCTCATGTAAAGTTTTGTGCAGGCTGATAACATGCCTGCTAGGGGAAGGATTTTACATCAGAATTCCAGTTATTAGATGGTTTTATGCAAAGCACTATAAGGCGAATGGTATAATACATAAACAAGGAAGTGGGAATTGATAAAATAATAAAAATATTCATGTTCCTCTTTTTCCACCCCCCTCCTGAGCAGTATATTTCATTCTGTGTGAATCAAGCTGGTGTTTCAAGTTCATTATATCTTTTCATTTCTATATAGAGACAGTACTGGAGCACTGGAAAAGGCAGGAGGCAGGTGTAGCTACGCACCTTATGGACTACCTAAAGAAGATATATTTAACATACGTTTTCATGAACTCGAGCTCATTTCATCATACGCTGTAAAGGATAAGCATAGAGCAGTATATATATAAAGTGGAGTGAGTGATTTTAATACACCAGGCAGGAAGGACGGAGGGAGAGGAAGCGGGGAAGGAGGCAGGGTAGCAGTGCTGGGAGATGTAAGCAACCCAAACCCATAGAAACAAGGGAGTCACAAAAACTAATCCACGTAATGGGACAGGAATCCATAGTCCCTGTTCAAACCATACTTAATTCAGTCTACGGATCATTTCTAGTTTCTCCGTGTCTTGTTCAAACTGGTTTTTACGATGTTGCTGCCTGAGAATAGCAATCCTGAGGCCAAAAATGTCCGGGGAGACTGAAATCCCAAAAGCTAGAACTTATGGTTCCAAAATGATACCTTTTATTAAACCAACTAGGTTTCATAAAAATCTCTTATTCTGCAAGCTTTCAGGCTAAAAGGCCCTTCATCAGGCTCTGGGCTGCACACGGATGGGTGCTTATATGTCACTGCATGCATCACTGCACACAAAATTAAAGATGGTAAAAAGTCCCCATAGGTAGGAAACAAACTTCATTTTTGCACAGAGGGACCTGGAGATGGAAAAGCTGTCCCTCTGGGTCCGTGAGGGTGTCTCTGAGTTGCTCTGTGTTTGTAGATCAGGTAGGATGCCTTCCCTGGAGGCAGGCAGGGAAGTTTAAAAATCTTTCTTGTCCTGCAATGAAGTTTAAAATCCAAAGTCCACTAAAATTCGACATCTTCCATGTTTCAGGGATGTATTTGGTAGCCGTGTTGGTCTGAGACAAAAAGAAATCCCAAAAGCTAGAACTCGTGGTTCCAAAAATGATACCTTTACTATGTGACCAGGCAGGTCGAAGTATTTTGCCACAGGCTTTTGTTTCTTTATGCAGCTGAGCTCATTCGATCCTACACGTAGCGATCACCCCACCTCTCCGATGTGCACAGCAAAGGGGTGCCGCAAGCAGGCGACGTTGCTAGAGCTGAACGTGAATGAACCTCGGCTGCTATACTCCTCAGGCACCTAGCCACGTGATGGGCCTCTGCTCTGATGCATGCTAATTAGTCTGTGTCAGAGCATACTAGATTAATCGAGCGAGCTGCGGGTCTCCTGGAGCACGCTACTCAGCACGTTCCAGCAGCCTCCGTGTGACATGTATGCAGCATCCCCGCTGTTCAAAATGGCAGGAGGGGCGCTTTAACTAAAGTTTGTCGTTTGGTTAAAGCGCCCCCACCACCGTTTTGAAGTGTGAACACACGTGACGCAGCAGGCGCTTTAATTAGAGCGGCTCTAATTAAGGCACCCCCCCCCTCCACTCCGGAGCACGTGTCTAGATGCCCCTTGTTCTTTGGTCCAGTGATGGCCTGCATTGGTGTTGGGGAGCAGCAGGCATTGGGGTCGGTGGAGGTTAGTTAGCCTGTTGCATGAGAAATTCTAGTTGAGGCTTGGAGTTATCTGTAAAACAGGGCAGGGTTGTCCACCGTGGATACCTTGAGATACTCATCCCTTTCTGGGCAGGTTGGACATCATCAATGATGTGTCTATGGTATCCAAGCTGGGGGCTGTAGGTGACAAACAGGGGGGTTCTGTTGTCCTTGCCCCGGGGCTGGGATTGTTTGTAGCAGGTCAGAGGACCAGAGTATTACAGGGATTTCGCTGCACAAAACCTGGGATTTCTGGCATATAAAGAGGCTTTTCTGATGGTAACACAGGCAGCAGGACTGGCTTAAAGAGCTCACGGGCAGAAAGCCTAAACCAATTCTTCCACCAGAAGCAGTGGCACTTTCATGCCAGTGGGCTGCAGCCTAGGAACGACAACTCTGGGGTGAACACAATATGATAAAGGCTGAACCTGAGTCTGCTCTGACGTGTCCTCCTCTTGAGTAGCCTAATGGAGCCATCAAGTTGACACAGTAATTTTATCCCACTCTTGTCACACTCCCTACCGGGAAGCTAAAAAGGAAGTACTTGAAATCGGACAGCTGTCACACCCGGCCCCATCTCCAGCAGCCAGAGCGGCCTTCTGGGGTTATAGGCAGCCAGGTGGAAATAAGATGCTCCAAATTGTACCTGGTATCCAAAGTGTCCCCTGGTTATTCCTAGATTTGGTGGAAAATCTCCCCTTTTCTCCCTCCCGAGAGGAATGGATTTCCTATCTTCACCAGGAAATGCGGGGTGCTGAACTGTATTTAGACTCATTCGCTCCATTAGTAGTATTCAGATGTTCATTGCCCCTCCTTTTTGGTTGGATTTCCCATAAAAATGTTGAATATACAGCAGGCACAGCGAGCAGTGATCATCATAAGCATCAGGGATCACTGCAGCAAAGTAGGAACCTAAGACTGCCACATACTGCAACCAGGCTGCTGAACCCATCCCTATCTCATCTCCAGCAGCATCAGCATCCGCATCCGGCACCGGCCTGGATAGGATACCCCAGAGTAACCAACCTGCCTTAGGGAAAGTGTGTTTCCAGCCCCTAATGCAGACTGTCTCTTTTTTATGCTCTGGATAAAAGAGGCATGAGATTTTCCAGCTTTTTAAAATCTCCCATGCATTGCAATGCAGGTTGTCACTTTGGTTTTACAGTTCCCATACTGGGATTGTGATTGCACGCAGATGGATTTGTGCATACTGCTTGGAGGCACGCATCAGAAAGCACATCGATATGTATTGAGGATTTGCATGTCTTTGAGGGACACCGAGAGGTGTGCCTGGGTGAAGTTCACATTGATGGGTGCATATATGTCATTGCACACATCAGCCTTTGAGAATTGAACTCCCATTGTTTTACTGTGGGCTGCAGATCTGCTGTATACACTGTCAAACCGTAATCCCACTTGTAAAAGGAATTCAAATAACTTCTGAGTATTAGCTGTGCGCACTAAAGCCCTTGAGGGTTACTGGGATTGACATGCTACAGGACTCTGGGCAGTCTGCCTCTCGTCATCTGCCCAGCTTCTTTATGCCACCTGTCAACAATAAACCATGATTTTGCAGTAATTATGGAGGGATTGTAAAGCACGGACTGGAAAGAATCAGGGATTATTTAGAAAAATCAAACGAGGAGGCGTGAAATGAAGCCCTTCCTCACACTCAAAAACTTTATCAAAGAAATGAATGCAAGAATGACCTTTGCCACTGGGGCAACAACACACTTGGTGACTGTAGGGGATTTTCTCACCTGTCCCAGAGCTGAAATCAAATGCAAATCATCTCTGGGCTGAGTTACTGCCAAAGGCTAGATTCCTTTCATTCACCGTATCTTGTCATTTCTCTCTTTCAAGCCAGATCCTTATATTGCTAAATTTATTATTTTCAGCCACGTCTGAATGTTTAATTACATCATCTGGGGGAAATATATCTATTTTTTTTCCCAGACAAAAGCCTACAGGTTTTGATTTGTATATCTCAGAGTAGTGTTGTGAGGCAGGTGGCTAGAAATGAAAGACGTCAACATGTATCTTTATTAAATCTCTCAGTGCATCCAGTTGAACTTCCAAGATTCACTGTTCCTTTTCTGTAAGCCATTCAGCATCCCTCAAAACTCGGTTGCGGGTTAGGAAGATAATACAATCCATCCAATTTCTCCATTCAACACAAAGAAAGCTCCTTGGAGATGTGCGCTGCATGTTGTTAGCTTTCCCCACTAGTTTAAGAGAAAAGCAAAGCAACCTCTTTCCATTTGGTACCGTATAATGCACAGGGCATATCTAGACTAATGAAACTGTACCTCTTTTGTGAATCAGTTCTACCGGGAGTCTAAACAGATCTGACAGCTGACATCTCACCAGCCTTATTGTACCATATTCTAGTTTCTTGAAAAACAAACTCCTTATTATGAGTGGCAGAAGGTAGGGCAGGGTGGCACCTGAAAAGGCTAAGTGGTTCAGAGGCATGAGCTTTTGCAGGCAACATCCTGCATGGCCACCACGACAGTTGGAATACGCCTAATATCATTCAGTTTTGCAAACCAAGCAGTTCTGGTCCTGGTTAGTACTTGGATGGGAAACCAGCTCGAGGGGCCATCGATTTTTTTCTCAAATTACTGTTGAGCACTTGGTAAAACCAAACAAGTAAGGAGTTTGCATTCAGGCCCCTTGTCATGCTGGAGGTCACGCATGGGAATAAAACTGAAGGAAGGATGGATGAATCTGGCCTTAGCAAAGGGTATCGCCGTCTCTGATTAAGGCTCCCCAAGGCACTGCTGTGAAGGAGGGAAGCAATCTAGCCAGAAATGGCCAGAAGGGAAGTCGGCTGTTGAAGGGACACTTTCTGCTGGAGCGGTTGGTTCAAGCATCGCCCAATGCAGGTGATTTACAGTGAGGTGGGAACTACACCCCTACTCTACTGAAAAAGGAGCTGGTCCCTTGGAGAGCCTGAGCAGGGGCACAATCTCCTCCAGCTGCTGGGCTGCTCCAGAGTGTATTGGATCTGGAGTTAGAGGTTAGCGAGGGGGACGTCTACATGAGGTGCTAGAAGTGCAGTAGACTAATTCGACTGTGCACTAGTGTGGCAGGAAAAAAAACCATGCTAATGCACTACTGTGCACATTGGCATCACCTGAAATGCATGGGCCTGTTGTTATAGGTACCAAACTAAATGGGCAGTAACCACTGTGCATTCATACGTGTGCAGATGTGCCCAGGACATATAACTGGCACCTCTGAAGGAGCTTCCTTCCCTGTTCTGAGCTGTGCCTTGGGGCAGGAGAGAAATTAGCCTCGTTTTTGACAGCAGCAAAGCCAGGATAATATTAAGGCATTTGGAAGGACTCTCATTTTATTTAATATGCTAGGTGGAATGGTCTCCACTAAGTCTCCATAAATAATTAATTCTTTTTTTCCTGTCTAGAAAGAAACGCTGATTTTTCTTTGCAGCTGCTTGACAGATATAAAAACACGATAAAATGGAAATGGCGTCACAGTATAATTCACTGGGCCTTTCCTTTGGAGAATGGAGCTGGGCAATGAAGTATTAATTGGCCAAGAGGAAAAATGTCATTTCAAATTTAGGGGGACCCTCTCTTTTATATTTGGCAGTCAGGACGAAGGCTGAAATGGCTGTCTCTCGAGTCTCCCGGTGGCTGACCACCTTCAAATTTCATGGAGATTAGTTTGGCTGAGGATCAAGGACACTGAGCACCTCACCACAGCAGGCTGTAAAATAAGAAAAATTATGCACACTGCTATCTTCATTAGGGGCCTGGTCCAAAACCCACTGAACACAAAGGAAAACCTTTGGCCTTCAGTGGGCTTTGGATCTGGCCTTGTCTAGGCTTTCCTTCCTAGTAGTAATCTGATTGAAATAAAGTACAGAAATGTGTGTGAATGTGCCTGCATTTTTTTCTCTCTCTTTCTTTCTTTCCCTCCTTTATATATTCTGCTCTTCCCCGCAACCTTTTAAAATAAGGGTTTAGTACCCCATCATAATCCATGATAGAGCAGAGATCATTTTACAGGGGAAGGACATGAAAGTTAGATACAAACAAGGCAGACTTCCTTGCAGCTTGAGCCCCAGCTTTGTCCTCGGTGTTTGCCAGGATCATATCCTTCCTCAACCCAGAGGCATCTGGTACAAATAAACACATTTTTACACTGTCCAGGTTGCTCGGCCTCCTGTCCTGCTAATGCTATCAGTAAAGAGCAAGGGAACTGAATGAATTGCATCCAATTGTGGCTTCCTGTGTTACAGCTTCCCTGTTCCCTTGGACAGACTGGTGTCTTTGCCTCTCCCTTCAGCCTCCATGTCCTTGGAAGAACCAGACACACTGAGATCAAGATGTGCGGGACAGCGACAGCGCCACACATACCAGATCTACCGGATCAGCACAGGACTTGTGGGGGAGTCAGCTCCACGGACCCACGGTACACCACCGCTTCGGTCTGCCAAACTCATGAATTCATCAGCATATTCAGCATGACATCATTCCCATCAACATCATCAAAATCCCTCAAATTTACTCAAGCTTGCTCAACAGCCTGGCCATTTGGTTGCACTTCCATGCTCTTACCCTTAATTCATCTCCCACCTGCCAGCACCCGTCTCCGCCGTCCCCTGGCTCTTGCTTAATTACCTTACCCTTCGTCTCTGTCATCACTCCTTCTTTATATCACGCTCTTTACCTTCCAAGTGCCGACATATCCTATCCACAACGTGCTAATTAAGCATCCTCGTTACCTTCAACGCTTTTATTTCAGCCCCCCTCAGCACAGGTTTCTTTGCTCTCATCCTGAACAACTCTAATTGGAATTCCAGCCATGTTTTCTGTTTGCACATTCATTCGGTGGAGCTGGCGCGGCTTGCAGAAGCTGTACAGTGTTTAGTCCGACATGTCGCTTTTGCAGTGCTGCATGTAAGATAGCGTAAGGCACCATGGAAGAAAGCATGGAGCACTTGTGCATATAGCTGATAAGCAGTTTATTGAAACCAGTATAACCTGCAGGTTGGACAGAAACAGGACAGGAAACAGAAGTGAATAAGAGCTGAAGGTCCTTGAAGGTTAGAAAAATCAGGCTGCTGTGATAGAAGAAGGGGAGTCAGTGGGGAGATTCAGAGGGGCCAGCGTGGTCCTAAATCACCGGGTAGGAAGATGATCTTTGTTACAACAGTTTGTATGGATCGGGGTAGCAAAATACAGATGTCGCAGAGTCCAGGGACCTAACAGGGCAGGGAGGACACAGCAGAGAGTTTAACTGTGTAGGTAAGGAGTAAAACAAGTGCTAGAAAGGTTGCAGGGAGAGAAAAGCAGCAACATTTGGAGATAGCTTAGATCAGGGGTGGGCAAAATGCGGCCCAGGGGGCCAGATGTGGTCTGCCAGGCCCTGCGGGGCCCCTAAAAATTTAGAAAATTAATATTAATCTGCCCTGAGCTGCCTGTCA
>JAGPOW010002742.1:19861932-19894677 GCA_030014935.1 Caiman crocodilus | reverse complement strand
GGCCTAGATGCATGGGAAGCAAGAATGAAACAACCAACCACCGGGGAGTGAAAGGGGGGACAGTCCCGGGTGCTCCACAGACCCGGGACTGGAAGCATTAGATGAGAGAGAGAGGAAGGGTTTTGAATGCAAGCTTCCCCCCTTGAGCCAAAAGCACGAGCCAGTTGTGTTTGCCGACGTAGGATGGAAGACTAGAGATGAAGGCCACAGAGTGATTCAAAGCCAGGGCCAGACTAAAATTCCCATCCACCCATTCCCCACGCTGCGGACTTGCCACTCACGCTGCCTCCCAGACTACAGAAAAAACGACTGCTCAATACAGCTGGATCCCTTCCTTCCCAAGAGACGCTTGCCTGAAAGAGTCAGCGCCGCAGCACGCAATGGTGTGGCGCTGACGTCCTATGAAATGATGCATGGCTTATGTCCCCCGGTCCCTTCGCAGCACTGAGTTAAGCCAAAAGAGCTCAGTGTTTTCATGCTAAAGGCTGCTTCTAAATATTTCTCAGCGCTGGAGGGTTTGACGTCTCAAGGACGCAGCATATCCTGTGCCGCTCCAAAGGGGGAAGGGAACTGGGGCAAAGATCCTTTCCCAGAAATCTGCAATGGCTTTCTATATTTTTGCAGTTATTAAGAAGGCACTGTGACTTTGACCCGCCTCTCATGCTTTCAGCTTCCTTTCTAGGAGGGCACGGGTGTGAAATTCCCAAACCAAGTGACAGGCATATCTTCTTATGATCCCCGTTCTTCTACATTGGTTCCAACCTCTTTTCAGCCCCTGTGATACTGAGCTGCGAACAGACGGGAGCTTTTCCCATCGGTCCTCAGAAGCAGAAGTGGTTCGGCTGACGTGCGTTCCCAGAAACCAGACTCATGTGCACGCATCAGGAGGTGTGCCTGGGTTGGGTCCCCCCCCTTTCATGATCACTTCAATTGCCATAAATGAATACTCGACACAGCTGAAGATCTGGCTGGCCCCGAAGGTTTATCCTGTGTCCTAAGTTGTCAGCAACACTGGAACGAAATGCAATTTATCTGACAAAAATGCAACTTAGTGTGGGTTTACTTCATGAACACATCTCTCTGGATGATAGAAAGATGCCAAATGATCTCTCTGGATGATACATCATACCCGCCCTGGTGACTAGCATCGAGCAACTCTTTTTCGGTGCTGGCACTTCTGTGGAAAAGCTCCTCTTGAATTCAGCCCAGTCAGATATTTTGGGATGGTTCTGGCAAAGTGAGAAGCAGAACAAAGTCGCTTCTATTTTGAAGACTTTGTCTGTGGAAGGGAACTGCAAAAAAAGGAAAAGAAGTGATGCAAATGTTTCCAATTTTAAGATTGGAAAAATCTTATTTTAAGATAATTTTAAGATCTTCCTGAAAAAAAAAAAAAGGGCGCAACTAAAATTCACCAAGCAGTTTGGTGTCAGTCAATGCACAATTTCTTTTTGCTGAAAAAAGTTTGAAAGACATCGCCTAGTTTTAGTCCCCTACTCTTGGCTTCCTCGAGGCTTTTTCTTTGCCCCCGGAAAATGTCCACCTCTGGAAGCCAAAATGAAGGATGTTAAGTCAGATTAAACTAACATAAGGAGAACAGGACCATCACGAGCGCATTTTGCTTCAACCAGCAGAGTGCAATGGGCCAGAGCCGTGGTGGGGACGGGGAGGTATAATCACATTCATGGAATCGCAGAATTGCTACATGAGCTGATGTGCTATTCACAGCTGAAAGAAGATTCAGCATTGGGAACTTCTGGACTGTATGACATAACCACAATGTGCTTCCATAGTAAATGAGCCCATGCAATTACCGAACAGCTGTAATGAAAACACGGAGGAGATTAGCACAGGCTTTCAAAAGGTTTGCTAGGTTTTCCCTCTTTCAATACCTTTCCCTTCTCAATACAGCCTGATTGCCTGCAGTAGCCGGAATTCAAGTGACAAGCCACCACCGCAGTCTCGTATGGAAAACGCCAGCACATTTGACTAGGAATAAGCTGCAGCAGCATCTTTGCCTGCAGATGACATCTTGTCAGCACATCCAGAGCATCCAGAATATGTCTTACACTGGATCAGGCCATGACCCTTAGGGTAAAAACCAATGATTTCACATGGTTTTATCTACGCAGGCGAAGGAGCCATGTTAGACACACAGACATGTGCGCGTGTATGCGTGATCAGTCCTTTACCAGTGAGCCCCCAATTTACCAGGTCATGTTGTCAATGGCTTGATCAGGGCACAGGTGCAGATTCTGAAGTGTTAAGCTGAGGAAGGAGATCCTAGGTTTCTCTTGAGGTTAGCAGCTGGAGTGGATGCCCAGACACTGTGCCCAGCCAGCTGTGGGCAACACCCTTCTGCGGGACTCTCGTTAGGTGCACTTCATTATGGCATATGGTCAAAAAATGATGACTCCAAGCCCCGTTCCTCTAGGTATTATACAGACAGGTGATTAGCAAAATACAGTGCTTGGAGAGGATATCCCAGAAGGCAAAAAGCATCAGAGGTGTAATTGTGAAGGCAAGTTGTGCACGATAAGCAAAACTCTTAGCTACTGCTTGGGCCGTTGGCCAGCTTGGCTGCATGACTGGCCCTGCTCCTACTGTCTGTCCCAATCAAGCCCTCTTTGCTCTTGAGTTAAGTCCTATTTTTGTCTGACAAGAGGAAAACATGTTGCTATTGAGGACTGCATCAATAGCATTTACTCGAGTAAAATTCAAATACCTATTCCCCTAGCATTCAGCAGCATCTCTGTCATTTCCTGCTTGTGCTTCTCATCCCTGGTGCTTGTTGCAGTGCAAGCAAACAAAAAGACCTGAGTGCATTGCTGATCCATGCTTTTTCCTGAGAAAAGCTCATCTATACAGGTACTGAGCAAACCCCTAGTCCTTCGCATTAGCGTTTGGGCTTCCCTTGCTTGGGTCAGGCATGTCCCGCACCTGCAGGTTGGAGCCCTAAGGCTTTCCTTGCTTGGGATGAAGCTGCCGTGGTGGCTGCCTCTCTGAGAGGCTCTGGCAGCTCTACAATTTTTGGAGCATGTCCTTCCTTCTCTGGACATGACCACAGTTCATTTCACAGCAGCTGTGTGCCCCCAAGCACTAGGGACATAGTGCCAAGGTAAGTACAATGATAGCAATTTGGGAGGGAGGTGGGAACTCACAGGAAGAGGTGTCATATCAAGGGGACCACTTTTTCTGTAGATCCAGGTTTGTGGCCTGCCTGAGCCCGTGTCACTTAAAATTGGGTTGGGGGGAACAATACCCGCGGACTTAGGGAAACTTTCTGCTAGATGAGAGTACTTTGTCGGTTCACCTATTGCCAACCAAGTATCAACACAGGTTCCCTTCAGTGCAACAAAGGCTTCTCAAGCACAACGTTCGGGAACTCGACCTCACGGCTGCTGTGAATCTGACTCTTTCAATACAATTTCCATGGGACTTAAGTGGTGTGACCCCAAATTTGGGAACTACCTACACCAGCTCCTACTTCCATCTGTCTCACTGTGCTCGACTCTCAGGAGGTTGCTATAGCCTTATCGAACGTCCTTCCTCTGCAACTGCTTGCATCGATACCGAGCATACATGGACTCACTGAAAGGGCTGTTTCCCCACTGTAGAAAATATCAGGGATGAAGAGCCTGCAGTAGGGAAATGAGCCTTGCTGGGCTGTCTTTCCCACACTCCAGGGTATGAGCTGTGCCAGCCGCTGAGCAGGTCTTTTCCATCCATTAGCCATTGATTATACATTGCTCATCCCTGAAAAGCTGCTTTTATTATGGAAATACAGTGCCACTCGCTGGATAACTGTACCTGCATTTGAACAGACTGAATATATTCCGGGTGTATTTTGTCCTGGGCTGAAGTATTCGAAGGGCACAGAGATGGAGACTAATTCTTTGTTAATTTGTCTCACTCCATGTGCAGTGATAGCAATCACTGGTATTTATATCAGCTGCTTCCTGTGTTATTTTGCTCTACCTCATTTGTTTGAGTAGCTGCTTGTTAAGTGAATTTAGGGGAAGGCTGATCATTTTCAGCTGTTTACTTGACATCCGCCAGCACATCTCGTTGTGTGGGTTTTGGAGGGGAAAGATGGTGTACCGATGAGCTGTTTGGCTAGGGAGAGTTTGTCACAACTGCATTCAGGTTTTGATTCTGTCCAAACTTCCCGGGTGATTTTGGCAGGACACACAAGCCATATGAATGTGATGTGGCCAGCATTATACAGCTCCAGTCTTGGCTGGGGCCTCTATACAGCACTGCATGCTAAATATTTACTTCCCTCTAATTACTGTGGAGGAGTAGGGAATCCATATCTCAGATGGCTTAAAAATATGCTAGCCCCTGATCCTGCGAGCCCATCTAAATGTGGTTCATGTTACTCCTGTGAAGTCCCCTCCTGGAGTCCAACTGTATTTCAAAAGGCTGTATTCAGATGAGAGAAGTTAAGTAGTATCAGAGAGAGAAAAATAGGTAAGGGGACATGTGCTAAAAACCAAAGATGGGTAAATAAATGAAGGGGCAATGTCTTGGTAGCCTATTCCCGATAGAAGGAGTTGCAGAGAGGAGGGCTCTGGCATTCACAGGGAGGGGTCATGGGAAGGTATGGAAAAGAGGCAGTTGCAAGAAGAGTTGAAGGACCTCTAGGTGGGCTGAATTTCATTGGCATGAATAAATCAATCCTTTGACTCATTGAAGTTGTCTTTCATGTTGCTCGTGTCCGACGAGAGCCTTGCAAAGCTAAATGGAGACTTTGCTTGTTATATACTTGGTTTTGGGAGCAGGCCCTTCAGTAGATCATTTCAACATGGTCATTCACATAAAGAGTCAAGGAGCATTTGCAAATCACCACTTGCTGGGGCTGAAGTCAAGAAGAGGTGAAGGCAACGGGAGATGAGGGTACCCACCCACTGCCTTTCAGGAGGCATTCAGCAGGGCGAAGTCCACATAGCTACTCTACTTTCGCTGCTTGACGTCAATTTGGGGAGCTCATTTAATTTGTCAAAACCAGACTGCTTTCATGCTGAATGTCTAGATCTTAATTATTCAAGGATTCAAGACACCTTGGTGATGGCTAGGCCGTGACAAGAGGCTTACAAAATTCACATGCAAATTGAGAGAGATGTGACAGATGATTAATACCGTCCCTCTATTCATAAGGTAGGGCCTTATGAATTGCCCGGGAGGTATATCTTACTTTGTGTGCATAACCAATTAGGAAACAGGGACCTTCCTCTTCCATGAATTTAGGTCATTTAGTTGCCATGGTGATAAGTGCTATACAGGTGAATGAAATCAATAAACACCCAGTAATCCATCTTCAGCAACAGAGCCTAGACTAACCTCAGATTTTCAGGTGATACAACTCAAAGTAACACCAGTGTTCATGGGGCTATGCAGATTTAGACCAGTTCAAGATTTAAGCCAAATGTTGGAAACCTGTCATCTTGGATTTATTGGACCATTTGCCACAGTAAATGAATGAGAGCTTCTTCTGAACATATTTTAATCTTGTTAAATAGCAGAGTGATCTACCGATTGGTTAAAAGGCACAGATGGATGGAGTGAAAATGTTCATTCTGGAGTCCAGCTTTATTACTCAGGACCAAAGACTATTCCATCAATGACAGTCCCACACCACGCTGAAAAAATACACGAGAAAGAGGAATGAGAGAGTACTGACAAGAAGACCTATATTTCTTGGGTTGGCAAACGCTGGACTCCACTCTCGGAAGAGAGGAGCTGACCAAAAAATATTCAATGAAATACAAATAATTGTGCTCAAACATTTCTGGATTTTTTTTTTGTTTGAAGACAAGGTTCTTTGGCTAAAGCTGGTATCTTTTATCAGACCAACTAAATAATTGGAAAAAAAAATTCTTAGGAAGTTTTTGGGTTTAAAAACCCTTTGTTCAGGCTGAGGAAGCAGTTGGTGTGTGCCCTTCCTGGATGGAAAGAATAGTCTGTTTGAAGACCGCATGTTTAAGAATGCTTGTATTTTGGAAAAGTAAAAAAAAAAATGTTTTAAAGTCTTTTTTGGACAGGCAGGTAGGACCAAAGGAAAAACAAAACCAAATGATCGTTGTCACTCCTTTTTGGCCAAATTTTTATAAAAAATGGAAGATGATCTACGAACATTTTCTAAGCCAAAAAGCTATTTTTCATCATAAAAACCACCGGTTCCAGAGAATATATTATAAAGCTCTTCTGAAACGGAATACATGAGCAAAAAGTGTTTTCTAGCTCCAATTTCTGTGCCAAGATATGTGGCGTGTATTATAAATGGGACAAACAGTAGCATATGTGCAGCTATAATAGATTTAGTACATGAATAGGCCTTTGCAGACGTATGGGAGCAGCCAAAATCAATTTTGAATGGAAGGACTCCCTCCCGGTGGGTGCGGGTAGCAGGGAGCCTGCAGATCCGACTCCGTCATGCTCTGACGTGCGAGCTGGAGGGAGGTCTCTGCGATCCACGAGGAGAGGGCAATGGAAAACACGCTGCTGCTTAGAAGTGGCTGTCTGTGATCTACCGTGCTGGCACCACGCACACGTACAAACAGAGCTTGCCATGGACAAGCGGTTATATTCCCAATATGCTCAAAGACACATTGAGGCCATTCAGGTAGCTCAGCACCGGAGAGAGGTAAGTGATTCAGTTCGTCTCCAAGGTGCATCTCTACTCTGCCTTAGCACTGGAGTTACAGAGGCTGAGACTCAAGGGAAGTCGGCGGTGGACTGATTAAAGACTCTCTTATTCAGCCCCAACTTCCGGGGCCTGCTTCAACCCCTCATAATCCCACGCAGTTTTGCTTTCCTCGAGGGTGGGGTGTTAATAGTAGATACCCTTACATCCTGTGTATGCATTTGTATTGGAAGAAGCGGTTATCTGCTGTTTAACCTGACCTACGATCCAGTTCCTCCATCCAGTCTTCCTCTTTACTGTGTAACAGCCCCATGGCCAACCGAGACGATAATCTTTATCCATCCAATGTTAGTTACTGGACAAGCCAGTGGCTGACACACATATGGTTCGAAAATATACAGCCCTTGCTAGCACATGGTGATTTATATTGTACCTTGCTATTTACAGACGATTGCAGCAAACTGTTTCAGAGTGCACTATAAAGCATTTTATCAAGCCTAGTTTAATGCGTCTAATTACAGCCCAAGTAGAATTTATGAGATCATGTTCTTCTTTCCTTTAACTCTTTAGAAACTGCAATGGTTGGCTTTCTCCAGCATTGAATCTTGTTGTTAATGATGGGAATTTGTTTCTCGCTTGCCAGCATTTAATGAAGAGGTTGCCTATTAACAGCAAGAAATTATTGCGCTTGGTTCTCCTCTGACACTGGTGTAAATCAGTGCATTGGACCAAGTCCTTGGGTTGTATAAATCAATGTACTTCTCAGATTTCAGCTATGCTAATTTATACTACCTGGCTCAATGGAGGGCCATGAAAGAGGATCAGTGTGTTAGGTTGTAAAAGTCCAAATATGGGTTTTGCACAGTCCTTTTCATTCATGCCTGAGAGATAGGGCAAATAACGGGTATAAAGATGATGATAAAGAAGAAATCAAAAGGAGCCCAAATGTTGCAATGTCCAATTCCATCCTAAAAGAGGTATTTTTTAAACAAGCCAAAAATGCAAAAAAACCAAACAACAATGTTTTTTATTGGAAAAAAGTTGCAATGAAATTTTGTGACCTGTTCCAACTCTCACACTTAGGCAATTTAATGTCTTCCTATGGGGCCTTTGAAGAAAGTATCATATTGTCTCCACAAATTGCTAGGCTACCATGGGGCATGGTGGAAAAAAACACCCAAAGAAACAGCTGTTCTTCTACTGACTAGTATTGAATATGATGGAGCTCATACAAAAGGTTCCAAGAAAGGAACATTGAAGCCTTCGGGCTGAGTTCAATGAGCCTCATTAATGCAATATTCAAGCTCCTCACACTCTTTAAGCAGACAAGGTTGTTTGGGTAAATCTGATATGTTTTATTAGACCGACTCACATAGTTGGAAAAATTCTTCTTTGCAAGCTAGTGGTACAATTACCCTTCGTCAGGCTGAGGAAGCCTCTGCAGTCGGTGTGCACGCTCTTCCTGGGTGGAAGGAAGAGTAAAGAAGCCGGTCGCTGGTGTGCATGCAAGAAAGGCAGTCAGTGAAGATGTAAATTGAGGCATCAGTGGGTGAGAGACAGGCTGGAAGGGGGTGGGGAAGGGGAATAGGGGAGTGCAAATAGCGGAGAGGTACCTGGGGAGTCAGATGGCAGGCAGGTTATAACATGTCATAAATCCAGCATCTACATTTACTCCATGATTTCTTGTAACCAGTACATGATGAAGTGAAGTTCGTAGGCTCGAGCACGTAGGCTAGCATGCTAACCATTAAAATGCTCTTGTCCGTTCTGTCTCTGATTTTCCTGAAATGCTTTTGGCAGTCTTATGATTACAGCACGGTAGGTTATAGACTTGGTTGGCTGGCCAGTTCATGTTCCCCCGGCATGAACCTTTGTCCCCAGCAGTTCTGGCAGGAAACCCACCGCCACTATCAAATTAAGCACATGAGTAGTTCTGAGCAAAGCCTCGGTCAGCATTTGTTCTGGAAGGACACATGCTTGCTGAGCTGCATGCTTTCATTGCCCCAGCAGCTCCATAGCAGACAGTGGCATGACCTTCTGAAATCTTCATCGGGTTTTTTTGGAAGGGGGGGGAAGGCAAACCCCACAAATTCTCATTAAAAAAATCCCCAAACAAAGCAATCACCTCAGCCCCGTCTCATGGTATACGCAGCACTTACACTAGACAGACAGCAAGTTATTTATTAGCAATTCTTTTGGCTTAAATAACCAAAATTGGTCAGTGAAGCATGCGTCGGGCAGTGATGAGGCAGCTTAATGTGACGAAGGCATAAAAAGCCAATTGGAGCAAATCTGAGCTTCACCATGTCTCCAGCTGTACAAGTGTTGTGGATGTGGCTGACTGTAATCCTAGTATTTCAATTTAATCATTTTATGCAGGCTTAATGCAAATTGTAGTACGGCTTTAGCCACAGTGGAATAACAAGCAGCTGAGGCAGGCTGCACATTTACAAGAGAAATGTCAAGGAAGAAGGCATTTTTGGCTTAGCAACAGTAAAAGATACTGAGAACTGGCAAATCAAAAGACTGTTCTTCCACTGAGAAGCCCGAGAAAGGAAGCACAAAGGTTTGCACATTATCCAACCACTAATGACAAATAACCCCATAATTTAGAAAGAATTAACGTATTCTACGGCTAAGGGAATATGACTCGGTAGTTAACCTGGGGACACAGCACAGGATTGCAGGCTTTCTATTTAAAATGTGCTTCATAGCAGCACAAAAAACCCCACCGCAAAGGGGAATAAGCAGTTTCCATCACTTGTTCTCAATCAACACGGACACTATGCCTTTGTAATGTTATCCATCAATACTCAGCTATTTGTTGGTGATGCACAACAGCCATGCACACTTGCAATGTTCACCCTAGATGCAGTGCAGAGGATGGAGGGTTTGGGGACATGTGGTTCCATTTTTTTTTGCCATCTAGTAATAGCCATGCAAGCACTGGGGCCTCTCTGAGTTCAGTAACCTCTGCTGAGATTACTTACAGAGACTCTTAAGTGCAGAGTAGCATAGCTTACTGCACATTAAGCATATATGTCTAAATGTGCACATGCTTACTACCCCATAAACTTGGCTAATCACGAGTAAATTTGCTACTTGTGGATGCAAATAGCAAATTTACTTTCACTTAGTAGCGGCGCAGTAGTGTCTGCTGGGCCAGGGGGACACTATCTCCGTCCCAGCAGCCGGCAGCTTCCAGGGGCAGGGTGTAACGCCCGAGCCCTGGCCAGGAGACAGCGTCTTCCTTGCTTGGTGCTCCCTGCCAACGCCAGGGTTACCAAGTAGGGCAGGGGTAGGCAAAATGTGGCCCATGAGCTGGATGCGGCCCACCAAGCCATTCTATCCAGCCCACGGGGCCCCTAAAAATTTTAGAAAATTAATATTAATCTGCCCTGGGCTGCCTGGCATGCGGCCCTTGATGGCTTGCCAAAACTCAGTAAGCGTCACTCTGCCTAAAATAATTGCCCACCCCTGATGTAGGGGGAACCTAGAGCTTCTTTCTGCTGGTGGCAGGGGCCCAATGCAGGGCACCAGGAAGCAGGAACAGTTTGCTGCCATTAGCAGCAAATCTGGTCCTGCTTCCTTGCATGTGTATATGCCTGCCTGGGAGTGTTTACTTGCGATCAGTTTATTTGTGAGTACCGTATTTTCTTGCATATAGTCCACGGGTTATATAAGTTTTTACAAACGTGACGGATGGGTGCGGGCTATGCAGAGCCATTTATGCAAAAACAAGTGTAACAGAAGTTAATAAGTGTGTTAATAACTGTTTGAATAGTATTTCCAGGTTATATGACATACTGGACGATGACGGTACGAGTGCTATAGCAAAGATTTAGGTAGGAAAAACCTACCTTGCCGTGCTCGAAAACAGCGTTCTGTCCATTCTTCCATTATATCCTCATTCATCCACCCTTTCTTAACTGCAACTCCAGTTGGGATCTTTTCTCGGGGCATTGTTACCCATTTGAAAATAGCCATTGGTTTTAACTTTACACTACTCGCGCTGCACACTAGCACAACGGTGAAATTTGTTCGTTCATGGCCCATTGTTGCTAGTGCAATCGTCTTTTTTACCACATTGATCAACTGTATGAGTTGCTGGGACTGAGTCACCCCTGGCACTGACACTATCAGGTGCGGGGAATACATGGGTGTGGTTTATACACGGACTATTTTCGGAAAATCCAATTTTCTGCGGGTTATACATTAGTGTGGGTTATACCAGTGTGAGGGCTATATGTGAGAAAATATGGTAAAAAGGTCCTGGATCAAATACATCCTGGATCAAATGTAGACGTGGCCACAGAGTGGAAGGAAGAATTAGCATAAATGCATAAAACTAAGTGCTGGGCAGTGTTAAGAGGGGCACAGGTGATGGTGACGCGTCAACTCATTTTTCAGGAGTTTTTACTCTGTCAAAGTAGCATCAAAACACACCCACCCAGGACTGGGACGTACAACAACTCAATGCAGTGAACAGAAAGGCTAGAATTAGACGTTGCCGAATGAAGTGGATCAGCTGTGCCATGATGTGCCATGGCACAGCTGATCTGTTTCATTGGGTGAAACACGTGTTGCCCCTAGGCAATGTGATCGCTCCGCTTTCACCACTCAACCAGACCCACTCCCCAATGACTCTGGGAGCCAGGTCTGGTTGAGTGGGGACCCCTGACTTCTCTGCCTTTGGAGAGGGACCCCAGATTTATATATATATACACACACACATATACACACACACACACATACACATACCCACACATATATATATATGTTTTTATATACCCATGTGCCCTAACAACAACAATCTTTTAATCATTTCTATGACCCGGTGACTCTTCTTTCCACAGTTTCCCCAGAACCAGGGCCCACCCAGCAAAGCCTATAGCCACTTTCTAGGAGGATGCATGTTTGAAGGCTGTTCAAGCAGAGAAAATGGATTCAAGACTTTTTACTGCCAGCCAGGTGGAGGGCCCTGTACACTGAGGCTTGGAACAGATGTTGCATTTGTCCCTAGATAAATTGTGCCCGTGTTTAGCCAGCAACAAAAATAACTTGGAATTGGCATGTCCACACATCGCCCTTCTAATCAGGGTTTAAATGAGTGGCTGAATGTATTGCTACTTTTCTGCCATTGATTCGAGGATTCGATTCTGGGGTGACTGTACAGATGTACCGTACTTTGCAATATCCAAGAGTATACTGTTGTAACCACCTTTTATCAGGAAAACTTTTTTGGGACAATGGGCATGAGTATCTGTATGATTGCACTTCGTCCTAGGTTTATCCTGGGATAGTTGTGACATCTGTTTGTAGCCTCATTATGCTTGACTTGGGTAACTGTCAGTGTGGTGTTTTAGATCCCATTTTAAAGATGTTAAACACCTTCTGTGCACTGTATAAGCTGCCTAATGAAGGCTTCTGGATTTTACTCTTTGGGCCAGGCTCCTAAAATGAGACTTTGCCATGGCTGTTTGATGTTGGATCTGGTCCCAGGCAATTAAAACAAGAACACGTCTGGAACAATCTGGCTTCAGATTTCAAATGCACCCTGTCCCAGGACATGTTGCTAAATACAACCATTATCCTGGGGCAAACCAATAAATGAGAACAAATGTTCTTCAGTGATTTTGAGAGGCCATATATGCCGTTGCCTCTTCTGTATCCCAAACAGAGGCAGATATTTAATGATGTGCTCTTTCAGGAGTTTGGCATCATGAGCTACATTTGACTAGGGGTGGTTTCTCAAAGTTGTCTAGAACGGGTTTGTGCTTTGCCTTTGCTTCTTGAGCAAATTTTCCTCGTTCTACAAGGGAGTCCAACAGGATTGGTTGAAATATCACCAAATATTGTCTTTGGGGTTGCTAAATAATTAAAGAAATCACCAGAATTCACCTCGAGAAATGTGCTAATTGCATGGGCCCTGTGAGCATTCTCCTAGCATTCAGGTTATGAGCGTTCATTTAGAATATTAATAACGAACATGACAACTGCGAGCAGAAGCAGGGCTGAGGACTGTTAGATAAAGACATGGGGGGATTGGGTTCTTAATTAGAAGTAAAAAAATGCTAATTGCAGATAAATCCCCCTAACAGAAATGGGTATTTATTAAAAATGGAATAGTCTAAAGAGACATGTAATGACAATAAGCAATTTCTAAAACATCTGGAGCATCAGCTATTAATGATTTTCCACCTTTACAATTAATTAAGGGCTTATGATGGAAACCAAACAGATATGCTCAGAGGACAATATCTTCTCTTTATCTATAGTGCAGGTGCAAGTATGCATAACAGCAGGTTTCCCATGGATCAGTAGACTGGGCTTGTGAGTTTAGCTTTGCTTTTTGAGCAATTTTTCATCGCTCTACAAAGTAGTCCACTGGTATTTGCTGACATATCCTCTAGACAGACTGCCCCTTCCCACACCTCTTCTGTAGGGTTGCTATGCATGTGTATGAATATTATAAATGTTTGCCTGGTAGCAAAAGTCTGATGTTCGTGGTTCAGCCATGGTCTCTGGGGCTTCTGGATCCCCACCAGCCATAGCGGATCGGAGGGCTAACTGGAAGACGAGCAACCAAGGGAGCTGCTGCTTGGAGGAGGAGAGAGCTTGCTATAGGGTTGGGCACGTCCTGGCTAACATGGACCTCCCAAGGGCTTGCAGGCTCCCCACTGCAGGGCAGCTTGAGGTTTCTTGGGCTGAGGCAGCCCATAGCCACAGACCTCAAAAAGCTCATTCTCTCCAGCCACTTGCCTGGTGCATTAGCAGGAAACCAGTCACTGGACCCTCGGGAATGACAACGGATTTGTTCCTGTGATGCCTTTCAGTTTTGCTCAGCTGGCATTTTCGGATAAGAATCCATTTCACTGGAAAACTCCTGGTCAGCTCTCTCTTGGAAAGCCTTTAAAAGCATTTGCCAAGGCATTTTGGCGACATGAAACAGAAAGCAGGCAATTGCACTGTTTGTCCCGTTTGCAAACACGCACATTGCATGAATGAACACGTTTCATTTTCTTCTCTCCTTCCACCAAAGTGGAGGCCTCAGCACATGGTTAATCACGCTGCATGCAGCAGTGTTTATATTAAATTAACAGGGATTTATGTCCACCCATTCATCTTTAAGCCTTAATTATAAAGACACCTTACAGCTGGTTAAGTGTCCCCATTAGAAAGAACCCACAGAACATAATAGTTTGATTAAGTGAAGTGAAATATGGGAGTGCTTTGTTTTGTGATCAGCTGGAACATAATTTCTGTATCACGGACTGTGGGATATTTGCAATGTAATATTTAAGTGCTTAGTGAATTTGCCTGCTTTCATCCATACTTGGGCAGAATAGATAATTGCTAAGAATTAAATGCACAACAAATACAGCCTCTGTTTCTGCTCATGAAATATGATGCAGCAGAACACAGTTTCCTCCAAATGTATTTAGTGATTGAAATTATCCCAGGAATTTTATTTTGTATTTTTATTCTAGCCATTGAGTACCAGCTGTGCCACATGTGAACCGTGCAGCTCAATTCTGATGGAAAAGGCAAGTCCCAAGGCCGTATTTCCATTTGAACGACCATGCAAGCAGCAATATCGGTTGGAAGGTGGTGCCTCGGGGAATTGCCCGAAGCGCCAATCTGCAGCTTGAAGCTTTAAAAATCTGGACTTCACGGTTATTCTTGATTTTCCCCTTCCACTGTCTGCCTGGCTTAAATCATTATACCTTCTTTCGACCAAGTACTGCTTCTCAGTGCATATCTATCTGTCATGTATTACAACCACAGGGCCTAAATCGCGGTTCAGATCTTAGGGGCTTCTATAGATTTGCTATAATTTCTTCTTGGCTTTTGCAAGCTGCAGAAGATGTTGCTATATCCTTGCTTCTTTGCTGTATCATTAAAATCAACTGCAAAGTGTTTCGAACAGAGGCACTTGGCCACGCTGGAAAATACTTGTTTGTATTATGCAGTGAAGTTGTGATTGTGATGGTGTGGTGTGGTTTCCCACAAGTAATGGAAATGGTATTTTGTGGTTTCATCTCAGCTTGTAAATTTTTAAACAACCTCTTTGGGGTTTTCTCCAGCAGCAGTTTTCATGAGTGAAAAGTCTCTCTCACCCAGGCCCACACACACATGCACACGCACCGCCCTCCCCAGGGCTTTGAATCAGATTGCAGAACATATGATCCCAACTCTTATAGAGTAGGTTCCCCAGTGGGAACTGCTGTATTATGAACTTTGTATTTATTAAACTTATAAATACATTTTTTTTCTGAATGATGGTGGAAATTAATCTCCTACAGTTTTTTTTTTCTCCCTAAGACATACTAGAATATTTTTTATATCACTGGAAATTAAGATGGATCCTATTACTGCATTGCCCTCATTTGCTTGATCTCTAAGGCATTTGCTTAATTTTTAAAGCAAAACACTTTATTGAGCTATAGGTATGCAAAGGTGCCTGGTGCTTTGCAGAGATGAAGTGACACAACAGCAACAAGAGGCATTCAGCAGTTAAATGACTTGGTTCAAGGTTTGTTCGGGAAGTTAATGAACGAGTTAAGAGTAGTAAGGAGCTCTGGTTTCCAAAGCAATCAAGTGATCATCACTGACATTCATTCATCACTGTGGGTCAGGTAGCATATGCAGTGCTCAGAGGTCCTATTCAACTGGGAAAGTGAAAATCTTGACTGATTGAAAGGTTTACTCTGGTGGTGATGACTTGTTTGAACTCACTTCTCTCACCAGTCATTGATCTGTGGTGGTAAGAAGGATTTTCCAAGTCACAGCTTTGAAGGCCAGAGGAGCCATTATATGATCTCATCTGCCCTTTTGAGTAGCGCAGGCCAGAACATTTCATTCAGCTTCCCCTTCATGGAGATTAATAACTTTCAGAAAGGTGCCCAGTCTTGATGTAAAGACTTTGTGTAATGGAGAATCCACGGCTTCCTATCTGCCCATCACAGATGACCTGATATTCAGCAACTGATGTTCCAGGATGTTGATAAAACGGCTGAACACCCACAACCCACACCCGCACCCACACACCTCGCTGTCACAAAGGTTTGATTTTTGAAGCCTAAATCCTTAGGTCTTGTTCTTGGACTTGGAGATCTTCAAAGAGCAACGGAGCAAGGAGTTACTACAATGAGCCTAAAAGGCCTGTCCTTTCATTAATAGCTTAGGGGATTCTTGAAATCTGAAACATTGGTGATTAAAAGAATTCTGTACAGATGGTAGAAGGAGCCCGAGATCTATGAATTGCCTTCCCTGAGGCACCCAAGACGCCTGTCCTGTACTTGGGAAAACAAGATGACAAAATCAAAAGCTAATACATTCACCTTCATCTTACTCCTGTGATGCGCTGCTCGCTACTGGTAATTTGACAATGTCATGCTCCCGTCTTCAAGAGACAGAGCCACCTGGGGCGGCTGCTTCAATACTTCAGCATCAGTGTTGCATGTAGAAGTCCCCAGCTGTAGCAAGCAGGGCTCTGGCACGGCATTAAATAGCCTCGCGGGGAAGTGAGGGACACAAATGATGCGTTAATGAAGTTGCTAGCATTTATGTCAGGGTTCGCTGTCCTATCTACAACTCATCTCCTAGGTTGCCAGTGACTTGATGTGTTCATCTGAGCTTCCTGAACTTTATAGGAGACAAAGGGCCTTTTCTGGGGACCAGGCCAGTCATACCAAGCGTTTCATGTCTACTGATGCGTTCAGGGCTTAAGCAAATTTCTTTCTTCCAGCTGCTTGTTGCCCTGGTTGCTCCCTCTGCTAGTGTTTGTCACCAGTCTCTATACTGCTGTAATCAGGCTGTTTGTGAGTGAGAGGTGTGAACCTGTTGCCCCAGTCGCTTGGACACACAATCTCCAATCACAGATACGTTCCTTCCTCTGCTGCTTTAATCGGCTCTGATACAGGTGAGGTGCTGAACAGCTATTTCCTGGTGATTTGCCCTTGAAAAGGGAAATTTATTCTAAACTCATCTACTTTGCTGTGTGGGAATTACTCAAGTCTCTTGCCAGCTGGCATGGTGCATGGCAGGCATACCCTGACTTCCATTCTCTTTTTGCAACATGACCTAATACAGTGTATTAGAGCAGGCTATTAAATAAAGTCATCCTGTAATTTAGGAGAGATGGGTTAAGGATGCTGTTCAGCTTGTACTATCAGTATTTTCTGTGTGCCACTTGCAAAAGGGTCAGACTCTCATTTCCAGCAAGGTGAGAGGCCACAGCAAAGATCAACACTGGGCGCGTCTACATGTGTGCATTTACTGTGCAGTAACCGAAATTACCATGCAGTACAAGCACTCATGATATAGGTATCAAGCATATACCCAAGTCGACATAAACCATCATATTTACTGCGCAGTACAGGCATGCACGTCTATATGTACCGCACAACAAATATGGTGACTTATGCTGACTTGGATGTAACTTTGATACCTGCATCATGCAGGTCTCAAATTTGCACCTGATTAGTTACTGCACAGTAACACACATGTAGACACCTTACTGTGTGTGTGGATTGACTCGAGACTAACTTTGGTCCCATGTTAGTCCACACAAAGCGTTAATGCACTTTAATGTTTGCATGTGTAGACACCGGCCTATTCCTTCTTACTGTGCAGTAACTTACTGCGCAGCAACTTTAAGCTGGTGTAAATGCACGTGTAGACACACCCACTGTATCCATTCAAAACTGTGCTTCGTAGTGCTGCCCATAGCCTAAGGGAGAGCTTTGCGATCTATACACCATAATGCTGTGTGTGGCCTTACATTAACTTGCTGTGCTGCCAGCACCTTGTTCAGTCTGGTCTTGCTCTGATTCAAGGCCTTGTGAGAGTTTTATTACTGATTGCTACGAGGCCTGGGTCATGCTTTGAACTATCTTCTCTAGGTAGAGTGTCTCTGTTTCTGGATATCCAGGGCTCATGCCAAACAGATCCCAGCCTATATTTACCGGATGTTTTGATATCAGATTTCATGGCCTGTAGATACTGTTATGATGGCAATAGAGGTTCCAGTTGGAGACCTTTAGCATAAGTTGGGCTATGTTATCCATAGTGTAGTGTTCAAGTAGGCCTTGAGAAGTGTTATGTAAAGAAACAGCAGAATGAGAAAATTGGAACCGAGACCCCTGGTGTGAAATACTTCTTGGAAACCTCATCTAATCTTGATAAAAACCCATGTATACCATCATGACTAATTGAATGAAGTAATGGCATCTTTTCATTATCACACTTGCCCATGTTTCTATCAGGTAACTCTGTTAGTCTTTACTATGAAAGGGGATAAAAAAAAAGGATCAGTGATCCAAGATATGCATCTTGCATCCTGCGTTGAGGCTCCCACCTTCAGATGTTCTGAGTCCCTCCTGGACTTCTTCAAACTTTGTCTCCATTTTGGGTAAGATCCTCTTAACAAGTTGGCCACATGTCAGGACTGTGGAGTACTTTTACATACACTCTGGGGGTGAGGCCAGGGGGCAACGCCTCGTGCTTCAAAATGGCAGTGGGGATGCTTGGATTAAAGCTCGCTCAACGTAGACTCGTCTACAAAAGGTGTTTTGTAAAATCCCTTTGAGGATTATTGAAGAATAATG
Organism: Caiman crocodilus; assembly: GCA_030014935.1. NCBI lineage: Eukaryota > Metazoa > Chordata > Crocodylia > Alligatoridae > Caiman > Caiman crocodilus. Next base: position 19,876,422 of record JAGPOW010002742.1, on the reverse strand, counting down.
AGAGGACTTGAGAGATCGGAGAGATCTCCTTGAGAACTGAGAGATCGGAGAGAGCGTGGTTGTCTTGTGAGAGGTGTGCACCCACAGGTAATGGGGCATTTTTGTCTTTGATAGATTTTTGGGGTGTGTTCATTCTGGTATGCAGTTGTTGTGTGGTTTCTCCTCAATATTTTCCATCAGGGCACGTAGTGCACTGGATGAGATGCATTACATTTCTGGAGGTGCAGTACATTCCTCAGACTCTGGCATCCCTGGTGGGGTGGGATGGTCAAAAGAGTCAAGATTGAGAACTCAGTGTACTAGGTCTATGCAAGCCCACGTGAAATTCCTGATCGAGTTGTCTTTTAATCGATACAGAAATATGAAGAGAAAGGAAAAAGTATCCCTATTTAATAACTGAGGCACAGAGATCTCAAGACTCAGATCCAAAAAAATGGTTGAAGGCATCACAAAAGGGACTTGTATGGAATTTGAGAACCAAAGTCCAAAAAAAGGGATGTTGAAAACCTTGGTTCAGTCGCTGCCTACATTTTACAGATATCTCCATGTATGGCTGGAAACACCTCAATCTCTCTTCCAAGGAGTATCCTAGATCATGGAAGGGCTTTGTTGTGATACCCCTTATTGCACCAACTGCATAATTGGGAGACAAACTTCTGGGTACAAACTGCTCTTCCTCAGGTTTCAGGGAGAAGCAGATACAGTTGATGTAAATAGCATATGTACCAAAAGCTGTCTCTGACTAGGTTCCTGTACCACACGCAGCAGAAGGAGATTTGAGTCATGATGGGAGCCTCTAGGCACCACTGTAAACCCAATAAATAATAAGAATCATAAGAAGCACACATGCATAGCAAAGGCAATTCACAACTGCATGGCTAGCAATTACCTTCCTAGATGAGGCTGCAAGAGGGATACAAACAGGCCCCTTAAATAGTCTGCCTGGAGAAATGGGGGAGGTGGTGAATTAGGAGTGAAGAGGTGTTATCAGGAGAAGTGACAATACACGAGAAGTGCAGTAGAATAGGCTATCCTTTCAGCGGAGGAGAGACAGACAGGCACTAACGCCGATCCACATCTGTGTGGCTCACAACGTAAGGTGTTACAAGTCCCCAACTCTACAAATCCCACATTCGTAATGACTAAACTAGCCTAGGAAGAGTACTAGCTTAGATATTTCAGGGACAACACCACAGTGTAGTGACTAGGGAGACACAATGGACATGCAGGAAAAACTACCGAGGGAGAAACTGGTCGCCATTGTTTTTAATGCACATTTCTGGAACTCACATCAGGGTGCCAAAGCGTGTCATTAGCGTCATTGTGGGCATAGGTTTGCCTTCCACTTCCTTCTCCTTTTTCTCTCCTTTTGAAAGTTGCTTTGGTAATAATTCACACGGTGGGAAAGGTGCTCTTGTCCAGTGGGCACCCGCTTTAAAACCTTTGAAGAAACATTTTGTGATACAGGCCTGGGGATGTGACTCGCAGCCAGCTCCCTCTGCCTGAGCCTGCAGCAGTCAGTAGGGGGGAGCCAGTTTCTGCTCCATTGCAGCAGCCACTACCTGCTGCCGGGGGCAGGGGGCTGTGGACCCAGGCCCTTGGCCCCATGGCCCTGGCAGGTGGATGCCCTCTCTGGCAGGGCTGGGGGGCTGTGGGTGGGGGTGAGGGGCACCAGCAGGGCTGGGGGTGCGGTGCATTGTGGGCGACCTTTAATTATAATAAGGGATTTGGGGATTTTTATTAGAAAATTTGCAATTTTTCTCAGGGAAAACCAGGATCCGTGATGATGCTGAGTTAACGTGCAGTAGTAACAAGCTGCTGAGTAGTCAGCGTCACCAAAAAGCAATTTACTGTGCAGTAACTCTGGTTACTACATTATCATTTAGTACTTGCGTATGCTTAGCTTATAACCATTCAACATCAGTAGCTGCAAGATCCCTTTCCCTGGAGAAGATCTGCTTTAATTATATCATGAATAAAACTGAACGCTTTTTAAATCTGTTTAAATGCAGTTTCTTATTTGAACTGTATTATTATGTAATTTTACTGCAGCGTCTCTGGCAAACGAAGTAGAAAAAGCGAGTATGGGAATAAGGGCTTTTTCTCTTAGCGATATTTCTGCTTTTAAGCAAACATTACTGACACAAGCAGTTTTTAGTAGATGAAATAGTACCGCTGGGTTTCCTGCCTACCTGCCTCCTGTGTAGCTGCTGCGATACAGCTTTAAAATGGGACCTCAGACTGGAGGGAAAAAGGCATTAACTGAGCCTAGGATACTCCAGGTAACCTATGAGAGTTAGGTGTCTACATCTTACCACCTATGCCATAACACTGAGACTTATCAACTGCTTTATTGATCTCAAAAGACTGAACTTCTTAAACCTAAAAACAACTCGTTCTCTTCTAGTCATTTTAGCAGAAATAGTCATGTCCTCGGGTGTATTCTTCTTTCACGTGCACAACATTAATGCCATTTTAGTGCTGTTCATTTCAATCCTGATTTACACCTGTGTAACTGGGAAGAAAAAAAAAATCAACCCAAATCTTCTCTCACAAGCTGCCTCTCATCCCCTCTAGATAAGAATTTACTAACTAGCCTACTAATAGATGGAGTAATGGGCTGATTGTGTTTATTCATCTTCATATTTAATTCATTAAATGTCTCATTTAATATCTCTAATAATATCTAATATTTAATTAATAATCTCTAATATTTAATTCATTAAATGTAGCTGTTGCAAATATGAAATGCCTTGCTGCAGAATATAGGTCTTGCTGCACACAGGCCCTTGATGGTGAGTCTTCTTATTATATAGTATTTGTCCTATGGTACCACCTAAGGCTTCCAGTTCTGGCCTAGCATCTCATTTGGCTAAGAGAAGGCCCCTGGCTCAAAGATTTTTCATTTGATGCATCAAATGAGACCAAAAATGTTGGAGCAGTCAGATGGGGAAGCACTGCATTGCATCGAGACAAGGCTGCCCAGCCAAATGGGTGGTTATGCTACTATCGGTAGAGCGGCAATGTGGTCTTTTGGTCCCTAGCTTAGAAGTGTATGCTCATGTCTTTTATCTGGGATATGTACTTTTCCATGTACCAGGGCTCTGACCCAGGGGTTTGCATGTTTCTAGCAGTAAAAGGAGGAGACATCATTCCCTTTGCTTATGTCAGGGGTTTGCAATCTTTTTTAAGGTATGTATCCCTTCTGGTGGCAGCGGCTGGACGTGGCGGGGGGTGGTGGTGGCAGTGACCGGACATTGAGTGGGGGGCTTGTGCGGGCCAGTGGGTGGTGACGGCGGTCGCACGTTGCATGGCTGGTCACATGTGCAGCTCTACAGGCTGCTGATAGGCTTCACAGCCTGCCAATCGCACATCACCTGTCAGCAGCCTGCAGAGCCACATGCGAGACACGTGGCAGGGGTGGCGCGGGGTGGTGGATGGCGGTGGCGGTGTGTGAGCTCCCCCCGCAACCTCCGACCAGCCAGACGGCAGCTGTGCGACCCAGAGGGGAGGGGAGCCGATGCCCTCGTCCCTCCGGCCCTGCTCCTGGGGTGCTGCGGCGCGGGGTGGGGGGTGGCGGTGCTCTGTCCTTGCCTGCCCGCACGTGCCCCCTAGCACCTTTCCAAGTACCCCAGGGGCGCCTGTTGACAACCCTTGGCTTATGTTAATGCCACGGCTGTGATTTTAGGCTTCAGGCATAGTCTTCTTCCCTTGGTAGTATACTTCATTCACCCTTTTTTTCTTTCTAAAAACTTTTCAGTGGGAGCAGGCCCAGGCCTGCATAGCAAAATTAGAATAAAGCCAGCAACTGATTTCCTATGCGATGTCACTACCTGTGGTATGTGTTTTCCTTCAACCTTGATGGGATGTTAAATACAGAAAAGCAGATATGAGGCTTCAAAGGTATTTACCGTCGGTCATATTTCTACAGTGCATATAAAGATATAGGGAATTTACTCTGGTGGCTTTACTTAGGGTACGTGTCTCATGTTTGAACGTTCCTGACTGCTCTTTTTCTCTGTCAGACACATCAGGGTCATCCCATGGGTATCAACAGGAAAATAGATACCATTATCTTTCATTTTACTACAAGCACTGTGTTATTACCAAATTACAGCCCTAGAATACCAATTACCTGTCAAGCAAAAAAATAGGCCTAATGTGACAAAGGATTTCAATCAGATTAATCATTAGTCTTTTCATCCCAAATAATGTCGCCAATTCAAAATTTTAAAGAGAGTTATTTTCCCCCCCACACTTAAGAAGCTCCAGTGAATATTTGTCATCTACTGCTAAGAAAAGAGGCAGAAAGAATATGCGAGCGAACAATTCCCAAGTTAAACTATCTCGGTGGTAATGACTAATGGGTGCATAGGAGTCATGCTGGGACGCGTGGGAGAAGAATCGTTGCTCTGTTTTCTCTTGAAGACAGGGGCTGGGAAGAGAAGATGGGGAGAGCAGCTAGGGAGGTAGCACTGGAGAGGGCCCAAATGATGAAGTAGGCAATGAAGATGACTTGATGCAGAAGCCGGGGGCCGTATATTATCTTGGAGCGAGAACCTGAAGGGAATTATGCCACTTAGCAGACTCACACAGAGCTGATGGACGAGATGATCTGAGAACGAGTGATGCAGTTGTTCAGACAGGGGCCCGAAAACGTCACGGTGGAAAGAGGTGAAGAGGCAGCACGGCTTTACCGACCCTTGGCAGACTCCTAGATGAGGAGCACATCTAGTGCAACAACCCACCCATGAGAAAAGGTGGAGGAAGAGATCAGCTAGTGGAAGAAAAATGGAGATCAAGGACAGGGTTCCTGGTTTTAAGAATGAAGATCAGAAGTAGGGAGAAAACAAGGGAGGAGAAGCTAGAAGAAAGGGAAAGATAATGGGGATAACCTAATTATCAGAAGTAAGAAGGAGTGCAAGGGAGAAGAAGACACAAGACCTGCAGACTGAAAATACCCCGGGACCGACCCCTGGGGCGCTCCCCTTGATCCTGACACTGGCTGCCACTTGATAGTGCCCTTGATACCAATAGACATAGAGCCATTGATTACCACTCTCTAAGCCCGATGCTCCGGCCACGGATTTAGGCACTGAGCGGCTTTACCCCCACGTCTCTGTTTGAACCTCACCCTGCTCGCTCAGGGAAGAACGAACAGCAGAATATTCCAGGAAACCCTCCTTGTATTTTACGATCAAGAGCTATTTTTTCCTAGACGCTACTTAGATATAAGCATGGTTTAGCAATGCAGAAAAACATCAAGCTATATCTGTTAAGAGGAACACAGGAAATCCAACAATGTGTTTGGATTATGGAGTTTATCACTTGACAGATAGACATGGATGCCAGTAAAAGCATAATGAATATGAAATAGCCATGAGTCCCCAAAATAGTAACTTTAGTGAACCCCCCCTCCATTGATGCATAAATTGTTCTTCATTTTCCTGACTATCTGCTTACAAGAGAGATGTTTGTACCCGGGAGGTCTTTCCTGTGGCCGTGCAGAAATCTCAAGTGCACTCTCCTTGGACCGGAGCAAGGACGTGTCTGTTAATGGCAAGCAGCTGCTGCTGGACTCAGGGCCTCGTATCTAAAAGCAGAGTTTGAGGAAGCTGGGAACAGCAGGAGAGGTGGGATCCGAGAGACCAAAGCTAAGGAGCCACACTTGTTACTTTTGCAAAGTTTCTGGTGCTTAGAAAATTGCTTTCTTTCTGCCTCATACTTAGATTAGATCTGTCATTCTGCTAGCAGGTTAGCATTGACAACCTGTACAATTTTACTGTGAAAGAATTTATTAAGATGTGAGGAAAATATGTTTTGTACATTAATCTTGGACTGTGTCTAGCTACCATTTTTAACACACTTCAGGTAATGAAATCTTTGCTCTGCCTACCTGTCAGGGGAGTGGGAGGTATTATACGACTTGTAATCTGGTAATACTTAGAAATCCAAAGTATAGGGAGGTGTGCCCTCCTGCGCACGAGCCTGCCGAGGAATGCGAATTATGTGGGCGGAGGGCTTTTTTTTTATTGAATATTGATTTAATGGAATTGTATGCATCCGTGTGGGTATGAGAAAAAGTAAAAACATCGCATGAAGACAGAGAGGAGTGGCAGAAAGCCAAGACTACAGCTAGAACAAACATTGGGATTATGGCTTTGAGAAAAACCACTGAAAGGTCAGGTGGGTTAAGTGCTCCTAGGAAGGGGCTTGGTACTGAGAACAAAGAAACTCGTCTCCTGCTGTTTGATTCCTGCTGTATTCAGGGAAACAAGGAGGCTGGATACACTCTTTGTAAATCAACAGGATTAAAGAAATACGGGGCTCCAGCATGAGTGAAACGGCCCTCTGGTCCCTGGGTGTTGACTAACTGCTGAGGTCAAGAGCGGTACCTGGTATTTTGCTATGCTTCCTGATGCCTTGAGGCTTAAATATGCTTGTGCGACTGAGAAATGTGTCATCATTTTAATTTTTAAGACTTTCCGACACGGTGAAATGCTGCGATGCAGACATCCGCAGCTTTCTTATCCTTATTAAAAATAAACCGTGGTCGTACACATCGGGTTTTTTTTATTAAGGAATAAATGGTACACCGCACTGTGCAGCAGAACTGAACCGACATTTTAATAGGCAACGGGCTGAAGGTTAGGAAAGGGATTAAAGAAGGTTTCCCACCCTTTAAATGGCTATGTTCATTGAGTGGAGACAGCAGAGAGTAAAAACAGAAGCATTTTCCATAAGGAACATCAGGGAACAAAATGATGTGCCTTCAGTTCAGGCTATGGTAGGATTTTTTTTTAATTCCACCATGAGAAGTGAACTGCGGCTTCAGCGATTATCTCTATTTATCAAATTCGTTTCAGAACACCTTGCACCCACATCTGCTTTCTAGATGCCACGATCAGCATCAAGATCAGTCACCTGCAAATGTCCTTGTTAAAACCCAAAGATCCTTGTCTGCCTTGTTAAAAACAGAAGTCATGGATCACTATGGCCTAGTAACAATAATGAGCTGTGATTTATAGCCAGGCTGTCAGATCCCAAAGCATCCAGCTCAACGGGTCTAAAGCTGTGTTTTCCTATCAAGGACACTCCATCCAGGAACTTTGAACAAGGCACCCAAATCCCCTGTACAAGTTTACTGTAATGCAGAAAGAAAACCCACCCAGACCACATGCCCCTGGTTGCCACATACCATCTGCCACTATAGCTGATAACTCAAAACAACCACGAGCTACACTCTCAGATCACATTTCAACGTTTTCTCAACTGGTCCCTGCTCCTTAACACACACGCTTAAACTCACCAAACTTTCTACTCAGCCCCACACACCATATGTGCCCAGATCTTGCAAATACAAAGCATGGAATCAGAATAATAGAAAATGAGGGTTGGAAGGGACCTCAGGAGGTCACATCTAGTTCAATCCCCTGCTCAAAGTGGGACCAGCCCCAACTACATCATCCCAGCCAGGGCTTTGTCTTAAAAATCTCCAAGAATGGAGCTTCTACCACCTCTCTGGGTGACCTTTTCCAGTGCTTTGCTGCCCCTGATACTATACTCGATGCCGGCTGCCAAACAGACACGAGCCATTGATTACTACTCTCTGACCCCAATGCACCAGCCAGTTTTCTATCCACTTCGCACTTCATTCATCCAGCCTATACTCACTTAGCTCACCTGCGAGAACATAGTGGGAGACCGTATTAAAAGCCTTGCTAAAATCAAGGTCTTCCATATCCACTGCTCTCCCCGCATCCACAGAGCCAGTCATCTCATCACAGAAGGCAATCAGGTCGGTCAGGCGTGACTTGCCCTTGGTGAATCCATGCTGACTGTTCCTAGTCACCTTTTTCTCCTCCAAGTGCTTTGAAATGGGTTCCTTGAGGATCTGCCCCATGATTTTTCCAAGGACTGAGGTGAGGCTGACTGGGCTGTCGTTCCCTGGATCCTCCTTTTTCCAAAGATCTGCCAAACATCTCCGCCATAAGCACCGTGAGCAACGTACCCAACAGCAAAGTCATCAGGATCCATGGATCCTTGAGTCTCTCACATGTGTTTTAACGATGCTCGCCGCGGCTGGACATTGACCGTACCCTCATTTCTCTGCCTTACCTATGGCAGGTTAGGGTGTTCCTGGTATTTTTAGGCAATATGTCTTGTAGTTGTTGTGGCAGGGTTGTTTGATCAGTGCGAGGTTTGGATTGTGCTTCGAAGCAAGAAGCAACACGGTAATGAAGAGGACACTGAACAGAGACTCACAAGACTTCTTGACCTGCCATAGATGTTTTATACACACTTGGAAAATTCATTCTGCTTTTTTCTGCTCCCCCTACCTGTGGTATAATATGGCCATAACTACATTAGTTACATGTAAGGGAATGCTAAAAAACTGAAAGAGTGACAATGTTGAGCCAGTAAAAGGCACGTATAGTGACTTATTTAATTCTAGACTGATTTGCATATTAGTTTTCAGGGGAAGCAATTCACAAAGAATGGGTTTATAATAGACTCTAGTCAACCTGGTTTACAGACAATAATCCCGTCAAACCAAACACCAGATTTTATTTTTGGTGAAACTGTTGGTTTGATCAATAAATATAATGATGTAGGTGTAATATATTTAGACTTTGTGAGATGTTTGATACTAAATAACCATAGGATTCAAGAATATGAGCGCTGCACAATATTAAGAAAGCACTCATTAAAGCGATTAAGGACTGACTGGTTGGCAGTTGCAAAAGTAGTTATGAATAGAGACTCATTAGTGACTAGGTTATAGGACTTTTTTGAATGCATTGATGTAGCTTGATATTAGGTTATGGGAAAGAGACAGGAGAAAACAATGGCTCTAGATAAAGACAGCCTAATTCACTCTCAGAAGACAATGGTTATCAGTTTCAAGAATTTATATCCTGTCTCCAAGAAGAGGGACATTAGTTTTGCCATGCCGGGAAACCGGAGATCTCGAAGACTGAACAGTTTTTATAAAGGGCCTCTCACTGAAATATAAGAAAGAAATGTTAAGTATTTAGATACTATCAGTGGGCCCGTAGATGTTTCCTGGATCTGTAGGACCTTGGAAACTCTGGGCTCCGTAGACATGCAGCGAGGCTGCTCCGACCTGTGATAATGCAGTGGGCTGGAGCAGACTCAATGAATCGAGTTTGCTGGAGCGTGAAAAATTAACATCCAGCAGCCTCCAGCATCACGTGCATCAGCGTCCCCGCGCTCAAAAATGGCGGTGGAGCATTTTGAACTAAAGCTGGTTTGATTCAGTGCTGCTGGTTTTCAGTGCGGGGACACCGATGCATGTCACGCTTGGGCTCTTTTAACTAGTGCAGCTCGCTATTTGAAGTGCTCTCCCCCCCACCTGCTGGAGCACGTCTATAAATGCCCTCTGTGTGGGTACCCAGTAAGACCTAAAGATTCCCAGTATGTGCCTAAAGAAATATTTTCTCAGAACTACTTTTCTTCCAAATAACTAATACTTAGAAATAGGAAGCTTTTTTTTGGTCACAGTTCCCAGAAAAGGATATTTTTTCGAGGGTGGAGTATTAAATTGGACCTGCATAAATAATTCTGGTTAATAGACAGGGGACAACCACCCAAAGCTGGTCTGAGAAACAAAGAATCATGAGATTTCATCCTGATAGAGTTGACAGCCCCAAAATTTGAGATTTGGAGGGGTTGGACTCAGCATTCAGGAGGCACAAAGAGGCAGGCAACCTGGTAAGTGGTGATTACGAATATACAGGAGGGGAATCATCATCACCAAGTTTATCACCATTAAGAGGCTTGGAAACAATACAGGAAATTTGGAACCATTTTCTCCTCCTATTGGCATTTGTTTCAGGGTAACTTCAAAATGGAAACGCGTGCAGTTTTGATAGCTTGTATTGGAACTTATGCAAATAGAAAATCTATTCCTCCTGCGTTAGAGACTGTTGGCAGATGTAAAAGACAGGCAGCTATCGTTTCAAGTCAAGAAATGAAAAAAAAATTGGGGAGGGTATAAGGAGAAACCCCTAGGGACAGTGAGAGATTGCAAAATAACCTCCCAAGAGAAGTAGGGAAAGTATCATGACCTGAGAGACTGGACTAGGCAATAGCTAACATAGTATTGAGGACATGTGTCCTCTGACTAGGCGGACGGAATTAGATGACCTTTAGGGTCTTTTCTGTTTCTATATTTGAAGGTGATTCAATTGTCAATGCGGCAAGCAGCAAGAGATTTTGTTTTTTTGCACAAATGTCAGCAGCAAACCGTGGAAAAAAGGAAAGAAAATATAAAGCAGTGACAAAATTGCAGCTAGAGGGACAAGAACACACTGAAGAGTGATCCACGAGACAGCAACAGGTTTTGCGGGCTGGGATGTCCTTTTCATGCTTCCAGCCTCGTCGAGGAGGGAAGTACTCACGGACTTTGAAGTGAAACATTCGTGCAGATGCAAAAAGATGAGGGGCTTTAGCTTTCATAGTTTGAAGTCAGATGTGTATATATTCCCCCAAGTCATTTCTGCAAAAAGCAAAAGTAGGTTGCTAAACCCAATATATGTCCAAGCACGTGTAAGTTTAATAAGTGGGGATTTTTGGTGCAGCATTTGCTCAGTTAAGAAAATTGTATTCTATGGTCCCTCAATCTGCATTAGTCAATGACCTCGTTATTATTTCTATTTAACTTTATGCATACAAAGTGCCTGTACTGTCCCAAGTTTGCTCAGGGGTGCTGCTCAAAGACTTTAATTCCTGGACCCAAAGCAGGCTTTCTTCCGTACGTAAATCAAACATAGGTCCTGGAGGAATTAAGCTACATTTCTATGAACGTCTAGCTCTCCCTTACAAAGCACTGAGAATTGAGCAGATCATCTCTTGGGAAAAGAAAAACTTTTATCTGCAACCAGAATTTAGTAACTAATAGATAACGTGCATATTATTGCACCGGCAATAGAGTCATAAGGGAAAAGCCTATAAAAGAGTTGTGTTTTATAAGGTTCTGTATATTGGAACAGGAGACTGTGGCTTTTTGTAAGTAGAGAAAGTCATAAAAAGGTAATTTGCAGTATAAACCAGAGCAATCAAGAATCCTATCTGAGACATTGGACATTTACAATCCATCTTTGGCTGCCTTGAATATACATGAAGGTGAAGGTAGACAGATGGCTAATATCCAACACACTGTAAACTGATGCTTCCAGTACCAGGAAATAAAGCACAGCTCACAGTATATCCCAATTCTCTTATGAATATTTAAAATGAATGGATGCCTATATGTAAGAGGTCATGTTTTTCCAGTCGCAAAAAAAGTAATCAACAATTAAAATGGGTTTAATGAGCTGGTCAATCAATGTGGTTTACCATCTCCATAGAAGTATCTTTCATAAATTATATCAGTTAGTTCAAGGTTCAAACCTGCCCTGTAGAAATTGTTTGGCATTTATGGGGAGAGACTGTAGACTCATAAAACTAAAATCTGTATGTTGTGCCCACCTTAGGGCTATACACCATGAAAGAAAAACTCCTAGCTAAAGATTTGTCTTTGCTAGTGCCTACGTGAATGCTGTCCATCTAGAAATCAGATACTGTATATAGAGAAATTACTGATAGGGGACTTTGAAAGTTGTGAACTTTAAGACAACGGGTTATTGCACAGCAGTGGGCACTTCGGAGATTTTTACTGAGATAATAGACAAGACAGCCCTAGGGAGTAGGGTGCTGGACTGGGGTTCATGAGACCCAGAGGTGTGACTTTGGCCAGTCTCTATGCCTGCATTTTCTCATTTGTTAAACTTTGACTATAAATGTTTTGAGATTGGCTGATACAAAATGCTAGGCAAGAGCTAGACAGTACTAGCATGAACTTTACCACCAGAGCATCCGACAGGGCTTATCACCATTAGTTTTTGTCCAGCGTGAAATTCTGACAGTCCATAATACATTTTCACTCTGAATTGGACAAAAAGGGGAAAAAAAATCTAATTAATTGTATTAAACTCAACATCCAGACACCTCTCGATGCAGACATGTCAGAACATAGGATTCCCATGATGCTTTGCAGCCGCTCAACCAGAAGAGAAAGCTAGGTGTAACGTGGGGGACAGTCTGGCCTGTAGAGTCTGATGGAGACATGAAACCAGTTTAGTGAAAATTTGTGGCATCTTAGCTGCATGCAGATTAACAACAAATTGGCTTGAAATGTAAGATTTGTTTTAGACTTTGACTGAAAACCAAAAGCTTGGGGGGGGGCAGAAAAATCTGATTTTTCAGAAATTTCGTTTTCACTCACAAGGAAAAATTCCTGAAATGTTTTGGTGCCTGAACATATAACAGGATCCTTTTGAGATAAGTGAATAATACAACCCTCATTAAAGACCTGGGGAGAGATTTGTCTAGTGCCACTTAAGAAAGGAGAGAGCAGGATGGAGAACCTAAGTCTCCTTCTCCCTTTCTGCCCCCAGAGTGAACCCCGGGCAGGGGAAGTGCTCAGGCAACAGAAGGATGGGGAAAACAGCTTTTTAAATACGACACGAGTGCTACAGCTAGCAAATTGCAGGAGTTTGGGTCGTTAGGACTGGAAGGCACCAGAGGCCTGTATCAGAGCTGCTAAAAGCTTTTCACATCCAAAGGGGAAAAGGAGATGAAGATTGAACACTGACACGGTAAAATTCATGGCAGGAGCACAGAATCCATATGTCCATCTCAGGGAAGCTTAAAATTTGACTATTGGAGATGTTAGTGTGAGTTTAAAGCCTCTTTTTTTCCCCCCTGCAGAATTCAGCTGTCAGTCACCGTGTTTATATTTTTCATATTTCTGTCTTTTGTCTGCAAGACAGTGACATTATCCTGGACCGCCTCAAAGATGTTTTTCTTCAATCTCATTTTAAATAGACATTGAATCCAATTTTCATTCAAGTATATCAAATCTTTCTTCTAAGCCCTGTCTCACACAGAAAATACTTGCAGCTGGGAGTTCAGGTGTTGCCAGTGAATTCATAACATCAAATATTTCATTTTGAAGTTGAATGGCCTCACCGCCCCGGTGGCACCAGAAAAGCATGTCGGGGGCTATGGGATGCATGTCTGCCTGTACTGATGCAGAGACCAAATAAACACGGCTAGCATTAGGCAGCAGGTGACACATCAGTCATCATTACTTCCCAAATGCAGAAGGTCTTTGATCTAGGGAACAGACTGAACGTGTTTTCCTGGATAGAAAAAAAAAGGTAAAGCAAGGAGAGGGAAGACAGGTAAACATTAGCAGTAAGTAGACGGTCCTCCTGCATTTGCATTGCAGCTGGAAGCCAAACACATTAACATACATCAAAGTCATCTTTTTTTACCTTTACCCTTTCTTGTAAAGTTGGGTGTTCGCGCGCCTGAAAGGAAACACATGAACCTGCAGTGCTAACTAATGCTCACATTCATCCCAGCATTTCTAACCGGGAAGGATCTAAGCTAGACGACCAGAGGCAAAGCGTTCATGCCGTGCATTCATTGCTTGCTGGCCCCGCTTTATAAATATGGGATGAACATAAGCACCGGATGCTGATGCCTTCTACCTAAAGCGCAATTTTGGTTCTGAAAACTAAGGATGAATCCCTAAGTGTTGGAGGTGTTTAGGAAATAACTTTAGATCACCCTCTCCAATGAAAAAAATTCAACGCTTTGCTTTGTTTTGTCTCCCACTGAAGTCCACCCCACCCCAATTGTAGCTGGACATTGAAAACAGCCACTAAAAACCGGTTTTGTGTCCCCCCCGCCCCAGTTTTTGCTAAATTATTTTTTTTCATCTTAAGACAAAATTGTGGAAATTTGATTGCTGAATGCAGCCAGGATATTTCTTCTTTATATTGTTCTTTTATAGAAACCTGAAAATGTTCACCCATTTCCTCTCCCCTCCTTCCCCCCCCAATAATTTTGATGACAGGTTTCTTTGTGCGGAAAAAGGATTCAATTCTTTTTTTATGAAAAGGTTTGTTTGAAAGAGTCCTGATCCAGTTGCCAGGGTCAGATGCTTCATCTCAACTCTGAAGCATTGCGCAGGGGCACTCTTACACCCCACACAGAGGACTTGATCTAAAGCTTAATATGTTTTACTAATGTCCCCTGCCACTCTTGCCCACAGAGAATAAATTTAGGAGATAAACTGAGGTCCAGTATTATAGTAGGACTAGGGGAGATGCATATGCTAATGACTAATGTGTTCCAGGGTATTCCTGCACAGCTCTCCATGCTGTAAAGCAACATGATGGGCTGCAAGCAGCTGTGTTGTGATCAGCCAGGCACTGAATCATGGCTAGGAACATTTCCCTTGCTTGCTTAGAAAACACCGTCTCACAGCTCGGCTTCCACTCTGCAGATAATGGCAGCGGATTTTCCCTGAAGCATAGATACTGTCATTCAATTATTTTCTTCTCTCTAGACAAACAGCAGGAGCTGTTTTTACCTTGTTTGCAGTGGAATTTTTCTTTTGTGGGTCCTGCGTAA
>JAGPOW010002742.1:19800238-19861832 GCA_030014935.1 Caiman crocodilus | reverse complement strand
GGGGGGGAGCAATTTACAAGTTGGAAACCACTCGATCTCATCAAGCTTTACATTTGGACTTCTGCTTTGGATCCCAAGTGAATGCACATGCCTCTTTAACAATGTCGACTCTAAACAGAACCCCCTAATGAGGGCTTCCCCATACGAGATGCCAGACCTCTTGTCCAACTACACAACCCTGGATGCAGTACTGACCACGCAGAGACTGCTCTGTAGCATACCCATCTCTCTCCAATCACTCCAGTCGCGTGCATGCTCTGGACTACAACTCAGCTCCATTGGATAGTGTAACGCACACACTTTGCACAGGAATCTAACACACCCTTGCTCTTCACTTAGAAGACAAAGCTCTGTAGAGTGCACATCATTTAGAAAACAAACATGCAGAGCGTACGAGTCCCTCATCCTAGCTCCCCATTCCCCTAGGAGAGATTATGGGTTTAAGACAGATGTTGGCCTTGCTTCATCAAGCTCCCGGAGCAGCTCTTCTTGATCTGAGCTCATGAAAAACGGTCGATCCTTCACTCTGAGAAGCGACCAGAGGCCCTTGCCACATGATTTTTATGTTAAATGACTTCTATTCAAATAAGCTGGTTTTCTGGGACCAAAATCAGTCTTAGACTCACTCTAAGCAATGCAGTAAACAAATCTCCATAGTTATTGCTGTATCACGAGATATTAGAATACCAGTCATACATGGAGAGAACAGAGCAACAGGGAAGACAAGGGATGCCACATTCAAAATTGAATCCACGTTGAAATGCAGGCACATACAAAGAACTCGCAGCAACCTGACAGATTTTATAAGCTGTACATACAGAGAAAAACAAGTAATCCTTGTCCTTTCCAGAATAGATATCAGCTGGCATTCTCACTTGGGTTATGAGAAACATGCATCCCAGTCCATGGTCTAAAGCAAGTGGGGGAAGGACTTGAAGCCATGTCTGTTGGATCCCAGATGAGTGCCTCACTGCCGGTCACTCTCCCTCAGTCTCCCCTGATAGAGCTGTTCCACTTGATTAAAAGAAAAAAAAAATCAATATTCACTGAGCAGGAGAAAAACTAGCTGTATAACATGAAAGCTTGAGGTAAGGGAGACTGAGATCTGGGCCCTGCTGTTCTTGATCTGAGTGGTCAGGACACTAGGTATTCTGGCCTCCCTCCTGAAATGCCCAAATGGACCTGCGGCACTTCCTGAAAACACTTTTAATCGGACTAATCGTATTTTCTCAAGACCGGTTGCTTCGACAAGACGGCATTTTTTCAAAGGACTAAGGTTTTAGCTAAAGCAGTTTGACTGGGCCCATGCAGAATGGCTCTAGTACCTAGGCTGCTCTCACTTGAACAGTGGGCTGCACTAGTCCACAGGAGGGAGGAGGGGAAAGGAAAGAGGAGAAAGTCCCCGCAGGTGCGTCCCACATTGCCTCAGCGCCCTGAAGGAGTCCATCCTCTCCCCTTTCACGGTCTAATGTCTTCCTAACGAGGTGTAGGTGTTCAGATCTAAGCACTCGGCTTGATTTCCTCACGGTGCCACGGGAAGTGGCAGAACAATGAACTGAATAAAAAGCTTTCTTTTTCTACATCTAAGGGAGGGACAAATATCCATCAAATTGTTGAACAACCATGGAGGGGATTTAAGAGGCAAAAGCGCTGGACTGCTGTGACATCCTGTGTGCCTGGGCATCTCCGTAATGGCTCTCACTTTCTCCGGGTCTGGCCGTAGTCCTTTCGAAGTCAGCAGATGTCCAATGTAGGGTACTTCTGTTCTTCTCAGCTATATTTTGTCAGCATTCAGTTTAATGTTCCTCTCCCGGCATCTGTTCAGGAGTTGTTGCAGTTTGGCCTCATGGCCACAGATTGCCTCTTCCTTATCCTCCCCTTCTCCTGTGACAAGAATAGCATCAGCCACAATCTTGATACCCGGAAGACCTTCCAGCTCCTGGTTCAACTTCTCCTGGAAAACTTCTGGAGCTGGACTGATCCCCATGGGCATCCTTAACGAGTGATTAACCTGCCAAAGGGCGTACTGAAGGTTGTCCGGTGGCTGGAAGATTTGTCTAGCTCCACATGCCAAAATCCATTCTTGACATTGCAAACTGTGAACATGCTTTTGCCCTAGACAGGTCAGGTAGTACATCCTCAATCATTGGCAGTGGGTAGTGGCTTCTTATGAGTGCCCTGTTAAGTGGTTTCGGATCAATGCAGATTCTCAGTTGTCCTGACTAGTACGAGGTTGCTGACCTCGTCAGTGCTTTTTTCAATTGGTGTGATGATGCCTTTTTTTCTGCCGGTTTGTCTATTCTTTCTTCAGTGGCTCCTGCAGGGCTAGCAGCACTCTGCATTTTGGTAGTCGTAGTGATTGCACCGGTGGATCTATTTCTAACTTCAGTTTGCCTTCAAAGAGTCCAGTGCCCTGGAAATTGTCTCCATATCTTAACAGACGGTTAGGTAGTGAACTAATGACTGTTCTTGCTCTTCTGTGACCTGGAGGAGGTTGTGGTGTTGCACTGTAATTAAACCCAGGTCCTGTGCTGCCTGGCTGCCCAGCAGTGGATGGGTGTCTGCCTTGTGAATCACTATAAAGTCCAGGCAGTACTGTTTCTTGTTGTGAGGATTTATTGTAGTCGGTCGGCACTTTCTCAGTGGCCTCACAGTTGTTTGGTTATACATTAAAAGGAGTTGGTGACATTTTTCCATTCTGATGCTGCTACTCAATAGATTCACAGGAACGACATTGCGAGTGGCTCCACAATCCGCCTGGAATCATATAGGCCTTTGCTCTAGCATCAATGTTGCAAATATGGCTGAGTTGTTGGACACTTTTTTCTGTAATCTGTCCATTCTGTGAGTCTGTGAATCTGTCAAACTTACATTGAAAGCTTCCTCCTCATCTGTAGTCTCCTGATCCCTCATCACTACATGGACTGCTTTTTTTTCCAATTTGGGTGGTTATGACACTGACCCCTGAAATGATTCTTTTTTCTACAGGTTTTGCACTCTTTTCCACAGGCTGGGCATTTGTCCTTTTGCCTTTCATGTAGCTTCCCACAGTACATGCACTGAATCATATTGTCAGCGTTTGCAGTTGGCCTGTTTCCGGAGTCCTTTAGGCCGAGCCTGTGAACCTGCTCTGTGCATGTGGCTGTTGCTCTCATTTTGACCCTCTGTTTGGACAATTCTGATACCCTTGCAATTTGGTGACATTTTTCCAGGGTTTGATCTACCTTTCTCAGTAGTCTCACCCTCAGGGCAGAATCCCGTGCGCCATACACAGTCCTATTCCTGATTAGGGACTCTTTTATGTCTCCAAAGTTACGTGAGGATGCAGAGTTTTCAATGCTGTGCTATAGGCCTCTATTCCTTCCTCTTCCTCGTGGCTTCAGGTGAAAAATGGATCTCTCTCTACAGTCTCATTTTTCCTGGGGTCACAGCATGCACCAAATGCATCTATTAGCTGTCCTAGTGTGTTGGGGTTCCCTGGCATCAGTGTCACATTTACTTCAAGGCCTTTCCCCTACATAGATAGTAACACAGCTTCACCTTTGCTTTCTCTTCTTTATCAGATGGTTAACTCTGTATATGAACTGAATTCTTGCTTCCATTGTTTCCATGCCTGTGCCGGGCTCTTTGTGTTGAAACCCAGGTGTCCTGGGGGTTTCAGTCCCTCCGTGCTTCTTGCAATCCGTTCAAATCACTGCTGGGGCCCAGGTCTCTCTTGTCTCTTGGGCATCCTCACCGGCTTTCTCCTGCCACCATGTTTCATGCATAGGTAATCAAGGAACAGCTCCTTACTTAATATAAGTGTCTTTATTATAGCAGTTTCTTACAGAGCTGCTACAGGGCCTGCTGTTCTCCCCCAGCCTGTCTTTCTTCCTCTTCCTGTCCCCTCCTTCAGTCTCCTACTTTCTGCTGCTGCTGGTTTTGCCTCTGAGATCCATGCATATTTTCACACTGCCCTCAGATCATGAATTTGGACTTGGCAGTCTGCCTGGCTGTTGAACCAGAGACTCTCCAAGAAGCTGCCATTCTGGCACTCTTGAACACCCACTGCTGGTGCCCTGCTCACCCCTGCCCCAAGTGATATTATTGCTGTTTGCAATGAGTGTCCGTACCTCAAAGGAAGAGTGATTTGGGGCTAAGGCTCATGTTTAGGTTAAGTACATAACAATAGATCATTACGATTCCAGTGCAACATCTCATACCTACAGAACAATATAAGCAGAAATCTATCCGTTACCTCTCCATGCTGTCATAATAATGCCTGCTAAAGACCCAATCACCACATGAATGCCAACAATAATGTTATATCTCAAGTTATGCCTTCAATACAGGTTAAATAAGGGTCGGCACTCAGATTTGCTTAGCCCCTGAGGTGAGCAACCAGACTGCAAAGTCCTATCTGAATAACTCCACTTTGCTCAGCACTGTACTCATACTTGCATACTGCTAGGAGCAAATCCTCTGGCAGCGTGCAAGCCGAACTGCTCTAGGATTCACCACCAGTGAATTGCAGGTAAACTTGTCTCTCCTCCTGGGTACATCCGGGGGAAGGCACTGAAGGATGACCAGCACTTGAGTGGTCCAGCCTGTGTCCATGCTGTGGGTGGGTTAAGTCAAGGTGAAAGTTGTATCCGGGCTCCTGTCTATAGTTGCTCCAGGGCCAGTTAGCTCAGCTTGAAAAGACTATTAATTCCCACTTAGAGGTTTGCATGTGTAAATGTGGCTAGGGGTAGAGGCAACAGCCCTAGGTTCAATGCAAGATATACGTTCAGTCTCCCTAACCCTCATAAAGAGGACATTCAAAATCCCCACAGCCTTAATCAAACTTAATGGGGAAATGTAAGTTCTTTGTTCGTGAGCCATGCATTGTAATGCTGGGTACAGCTCTCAACAAGCGCCGTGCTTTCTGAACTAGAGACCAAGAAACATGACTATTCAGAGCAGGTGCATAGCATCTTGAAGGCACACGGATAAGTATTGCTGTGCTGCGTGATATTACTGGATGTGTCTTCCATTCATGATTACAGACCTTGTTGAAGCTGATGGGCATGCCTTTTCTTCAGGCTTAAAAGTAGACACATATTCATTGGTGATGCAAGATATAAAAAAACACCCCCAAAGAACCATTGCATCAGGCGCAGCTGAGAGAAAAAATTCAATGCTTTCTTGCTGATACTAATGAAAGATAGCAGGGTTACCAATTGGTTGTGTGGGTCAAAGGCAGGATCCAACTAGAAGAGTTTAAAGAATGAAAGTATGGCCCCAAAAGGGAAAAGAGGCAATGCTCCTTGGAGCACAGGTCCAGCTCGTACGCAGACTTGGATTTCTGAACAAGCAAGTTGCTTCTCTCTTTTGTCCTTGTCTCAGGAAAACAGCACTGTGTGCACATTCCTTGCAAGAAAATAGGATTGCACTGAAGAAACACCTCACTCCTTTCATCAAGTTCTCCATCTAACAGAAACCACTTTTTCAAAGCCCCAAATATTGGCTAGCTGCTTAGCCAGGGTCAACAGTATTTATGGAATAAGGTCACTGCTTGAATCAGGAAGAACGGTCTCCAAGCACAACACGTCTGAGTTCGGCATTGCCGAGATGCCATCTGTATTCAATTTAAATATAACATCCATAATTGTTTGTTTTCTGGTAAATCCTGTTTATTTTCAGCAAATACTTGGGATTTGTTTTTGGCATCGGCACAGCTAGTACACAAACATCTTTCCATGTCGCACAATATGGATTTACAATGCAGGAATTGTCTCTGGATGAAAGACATGAAGCCATTTGCACGGTATATATTGTTCTTAGTACAAACAAATCAGTGGCTTGATGGATTGCTAATCCTAGAGCTACATGGCGGCATTGCACAGAAACCTCTAATTATTTCTCTATAGAAATGGCATGGAATAGACCGGCATAGGAGGGAGAGGAGAGAGGGAGACTTTTCACTTTTTCAACCAGGCTGGTGACACAGTTGGGTCTAAGTGAGGGATAAAAGTGCCTGCGCCCAGGACCCTGTGCCTCAGCTACCACCAACGGTCACCTGCTCTTTTGGGGATGGGCATACATAAAAACAGGCATGCTGGCTCTGATGTTGCTGCCACTAGATGCTGTCTCAAGGTCACGTCAGGTGGGGGTGGCAAGGACACGGACATGATGCACTTTGACTATCTGTGGGTATAGTGTCTTCTCCAGTGGCATACCAAAACAGACCTCATTGGGCATGGGGAGGGACAACACGGTACCAGGCCTGTCATTGCTGTCCATAGCTGGAGAAGCAGGCAGGTCTGTCCAGCAAGTTGTCATCGGGAGTTGGTGGTCCTCCAAGTTGTCAAGTTGTCATCATGGGGGTGGGTGGTCCTATAAGGCAGTGAGCATGTCTATGAGGATGGCAGCTTTGCTTTCTACCCCTTGGTTGAAGTGAAAGTAGACAAAGTACAGGCCCAGTGTGCAGCCCAGGGCTTTTGTGGAGAGATTGCAAGAAAGAAAGAGGGAGAGGGAGAGGGGTCCGGGGTGCGGGAAGAACTGCAAATTACCCAACTCCAAAATCAAATGCAAAGGCCTTTTAAGCTCATTGGAAAGGTACAAATGGTCACAGTGATTCTCAAAATTACTCTTTATTGGTTGGGATTGCAAGGGCGACCTAATCATCTCATCAGTGACATGAAGCCTGCTTATGATATCAGGTACTGATATCAGGTACATGTCTCCTTTGCCCAGGCGAATAGGCAAAATGTACCCATGTAAACCAAATGTCAGTGGGATTTGGACAGTGATGTCCATTACCTGAACTTCTGTTGTTGGTCTGTAGACTATTTGCCTGCCCCAGGCCAGATATCACTAATCACACAATAGATTTCAGATGTTATTGCTTTTGTTCTAGGGTGTGAGCTGTCTGAGATCTCTCGCTGGTGGGGTGACTTTGCAATGAACCATTACTGGCACTAAATCAGTTCCTTTAATCTCTCTCCTCCTGTTTCTTTGGCCTTGATAAAATTTGGACTTCTTTCACCAGAAGACAAAACAAAACAAAACAAAACAAAACACAATTGTATTAGAGATGTTATTATATTGTTTTCTTTTTCGGCAGTAAATCTGATATATCCATGGGGAAGAAGTCAGGAAATCTTTAAATGTTCCTTTAAAAAATAAAGTCTTTCAATACATTTGAGAATATAGAGCATTTTTTTGTCTCTGTTTCAAAGTGGTACAACCAGCTATTAAGCAGCTAAATTGGGAAAGCAACCAAGGGAGTTCCAGAGGGACGTGTTGGCACCGACTCAAGATGGTCCTATAACACAGAAATATGGACTCTATAATATTAGTACCTCTTAACTCTAATATTCTGCGAGATGGGTTTGGACAATGAATGTCAGGGCAAAAACAAGAAATCATGCTAGAATTCAGCAATTAAATGAAACAAACCAATAACCTTTCCTGCACTTTTTTTTTTTTTTGCATTCTGACTGACGATACCAGGCGAGGCCTTGGGTGGAGTTTCCTTATCGACCAAAATATACCAACAATTCCTAGAATCGGAGAGCACGTTAGTTACAAGGATACTTGTTTGGGTTAAAATGCCCAATAGTGGGTGTAGCAGGGTGGTAAATGAGTTTCATAGAGACTGTTTGGCACTGGATATAGAATCAAAGACTATTATGGTTGGAAGGGACCTCAGGAGGTCGCATCTAGTCCAACCCCTTGCTCTACGCAGGACCAGCCCCAGCTACATCATCCCAGGCAAGGCTTTGTCTAGCTGGGTCTTAAAACCCTTCAAGAACGGAGATTTCACCACCTCCATGGGCATCCTGTTCCCATGCTTTACTACCCCCCTAGCAAGGAAGGTTTTTTTAATATCTAACCAAAACTTCCCTTGCTGCAGCTTGAGCCCATTGCTCCTTGTTCTGTTGTCTGCCATCGCTGAGAACAGCCCAGCGCCATCCTCTTCTCAATCATCCCGCAGGGAGTTGGAGGCTGTTCTTATACTCTGCCTCTCAGTCTTC
The DNA here is from genome assembly GCA_030014935.1 of Caiman crocodilus. Classification (NCBI taxonomy): domain Eukaryota; kingdom Metazoa; phylum Chordata; order Crocodylia; family Alligatoridae; genus Caiman; species Caiman crocodilus. The sequence continues at coordinate 19,853,832 of JAGPOW010002742.1, read as the reverse complement.
TCTTCTCCGGACTAAATAAGCCCAGTTCCCTCAGCCTCTGCTCATAAGTCATGTCCCTGAGCCCGCGAACCATTTTCACTGCCCTCCACTGGACTCTCTCCAATTTGTCCACATCATTTCTGTAGAGGGAGCCCCAAACGACATAATACTCTAGATGTGGCCTCACCAGTGCAGAATAGAGGGGAAGAATCGTTTCCCTCTATCTGCTGGAAGTGTTCCTAATAATGCAGTCTAGTATAGCATAAGCCTTCTTCACAGCAAGGCCACACTGCTGGCTCATATTCGGCTTACTGCCCACTGTCGCCCCCCAGTCCTTTTCTGCAGAGCAGCTGCCCAGCCAGTCACCCCCCGCCTGTCCCGGTGCATGGGATTATTCCTTCCTAAGTGCAGGACTTTGCACTTGTCCGTATTGAACCCCATGAGATTTCTTTTGGCCCAATCCTCCAGCTTCTCTAGGTTTCTCTGAATCCTAACCCCACTCTTCAGTGTATTTACCAGTCCCCCAGCTTGGTATCATCTGCAAACTTTCTGAGGCTGTACTCCATCCCATCTTCCAGATTGTGGAAGATATTGATGAAGATATAATACAGTGCTATACTGAACGTCGTCGATAAAGATATAACACAGTAATGTAATACAGTAACACCTGGAAGCTGCAAATAAGTTCAGTGGCAGATTCTGTTCAGGCAAAGAGCAGTCCCCCAAATAACTTGTAATATAAATAGACATGACAGAGGAGAAAAGCAGCATTAATACAGCTTTTCCAAATGGGGAACTGAGGCAGAGAAAAGTGTTAAATGACTAACACAATGTTACACAGGAAATTTGTCAAAATAACTGAAAATTGGAACCCAAATGTATTGAGTCAGTGTGAGTCTCTTAGCTAGACCTGCTTTTTTAAAGCAGTTTGGTGCATGACTAAAAACAACCTTCACTGCTAACTCAAAATGTGGATGCATTAGAACAAAAAGACAGGCTAAGGAAGCACTCTGGGCTACGAAGGCTTTGGAAAGAGATCAAGCCAACTGCAGCTTTGGGCTAAAAAAGTGGCTCCGAAGTTTCACATGTGCCTACAATTGCAATGACCACCACTTAAAGGTAGAGTCTGCCACTTACAGGTGGCTGTCTGTCCAAATCCATTTAACAAATAAGCAAACGTATCACATTTTGTGCAAGTGTTGTGATATCTTGATGCTACGAATCTTGTGCACTTTAAGGAAATAACAAGTGACTCAGTAGCGGGCAATCTGATATTCCAAAGGGGAACATAACCGGACAAAGCAATTTACTAAATAATGTTAATGAGAAACAACTGACTTTACCTCTATGTCTTCATAATACCCTAGGGGAAGGGCTAGAACAGGGGTGGGCAAAATGCAGCCTGCCAGGCCGTTCTATCTGGCCCACATGGCCCCTAAAACATTTAGAAAATTAATATTTATTGCCCCTGGCTGCCTGTCATGCAGCCCTTGATGGCTTGCCAAAACCCAGTAAGCGGCCCTCCATCCAAAATAATTGCCCAATGCTGGGCTAGAAGCATGTGATGATTGCTAGCTGGAAAAATTAGGAGCAGTTATTATAATATATAACTCTCTACACACCTAACATTTAATGTCCTTAGCTAAAGGAGCAGTTTCTATCTATTGACCTAGCAATTCAAACCTGGGTGCTGACAGCTAAGCACATACATCACAGCTCTTCACATATGCTCATTGGCAGCTGTCATTGAAAGGAAGGACTCCTAGAGGAAAAGCTGATGTTGCATTTATCCTGGGATAAACCATTTTGTTCCAGGGCAAAGAGCATGGGTAGAGAGGTACATTTCCACAGTCCTGGGATAAATGCTAGAAAAAGTTTCCTGGACAAGAGTTATATCAAGTCTGATTGTCCTGGGTTTTGACTTAAATCAAAATAAGCATGGGATAGATGCTTACTCATGTAGCTTGAATGGCAATTAACTAAAATTAGCCGTAACTGTCCCAGGGAAGAAGTGTTCGCTCACATACTTCACAGGTATTAAAGTACAACAATGGGCTTGTGTGCTTGTAGGGTCCCAGAATAAAAGGCTTTGCCTCTGGAGAAATCGGACATCTATTTTTCTCCTGGTAGTTACAGTTTGTCCTGGGATATTGTAAAGTACACCTGTACAGTTATTTTGGGCTTGCATCATTGAATCAATGGCAGAAAAGCAGCACTGCATTCAACCACTCACTAAATCCTTCTTAGAAGGGTAATGTGTGTGCAAACTAATTTGGGGCTATTTTTGGTTTTAGAAGGGTGATGTGTGTACAAAACAATTTGGGGATATTTTTGTTCCAGGGCAGAAACCAGGCACAACTGATCCAGAGACAAATGCAATGCCTGTTCCTAGCTATAATGTAACAATTGTCAGTGTGCTCAGTAAGGAATATTAATCTGTATCCAAAACTTCGGTTTATCTATTGGCTTTCCCAACACTAGAGTTGAGAAGCCATTAAAATTGAATGGGATTATCCCCAAACATCTGTTCTCTTTGATGGCTGGGCTGAGCAGCTGGAACAGATTCATTTGAAAGAGAAGGTTGACTTGATCTAGATTTCATCTTCTCCATATTCCCTGAGGTTAATGGTCTAGACAGTCTCCAGTCATCTCCATCACATGTCTATTTACCTATCCCTACTACCTACGGGCTGCAGTCAGGCCTCAGCATTGAATATATTCTGAACTCTAGATAGGCAAGCCCAAGCAATTTATTAGTAAAAATATAAATACAGGGCTTATACAAAGAAGGGCTATTACCCCTTTAGCTAGCTTAAGTACAGTAGTTACTTCATATTTGTCCCAAACTGGGGACTTGTTCTTCACCCAGCTCCAATACACAAACCAATGAGGCGCACCCCACAAGCACAAGACCTCATAGACTAGTGGAAATGTGCATATGTTGGTCAAAACCCATTTCGGAAACTTCTTTATCTTTTGTTTGGGGCAAATTTAACAAAACATACAGTTCACTGTGCTGGATCCTCCCTGGTACAGAATGCCTGGTTTCAGCATCAAGAAGTCATCTCTTCAGCATGGTTTTGCAGCACAAACTATCTAAGGTATGTCGAAATTTCCAAACAACCTTGGTGTAAGTGAATGTATCCTGGGTGCCATTTAGCTCAAGATTAAGATGGGCGTACTACCTATAAACTGGGTGAGATTATTTAAAATTACCTAACATATATATGAATATTAACATTGTTTAAACGCAGTGCTTTATTTTAAATTTTTTAAAAAATATGTAATTTTAAAATATTAGCATTTTAAAATGTATATAAAGATATGATTCGGTTTAGCACAAAGGTGTGCACCACTAACATGTCTCATATTGATACGGACAAATATGTGGATCTGGGGAGTTTTACTCCTGGCTATGAATATAGGTCTTGGATCCCATTTAATAGTATAGTAGTGATAGACTTTCCATAAATAATCTTTTATTTTTTCACTCAGGCATATCTACAGCCACCAAAATTTTCCCAGGTTCATAATTTATTGCAAATTATACATTTGTGACTAAAAACCAATGTGGTATCCCACGTGGCTGTTTGCTGAGCTCCTTTGGCGTGCCTTCCAACTCAAACAGGGGTGCACAGCTCAAAAGCTTGAGGGCCATTGCAACGCATACTTTCCAGTGGAAGTCCTCCGTACATAGTCAGCTGGGGAAAATGACCCCACATACACGCCTACGTGCAGATTAGTGAATCACTGCACAACCCCCCACAAGCTGCTGTGACAAAGAGCAATTCGACTCACTGTGTTGCTTTCCAAGTCCATTCTTTGTTTTTGATGCTCAAGGAATAGCAGTGAATTAGTGGTCTAAAAAAGATTTATGGGATGCCAGCTGGATTGCCTCAACAGGCCTCATATGATGTATCCTAGGTCTCAACCATACTGTGGTTTACACCTGCACCTCAAGATGTTAACACGTCTCCCAGGTATTTTGTTTCAGGTTATATTTTGCTTAACTTTAGTCCAGGCACTTGTGCTTTTTCCAGAGCTGTTTGGAGCCTCTGGTCATGCCCTTTCATAGCAATTCTCCCGATCAAAATATGATCCGTAGAAACCTTAGTACCAACTATTTTTTGTTTTCCAGAGAACCACCCTTGGCTGCTGAACGCAATACAAAATGTCGGGTAGCAGAGACAGTATCCCGCAGAGGGATGTTAAACGTGTACAAGCATATACTCCATTTTTTAAGGGTACATGTCACAAACACTAAATGTAGGGGGAAAAATGGCATCAGACATCTCTTGAAAGAGGTCGTCTCCCCATAGGCCTATAAATAGTGGCTTCTTAAAAAACATCTCTGTTTAGTTATTTAGGACTCCAAGTGGCCCACAATGACCATCAAGCGTGCTTAAAGTTGGCTCTGTTTGCTCTGCAATGCTCAGAGCCGTGACCTCCTTTTAGTTTTTGCCTCCGGGAGAGTGGAGCTTTCCCTAAGGACATGAACTGTGATGGTTGGGCTATTTCAGTTCTATTCTGGATTTTGTTGACTGTGCCCTTATCTCCCTCCCTTGGAAGACATCCATCCAAACTTCCTCAGTTGTATTTTGTTTCCCTGTGCCTCACATCAGTAAATCCCCTCGATGAGATCAAGGGTTTGACACACTTCTAATCCCACAAGACAAGCTCTTTTCTTGGTGCTATTCCATATTGTAGCTTGGCCAGTTTGTTGTTTACCCATGTCTCGTTGCATATCCCGTTGGTGGGGATGATAGGATGATAAGAATTTCTCTTTTCTTCGCGTCCCACCACCTGTGCGTTTTTCTTAGTGTTACCAACGTGGGTTCTGGCAACTTGTTCTGGCTTGTGCACCATTTTCAAGTAAAACGTACCATTTGACAGTTCATTTTGTGCTGCAACACTGTCCACCCCTACTGCAACAACTTCATCTGAGGCAGAAGGGGGTCCTTATTGTGAGCACCGTGCAGCATGCACTCTTCTGCTGCTTGCAAACTCCTGCAGAGTAATATACTGCATTGCATGTCTTGCATCTTTTCCAACATGCCAGCTGGAGTTTCTTTTTTTGGATTCTCTGACATGAATGCAGTATGAACGAGCTTCCCGCCACAAGCTTTCTACCGGAGTGGGTGATTTCCATTGCTGGGCAAGTTCAGACCTAAAATCAGGTCTCCCAGTGGTCCTTCTGAGTTTTTTTTTTGGTTGGGAGTCTAATCACAATGTGCTCTGTTAAGGATTTTCTTAGCCCATCAGGCTTTCAAGGTTAGCACCTTTGTTTTACATCACCTACAACACTTCTATCATTTTAAAAGTCGTATTAATCCTTGGCTTTCCAGAGCATTGACTATAATGCAAATTCCTCCCACTCTCCCAACTGGTTTTAAATGGAATAAAATCCACAACTGCTCTGTGTAGCTACACAATCTTTCTTTTTTCCATCTCAAATTTCATACCACTCATTTAAGTTTCCTGTTAAAGCAAGCAATAATTTTTTAAAAGGAATAGAAAGCTTGCTAGCCACCCTGGCTTTCTGTATCAGCTTTGATATTGGAAATTGGCTCCGGAAGAAAACAAAAAGGAAACAGTTTTCAGATTATTGAGCCGTCTCTTCTCCCCCATCCATTCAGTGACCTTGGGCTGCATCAGTACCTTCTAATAGAGAACAGACTTTGCAGAAAGTACTTAAAAAACCCCCCAGAAATACTATGGGGGACTATATCTTGAAAAAACTTTAATATGTCAGTGAGACAAGAACTTCCAGTACTGAAAACACCACGCTTATGTTGTGCTTTTGCAAATGTTCCTCTTTTGTTGCTTAAAAATAGCCCCTTAAACTTTCCCATAGCTGAATGTGCATGGCTTTACCACCTACAGCTGTGATCTCATCAGATGTCCCAGACAGATCAAGGTCAGGCCCAGTACGTGAATGGCAAGAGTCCAAGACAAACACAAGATATCATAAGGATGTTGTGCTAATGATGCAATAGGTGGGATTTTCATCTTCCAAACTGTGCACAAAAGATGGTCTTGAACATTGGTAGGGGTCCTGGGCAGTTGGAGGTCTTTGGATGTGATGCAAAGGAAGTATCTCATACGTTATTTGCAGGAGCAACTGTGATAACTCTGGTTTCTCAACATTTACATGATCCAATCGATTGATTGGGCCTGCTAAAATATCCCTGCACCGTTCCATTTACACCTTCGTCGTATATGTATTGGGTCTTATAAATTCATATGGGCCAAGAGGGATTATTGTGATTGCCTAATCTGACCATTAGTATTATCCAAGCCAGAGGACTTCCTTGAATTAATTCCTGCTTTCTAAAAGATACTCTTATTTCAAAATGGCCAATCTTGATTTTAAAAATGTATCAGTGATGGAGAACTACCTACTGGGGTTCCACCCCCTTTAAAAATATCTTTGTTAAAAACCAACAAATTGGTATCGATTTCCCCGTTTTATCTAACCAAGGATTGTATTTTTCCTTTGAAGGAAAGCTTTGCACTGGAAGCTCGCATTCAGATGATTTTTCCGCTATGATTGCCAGAGAACTAACGTGTCAAAACTGGATCTTCACATTATTTAGCCATTGTAAAAAGCTGAAACAAAAAGCTGTACATGATAAGCAAACAACTATTGAAGTACTCCCGTTTATTTTGGGCTTTCAAGGACCTGAACGCACAGCTCCCATAGGATACAATACTCCACTTTGGGCACGTCTCCACGAGATGCTACTGTGCAATTGTTACTCCACAATGAATTAGTACTTGATTATACAAGTACTAAATACATTTACAAGTACTAAATAAATGTGCAGTAGTGCCATGTCCTTTTAGTGACCCTACTGCACAGTAGGCTAATAATACCGCCCAGCAGTGTATTAGCGCTGTTGGTGCAGTAACGTGCTACTGTGCAGTATTATTTATGTCGACGTGCCCTTCCTGTCCTTAACTTCTTCCCTTTCACTAGTGACTAGTGTTGCCAATGAGCAGCCGTGGTGTTACAGCTCAGGAGTGGTTTCAGAGTGATGCTAATTACAAATCATGTATGATTTAATTTAAAAACATTCAGGTTGAAGAGTGCCATCTAGATACATACCACAGAAAATGTGGTGGTAGCTCTGTGGGTGGGATGAGTGTATCTTGGCTCTGTCTAGTACTTCCCCATTACTGAGAATTTAAGAAAATCGTTCTCTAGTTGCCATAATATACTGCAGTGCACACTTTCTTTTTTTGCTTTGTCTCCCTGCTTACCTTAGCACTGTGTGCCGGTACGTTGTTAGACCTCAGGCCACTGCTTATGCCCTATAGTCTCTCCAATTAAATATATAGTTTTGTCATAATAATTTTAGAAGATAAGTTGCATAATCATATGTTCCATCCTCGATCTCCAACTTCCCACCTTCCTCATCACTTATGTTCAGTTTTTCAATTATTTGAAGGCCTTTCCACAAGTAGACAAAATGTCTTGGCTCTACTAAATTCATTCTTCAGAGCTTTAGGTCTTTAAAGCACACAAATAATGTGGCACACTTTCCTGATCTTTAAGACAATTAATGTCAGTCTGCAACATCAGTTCCTTCTCAGGTTCTTCTTGGGTGTGCATTAATATTATTCATATCACAATACTGTCAAGAAACCCCTTGTCATGATGGACCAGGTACCCTTTGCATGAGGCATTGTATGAACACACGATGAGAGAGAGAGCGAGTCCCTTGCCCCACAGAGGGTACGGACTAAGTAGGCATCCTATGCATTGATGGCATCTACTGTAAACTGTGACAGAAGTACTACCATGTGGCCAGTCCCACATCAAAAGTATAGGGTTGTTTGGGCAACATGTTGGTGCATGTGCCTTCATGTGAGAGTCATGGGTGAATAACATACTTATACAATAGAAATTAAATAGATTCAGGGGAAATGTCTGCACTAAATATCCTGAGTAAAATGGCCAGGCAGGAGGAATATGGAGATGTTGGAGGGGCCACAACTCTCCAGCATGTGACCAAACTGTATGGTGGAGAAGTAAGACAATATGGATGGTGCTCAGTACCTCTATAATATGGCCAAGATAAGCCCTGTTTTGCCAGCAATAAGGCGACAGAGAAGTCAATTCCAAGAGACTTGTTGAACCTGAGGAAGTCACTTGGCAGATCTATAGCTTGAAATTAAAAGAAGAGCCAGCAAGCTTGGTGACAACCGCCCTCTGCCCTAATGCACCTGCTATGGACTGGCAGGGAGGCCAGCACAAAGCACCGTATCTTCTGCTATGGCTGCTTCCACTGAAATAAATGAGCAACTGGATGGTAGGATGCACTATGCCAGTCAGAAAATATATACAAGAGTCCAGAAGTGGTATTGCACCTTCATGTAGTTGAATCCTCTTGCTGCAGAAATGGTAGAAATTCTTGGAGGGAAGATATCACTGGGGCTGCTGAGGATGCAAAATTCAATATTCTGTTTGTGCCAGGTCTGGAAAGGAAATCACATTTCGTATGTCCCCAGCTGCCTCCACCTCTGTCTCCACATGTGTGTGCAGTCACTGAGTTATTTTGTCCTTCCCATCATCCTTCACCATCTGAAGCAGCTGATGTCTGTATCATTTACCTATGAGATTAGTTTGCTCACGAGGGCATCCCTTTCAGATGTTTATTAAAAAAAGCACGATTTTCTTTCAGTTATGTGAAAGATTGAGATTCGTGGATATCCCACAATGTGCTATATATATGTGTGTGTGTGTGTGTGTGTGTACCGATGTGTATAAAGGTATTATAGTCTGCTTTCCCCCATACAACGTTTAATACTCTGCCAGGTGAGCCAATAGCTGCTAAAAACATCCATTCCCTATGGCTTTCAAGAGGAATTTGGCAGATGTTATTAATTTTAAATTTACAGCTGGCATCTCTAACCAAAAAACCGCTAGCTCTTTGTCCTGCACACCACATACAAAACCAGGCTTGTTCTACCTCCTTAGTAACTAGAAAAACTAATCACTCTCAGTGAAGAACCAATAACTCAAAAAACGCTCCCAAAACAACCCCCCGAAACTCATGCATCCCAGGCCCATCTTATTATCGTAGTCATATTGATTTTACCCTTTCAAAAGCTCAATCGTTCTTTATAACCCTTCACATCCTCCAGATCTATCTCATTCATCCAACCACGCTGCATCTACAGTGCCTTATCGGTGCCACGTCTACGAGTCCTTACCGCTTCTCACTACCTGCGTTTCCTGGTCTCATCTCGCTGAATGCCAATTCAACACCCTGCTTGGTTTCTAGAATCAGCCCAGTGTTTGTTACCCAGAATGCACTGTAGTCACTCTGGACCACCTGTATTTTCAGAGATTTATCTTAAACCACTTCTGATGGATACATAAAAGGCATTGGACCATACCAAGTCTGACCTCCTCCCTCCTCGGCATTATTCCAAGATCAGAGGAACAGGGGATTCATTATTTTGATAACAAAGACATTCACATAAATGTCTCACAAAATTCAGAGGCTACATTGAGTTGGAGGCTATCCAGGCTTAATGCACAGACGTGGCCTGAATTTTCGGGAGGCATTGAGCGCCTTCTGTTCACTGGTTATAGCAGGTTTTGTGAATGTGCTTTTAGACACGTAAACACTAAGGTATTTTAACATACGTCTCAACTGGGTTTTTTTGTTATAAACCCTGGGTGGAGTACCAGGGCTCCACTTCTTTTTTGTCCACCATGTCCCATTAAACTAGGGAGCCAAAAGTAAGAAGCCCAAAGGACATTGCTCCAGTAAGCAGGGCATGTTCTCAGAGGTCTCTCCAACAGTTGCACTTACATGTTTTTTGGGATTAGTCTACAATATGGCATCAGTAGGTATATAGAAGGCTTGCTAACCATAGAGATGGCAAACAGAAGACTGTTCCTGAAACAAGGCAGGTCAGCAGTCACAGAAACCCAGCATGCTCACAGGAAAAGCATTCACAACTTGCACAGGACAGGAAAGCGCGATCAATGGGACTGAACCCACTCCTCATTGAGCAGGTGTAGTAAAGATGGGCAGAAAGGGAAAAGGTGACTTCAAGGATAAGGCAAAGAAAGTGATGATGAAATGATGGCTTCCCAATAAGCTAATGCGGTTGCATTTGAATGCAGAGCTGAGCAGCATTTTGGAGAGACCAGGGAACCAGCAGTCAAAGGGTTATCTTGCTTTGTAGCAAAGCAAGGCGGTGCATGGGCAGGTAGGACAGGGGAGCCCGCTTACCTCTCTGTGCACTTTGCTGGTTTGGAAAAAAAGGACACATGATAAAATTGCAGCAATCTTGCAATTTTAGGAAAGCCAGCAGTAGGGAACACACAGAGAGCTGAAGCTCCAATGTATGGGAGAATCTGTGAGCAGAAGCACCTCTATCAAGAAGGACTTTAATTTTTCAGTAGCCACTCAACTTAAATTCTCTCCTAGGCATAGCTCAAACGTCAGCAAGGCTGCACACAACCTCCAAGAACAAACTGCTCCCAACTGTGCCTTATTAAATTATACATATGCAACTATTTAGATAAACTAACACTCTGTCCTGTTTATAGGACATGTTCCAAAAACCATGAGTTATAAATCACACACACTTCTTTAAAAATAAATACTGCTTGTACTATCCATGACACACAACGTCTGCGCACGAGACTGGAAACATGTCAGCTATACGTGCAGGTCTTGCCGAAATCTGGGCTTCTATTCCTGACTCTATTCCAGTGTTTATTTTTTTTTGCATGATCACATGCAGGTCCTTGATCGTTCTGCACATCGGTTTCTCAAGAAGAACAACGTGGAAAGTAGTTGACTATATGTGGTACATTAGGAAGGTATTTTGCAAGCCTCTTTGCCATGAGAAAAAAGACATCAGGAAAGTGTTATGTTCTTTTGTAGCAGAAAGTAAAAAGGGAGATTTTCAACATCTATTCCATTTTACATTATATAACCGTCTCATTTTTAGGGCTATCGTAGACAGTTAAGTATTATATGGATCCCATTTCATTTAAAAAAAAGTGTGGCATTTACCAGTAGTTCAGGCTCTAAGATATGGGAGCTGAAATAATTTCTCACTACAGGCTGTTTTTGATGATGATCCACTGAGTTGCCCTCAGTACATTAAATAGCGTACAGTGATTTTGAATGGTGTCAGGATGGCTTGAATGAGAGTTTGGAGGAGAAACATGTTGAATTTTTAGCCCGTTGCTATCAATGTGTTTTTGTGTCTTTAGTCAAGAAGGAACATCCCTCTTGAGATCAACAAGAAAGAAGCCTTATCCCCCTTGCAACTCCTCGAAAGCCGGTTTGTTGACATCAAGGGGGTATGTTAGGTCACTACTTATTTTCATGTTCACTGTATCTGGGAAAGGAGGACTATTTTTTTATTTAATGTAGGAAGTCAATTCATGACTCTTCAGCAGTTGGGCATGAGCTGTAATATTGGTTTAAATCACCCAAGACATTTTCTATAATCCAAGATACCAGTTTTAAAACTGTGGGGCATGACCTCCTGGGGGGAGGCAAAAGGTTCCTGGGGGAGCATGACCAAGGGCAATGCTTTCATGTGGATGTACTCAAAAGCGTCAGGTGTCTCAAGTAGGGGGGAGCAAGAGTGGCTGACTACTGCAATGGGGCAATAAACCCTTAATGTTTGGGAAAGGCTGGTCTAAGGAAATTACCAGTCTTACTACCTGGTTTAGACAAGAGATTTGTGATGAGCACATACACTTTTCAAAAACCAAACCAAACAAAAAATCCTGGGCTAAAAGGAAGTGGGACACTAAATCTCAAATGCTATATAGCTTCCACGTACCTCAGTTGTGAGAGCAAGAATCAAGCCTGTTCGAAGCATAGCTGATCTCCAATATGACAGAAGGTGGGATATTACTGTTGTACAGCCTCAGATCTGCTAGGCAGCCCATGGACTATCATTGCCTCCGAGTAAAAATGCATTGAGTGCTTGATACATGTTTCTTGAGTGAATGGGTCTCTAGCAGTCGCTGGCTGAATCTGTAGGAGCCAAATTAAAATTTGGCTTTTATCCATCTCCCAAGAGAGGTATGTGTATATGAAAGCATCATCCACTAGATGCTCTTGAGCTTGAACCATGAAGAAGTGACTGTTGTAAAGTGGATTGAGCACTTGAAATACTGTCTTGAACTACTGCTACTCTCCAGGACTTTGGGATTGGGTGGAACGATGGTGTTTCCAGCTACTTTCACCAGCACTTGAGTCACAGTCTGACTCTACTCCAAGAGTGGCCTTTTCAGACAGCCCTTGAAGCGAAGAGGTAGCAAGGTAAGGAAGATGCTTGTTATCTGACTGCCACTAAATAATCGATTGAAGCACACAAGGAAGCAAGCTTATGCATCTCCTTTAGAGGTTGCAAAGGCAGATAGTCTTTTTAATTAAAAGGGAGTGGAGGAATTAGCTAGAGAACAGCTATGCAAACCCTACCTTCTCTGCTCATCCAAACCCTACCCTAAAGTAGCACGCTAAAGTAGCAGCTCAAAGTCTGGCAAAATTTCTTCCATGACCAGCCTTTTGCCTAGTCTGGCTCTGAAGGGTTTATGGCCCTAAAGCCTTCCTCATCCTAGGAGGGGTAATAGCATAGGAAGGCATAGCGAGGAAGACAATTGTGAGCTGTAGCAAGCCTAGCAGAAAACAGTGAGCTGTAGCAAGCCTAGCTTTGTTTGTGGAAGGCAATACACCTCCTCAGCATACAGAGAGGAATCTTTATCCCTCAAGCCAGACCTTCCTCTTGTCAGTGAAAAGCACTTAAAAATATCAGGCATGTGCTAAAGCTAAAATATTGGATAAATCTAGAAAGAGAGCCCCCTCTTCTCTTTGCCTGTAGCATTCCCCTATTAGCTCTGCTCAGATTCACCCCCACCCTCAGCTTCTTGCTTTTAAGGGCACCTGGCCTTTTAGCAGGCTCAGCTGTAGACCCTTTCCCACCCCGTGGGATCCAATCAGGTTTTCCATTTGAATTTAACTAGTTGGCCCCAGGCTGAATACAGCTCCTAGTGCAGACAAAACGAACCCTGCTTTAGGATGACATGCAACCAGGAGACCTTCAAACTAAACAAAGCAACTGCTGCTTTACAGGACCACACCTGTTGACACTGGGACAATTTCCCTGCAAATGTCAAATGAGCTCTCAGATCTGCTCAGCCCTTTCCCAGCAACAGCAGAAGCTAGGGGTGGATGAGCTCTGTGTGCCACCTCAACTGAGCCTTCAGTGGGGGAGATCCTCATTGGATGAGATACATTTGGACCTGTCTTCTGAGCATAACTAGAAGAAGCTGTAATATTTATAATGGGATCATGGTTGGCATGCATCAAAGACAGGTGAAAATGGTGATTCACCTTTAAAAGTCTCAGTCTGTAATTGGTTCATGCTGGAGAGATTGAGAAAGTAAAGCTGGGGGAAGGACTCTGGAGAAAGTATTTGCATTGTGAAACTTTTGTTGCAACACTTTTAATCATTTGATATCGCCATGCGTGACATGCCAAGAGGAGAATCAAAGGAAGTTCCAGAGGAAGGGCTCTGTTGAATTTCTTTTGAGTTTGCTAACACAATAAATGCAAATCAAAGCCCAGTGAAGTTGTCTCTTTGCCCAGGTGGCATCAAAAGGATGACCAGGCAGGTTAGGGAAGGAAGCCCCTGTTTTCCAGATGAGGTTTCCTGCTTTCATCCAAATGGCATCAACCATGACTCCTCTACAAGGGGACAAGGACCTTAAAATCTAGGTGGGCTTGAACCAGACTCCTAATCCTTGAAGAATTTCAGACCTGGGTCCTGCCAGAAACTGATGAACTATGTAGAAGTTCAGATTCAGGTTTAGACCCCACAGCTTGGGCTCATCTTGAGCTTTAAAAAACCCCACTTCTTAAAAACACAACAGCTCCAAAACAATCTATTAGTAAGCAGAGTTCATTAAATTCCTTCAATCAGAACACATACATATTGGTAGTAGGGCTGTGCGAAATGAGCCTTATTTAATTCAGATTTGGATTTGGCCCAAATCGGGGACAGTGATTCGATCCGTTGATTCGGATCAATGTTCATGATTCGATTCGTTCCAATTCAGTGGAGATTCGGCCACTGAACTGGGCTGAATCTCTGCCGAATCGAATCAGGGACCAAAGCTTCGCACAGCCCTACTGTCTATAAATGTGCTAGTGGGGAAGAGATGAATAAGAGTGGTTCCCAAAGAGCTGGTCTAATTAAAATGCAGCAGGGTCACATATTAAGCCCTTGCATGTTTAAAAATGATTGTGGGATGCTTTAACAAAAGCTCCTTCAACAAGCCTTAGTTAAAGCACCCTGGCAACAGTTTTGAAGTACCTGGGGGCTTATACATGTGGTAATGCTAGAGTGTTTTAATTAGAATGTGGAGTAGACTCAAGCACGTGTATAGGCATCTTGTATGTGTAAATCTCAAGGATCGTGATGTTTGCCTGTGAATATGTCTACACTAAGCACTGCTATGGGGCATAAAGATACTGGAGCTGGCTCTAATGGGTACTAGGATAGCCTAGCTGCGGCAGCCAGGAGCTCCATCCAGGCTAGTTTACTTTGCTCACAAGGTACTGTATCGACAAAGAATGCAAACCTTCAGGCACTTGGTTTCACATTTTGGGGATTTTTCTTACCAGTAACTTCAGGGATTTTTAACAAACTGAGAACTCATGGCCTCAAAGGGTCCAAAAGTATTGGGCAGGGTTGAATAAATAGGTCCAGATAAAATAAGAAATATTCCCCAATGGCCAACATAGCTGAAACCTCCTCTGAGTTAAAAATAAAAAATAATTAACATTAATTGATTTTTTCCCCACCTTTGTGCACCCATATTCTTCCTGGTCCAGCTTGTTTTTTTGGAAGTATAAGGAAATCCCACCAGAAAAATGTATCTGAGTTATACCTCTGTTGCCATCAGGGTGGATGTATTATTTGATTTTTCAGAAGCACTAAACCCCCATAGATCCTCTTGGAGCCAATGGGAGTGCAAATACAGTGCCTGGGCAGTGTAGTGACAAAGATAAGGGTCCAGGGTGTCATGGAGTTAGTCCAACACTTGTTTTACATGACATGCGTAGTTCTGTCTTTATTCCAAAACAAGGTATTCTTAATGGCCCAGAGCAACTACTAGTATTTATTATCATGTATGTCTAGTGTTTTTCACTAGCCCTTTCTGTATCTGGTAAGTGGGTTTTTTTGGGTGTGTGACTGGGTGTGTGTGCATTAGAGATGTTCGCTTCTAGTCAAATACTGCACAGCCATAGAGCGCTTCTTGCTTCTATACTCTAATCTTTTCCTGCGTGCCACCACGGATGACTAGCCACGCTACAGGGATTCATCTGTATTTCTTTATAACATAGCACTGTTGTTACAACCTTTGTGGAAATAAATATTAAAGTACTAATATATATATATATATGACTCCAAGTATCAGACATTCAGTGAAGTATATGGAACTCAAAGGGATTCACATCGGCTTTGGTTCTAAACCTGTGATGTGCTTGAAAATAATCATTTTTCTAGGGAATTTCTATTTACATTCTTACATCGGGTAAAAGAAGTGTGATGGTCAAACAGGCACGGAGAAAAGCAGCAGGCCTCTGAATTCGTGCATGATTACACTCCTATGTTATTTCGTAAGACGCCCTTTGGAGCATGTAGTACAAGTTATTATTTTACCAATATCAGAAGAATCACTGCCAGTGCGTATTATTTTTACTCAGTAGAAACATAAATAGAGTTGAGCCATTGAGCCTCTGCTAATATGTCTGTTTTAATGCTGTGCATTATTGCTTCCTGTGTTTCCAGTACATCATATGATGGCTACAAGTCATTTTGTGTTGAAATGTGAACCACGGCTTAAAAAGAAAAAGGACCTTGGGATCTGGTTGCCTCTGTCAGATATTGCAATGACGTTTCATTTTGCATACATTAGAAGAAATGGATTTAAACAGAGAATGCAGTGTGGGCTAGTGCTTAGGTCACGGTGCTGGAAGTCAGGACTCTTGATTTTTGTTTCTGAGCCTGCTCTTAATTATCTGTGTGGCTCTGAGCAACAGACTTAGCTTCTTGGCCTTGATTCAGAAAAGCACCTATTCCAGGAAGCCCTTACAAACATGGTTAAACATTCTCCCATATTGGGCTTCTGTGCATTATTTTCCCATCTGTTAAACAGGCCTATGTATTTGTTTTAGAGGGTATATGACGATGCTTCAGTTGGTTAATTTAAGAGGCAGTAGAGTGCCTTAGGAAGGGTTTTTTAACCTGAAAGCTTGCTTAATAACTATTCTCCAAACATTTGGGTTGGTCTAATAAAAGATATCAAATTCACCCAAGGAACCTTGTCTCCTTAGGTAACACACACACACACACACACACACACACACACACACACACACACACACACACACACACACACTGCATTGCTCTTATATTTTCATTTCTAGAACACAGTTATTCACAAAGGAACGTGTTATGAGCCCTGTATTAGACGTGGAGAAACTGAGGCATGCAAGGATGGATTGATACACATACACAAGGACCCAGTGCAGGTTCTCGACATGGCCAAAATCTCGAAACCGATCTCCCCTGAATGCCCTCTTTCATCATGTCACATGAAATGACCTCTTCCATCATGCCCAGTTTGGTATTGGCACACTGCAACTTGACAAACTTTATGATCCATGGTAAAATGCTCTTTATGACTCCCGGATGCCTACTATCAAGGCAATTAACCATTGTCCTGCTAATCATTTTTTTTTAAATGAAGATACTGAATAGGTTGCTATGGCATGCATCCTTTATTATCCCACTCTCTAATGAGGAGTTACTTGTGCTTGCGTTAAAACCATATTAAATGGGGGAAAATACCATCCAGCACTTTGTAAATGTCTCCAATCCAATGCAGTTTGATAATCAGTTCCCAAGTGTCCGTCACCAAGTCTGTTCCTTATGCTTTGGCATACAAATATGCACTAATTAGTTAGTCTGTTGCAGTGTGAATGCAAAAGGCAAAAGGAGAATTTGTGTTTTAAATAAACTTCAGACCAGCATAACAAAGCCACAGACCCCAAGTCTATCACAGCAGTAAAACACAGACAGATGTATTAATTTAGCTGGGCTTTCATAATGAGATAAATCATCTTTAGAAATTCTTTTGAGTTCTCAGATGTAATCCTGATTTCAAAACAGATTGTGATTTGAAATGTAAATATTTCTGGGAAAAGTGACCAAATGTCAAAAAAACCCCCAGCCCATATCAAATTCTCCCCCAAAAAGTTTTGCAAGGGAAATGCTAATAATAACCATCCCCTTCCCCAGAAATCTGTTTTTTCACTGTTGTTATTTTGGCTTCCACGAACAATAAACGAAAATGAAATGACTTTCGCATCTGTGAAGCCATTATTATTTCATGTGTAGGGGGTGACATGTCACTACATGATGCACTGTAATGACACATAATCGTCTGGTGCTGTGGGTGGGCTGGTTCATCATCTTCTGTCACTGGGCTGCTTTGCAGCTGTGACTGTATCTGGGGGGAAAAAATAGATGTGGCATTTGTTTGAAATTTCAGCAAGTTATATTGGTGATGTTCCTCTAACTTCAAACAGAAGCAAAGAACTAGCATTATCTATTCTGAGCAAGCAAAAAAACCTTTGATCGTTTTTAGGAAGTACATTGTGTCATGAACTGGTGGCAATAAAATGTAGTAATTAAAATACTCCGTCATCTCCAAATGAACTGCGTATGTTCTGCATATACAATCCACCCGAACTGTCTTGAAAGCACCTTTCACCCAGTTATGTATTTTCACTCTCAGTTTTATTTGAAGAGGAGATGCTCAGATATAGTTTTACTACTGAGAAGTAGAGAGAAATCGTACAACATCTGGGTGACCAATTTCCTCTATTGTTACCTATCGTAGATGTTTCTAAGGCTAGGTACAGACATTCAACCTGATCTAGATTGTGCTGCTTTCTGTAAGCAGCATAGTTTAGAGCAGTAGTGATCATAACACATGTTCATCCTTCGGTGTGTGTGTGTATGTGTACCGGGGGCAAATATTAGACTGGGTTCTGCCATTTTAAACCAGTGTACATGTGCCAAACTTCTGTTCTGTTATGGGTAGAGACTGGTTTTTTTTGTGACAAACGTCTGTTACGGGTATAGACCAGTTTCCGATCACTTATTCCAGTCAAAGTGTAATGTCTGTCCATGGCCTAAGTGCACGACCATAACAGTTAAATACTGCTCAGGAATTCAGAAAGAGAAACTATAGGCTTGAGATTAGCAGAGCTGAGAAACAGTAGTGTCGTTGTAGATGTAGTTTGAGATTTCTGGTGAAGGTTATAGTGAACAAAACATACCCTGATCATAACTGTGGTTGGTATTTTACCCCGGTTGGTATTTTAACCCTTTGCCTTCACCCTTCAGGGCCTTTCTTTTCCTAGGTTAAATGAGCTGGGGTCTTGTAGTCTCCTCTTGTATTATAAACTCTCCAGACTCTTGGCTATTCTAGTATCCCTTCTCTTTGTTCCTGTCTGAACTCATCTTTCTTGACATGGGTGACCAGTACATGGTATCTCACACGAGGTCTCAACAGTGACACGTGCAGCATAATTTATACTTTCTCATCTCTACTGCAAATACATTGACTGATACGTTTTAGGGTGTCATTTGCCAGCATCATATTAATAACTCATAGCATCCATGTCACAATGTTCCTAATAGTTTCCATGTATTCTGGATTTCTCATGTGGTACAATATCAGCTGCTTAGCCTTGAAAAATATTGAGGATGCACTATTAGACCTGTACTTTTCCAGATCATTTTTTTTTCTCTCTTAAATGTGGATAGTGCATGTGCTGTTCTGCAGTCACATGGTACCACCCCTGATCTGACAGATTTAATAAAACACTTATTGGTGGACCTGTTATTTTATGATTGAATGCTTTCAGATCTCTGGGACAGAGAACATCTGGTTCCCCTGAACTTGAATGCGTTAAGCTCCTTGAACCAAATCCTATTCAACCTGTTTGGTGCTTAAGAGCAATTCAATTTCAGCTTTCTCAACATATACACTAGCTCATCTACCAATAGCATGTTAAAAAAAAAAAGTATCATTTTAGCCTTAAGACTAAGTCACCAAAAAAGCACTGAGGAGGAGGAGACTCACTCACCTTTAGACCTCATAGTCTAAAGGGATTCAAGCAGGCTGGAACAGGACCTCACTTAGGCAGGTAACTTCAGGTAGGCACCTAAGAGATGGAACACGATCCATACCCTTGGGTGAGATCCATTCCTTTTCCGTTTCATCCTTCTTACTAGATTTCAGTTCATCTCCATTAAGAGGTGACAGGTTTTCTTTTCCCTGGGACGTCTGCATGAAATATCTACAGAAGTGTAACCAACCCACAAGTTATTTATTAAAAAATAGAAATGGAAAGAAAACTAGTGTATTTACATAAAACAGACATTTTCAGCCTGGCGACACAGAAAAAGAAGAAATGTGAAGAGCACTGAAAAGTCCATCTTCTTTCTTCTACACTCAGGTCCTTCTGTTTCATAGGTGGTCTCTCTAGATTGCCATACAGGGGTAATCCTCTGATCGAAATACATTTTCTCCAGTAAAATACACATGCGAAGGGAGTTGGATGCGCTGCTTTTGCTAAAAGGTAGCCCACCGAGAAGAAGAATAAGAACCTTGTCTGCCCATGTCCTTAGACCAACATGGATATAACCAACACTCTGTGTTGTATGTGGGGTCTACTACAGGGCTGCCATTGAATGTCTCAGAAATGTTTGATATTCAGACTCATCCTGGGAATGTAACAAGGATGCAGTAGACAGAGGTAATTAGCTGTTAGTCTGAAGTCAAGCAGAAGGCAGGGTAGACATGCACTTGACAGAGTAACTGAAAGATGTAGTAAATATCCTGGAAGGACGAGGAAGAATCAAAGTGCCAAGTGGTCCTCCTTAATCAAGCAAGTGACAGGAGGTTGATGGATAATCAAGGAACGTGGGAAGTGGATTGAAACTGTAATGGACTGAAATGGTAATACTATCTAGCTCTGTGCATCCATGTGCTAGCCTGTGACTGGATGGTTTAAAGAAGAGTATATGTATAAAGACATAATGTTTTCTGGAGAGCTTTGGATTTCTTTACCATGGCGTATCACTGCCATCAGCCAAACTGATAGTGAATGAAAACAATTTGATTTCTGGTCAGCTTGTTTGCACACAGATTTACTCTAGCCCTCAGGGACTTGTACAAAATCATATAAAAAAAACGTGTGCCCGAGCTGGGGAAGACCTCAGTTCTCTCATGGCTCGACCAGGAGACTATCCTTTCAATTAATGAGATGTCTTTGTGTTTACATGGCTCGTTATTGGAATTCAAGTGCTAGGAATATATATATGTTATTTGCTGCAGTTAGCATGGATGTCAACCTGAAAACAGGGATGGGATAAACTTTTCTCATGATTACAATAACATAACGGTCTTGGAGGAGCTTGGACCATTGGACCTCGTCATCCCTTGGGGCACCTTTTCACCAGAGCACCCCAGGGGTTGACAATGTCCAACAGTCACAAACTCCTCCAAGACCTTTTAACGCTGGACATAAGGAAAAACTTCTTTACTGTTTGAGCCCCCAAGGTCTAGAATAGACTCCCTCCAGCGGTGGTGCAAGCACCTACTCTGGACTCTTAAGAAACGTTTGGACGCTTATCTTGCTGGGATCCTTTTACCCTAGCTGGTATCCTGCCCCTGGGGCATGGAGCTGGACTCAATGATCTTCCAAGGTCTGTGAAATCTATGAAATTTTTGTTGAGTTGAGAAGGAAAGAGGCACCAAAAATGCAAGACTTTGAATTAGATTTCAAGATGCTTTGGTGCCGGTTGTAGTCAGCTCCAAGGCTGAGACCCTGCTAACTATAAAGAGAGGAAACATTGGAAAATTTGTTCGTGACAAACTTTTAGTTCATGCCTGTTTCTGCTAAAAAAATATACGCCACATCCTTATGTCATGTATACTGGTAGAAGTGGAGCCATTTTGATTGACGCCAGCTGAAGATCTGACCAATAGTATTTGCACTTCTTTGGGCTGATGAGAATCATTAGAGCAAAAAGGTTGTGCTAACGTTTCACATATGTTGGTGCTTTGCCCATTCGAATGTTTTTGAATGTTCCCAAGGGACTATTTTCAGCACAGGTACACTTTTTAACATCCTCTTTTATACAAGCTGACTATTAATTCGTGGTGGATATTAATTTTAAACAGGCAAGGATTAGACACAGGATAGTAGGTCACATAAACAGGATTACTGAAAATTTTTGGTCTGATAGATTTGCATTTATTGGAATAAATCCCATAACGGCCCTTATGGCGCACACTGTTCTGAATCGCTTGTGTACTGTGAATTTTGATATGGAAGGCCAGATTTTCTGCTACATTATGATGCCTTTGCAAAACTCAGACTGAACCCTGAAGGGAAACTCCTTGATGAGATCATTGCACCTTCTTTCAAGTTCTCTGACTTCTTTTCTTCCCTTCCCCCATTACAGCTCAGGGGGGTTTGCTGGGCAGCAGTAACAGGTGAGGCAGAGCAGATCAAAGTCCCATTAAGATAATTCTCTACTGGCACAAAACCCATTAAGGATCCTGTGTTATCAGTGGTACAATTTAGAGCAGCCTAGCAACTGCTCTAAATTGCACTGAGGCTAGGTCCAGTGTTGGAAATTTAGGAGCTATAATCATTGCCCTGATGCCTTTCTTTGTTTCTATGGGGCAGGAACGAGTCTAGTCCTTAATGTGTAGTAACAGACAAAAAGCTTTTCATGTGGTTTTATTTTAGCGAGAGGAAGTGTTGGCAGCTGTTTTTTATAGATGGAACTGTATTGTTAACACATAAATTAAGATTTTTGAAAGCAATCTAGGGGATGCAGACATCTTTCGTAAACTTTAATGAAAGTTGTGTCTCTAAATCCCGTAGGCTGCTCTGCAAGTCTCAACCACAGAGTCTGATTTAAAGTCCATGGAGGTCAATTCTTGCTTTTGACGTCAGCAGGCTCTGGACCAGCCTGACTCTTCAGACGTCTTGTTATTGGATAGGGATGTAAAATATAGAGTTGAAATACACCAAAGTAGTTCACGTTGAACTATTCCATTCTTCATTTCCAGCTCACTTTACTAGCCATCATAAAGGGTACACAAACTCAGAGCAATGGCACTTTCCAGCCTTCCAGGAAAATGAATGGTGATGCGGCTGTAACTGCAATGAAATCTTAAGTGCGATCACCACTGGAAATGGAAAACAAGTTGCGTGTCAGAAGTTCAGTCCTATCTAAAGGTCAAACAAAGCTCCTAGGATCTCACTGAGACATTTTAAGATAGATATGTAAGCTGGTGTTCTCTTTGAAGTAGATTTTACTATACATGCACTCACTGTAAATAGTGCCAGGAGGGGCTGATGTGAATATTCACCTCCTAACTGATATGCCAGAGTTTTTGTTAAATCAGCATCTTTTTCCAGTCTCTCAGAAGTTCAGTGCACATAAACCACTTTCAATATGGCCAAAACCAGTTTAAGATAAACCTGGATGGATGTAGCAGAAGACGTCACTGATTTAGGTTAAATCAGTTTACTGAACTTCTGTCCCACATCCCCTCCAGATTCAAGTGAAGTCATAGACCCCCTGCATCCCAGGATGCTTTGCATCTCCCCCACAAACCCCATTCGCAGGGTGGGTGAGCTAGACTGATTTAAATCAGCATAGCTCCATTGACTTTAACAGAGCTTTGCCAACAGAAGATCTGGTCTATCTAACTCTGATTCAGGGGCTTGATTCTGAATTGGCATCAGTGGAAGATAGGCATGTAAACCAGCGAGGTATTTCTAAGGACCTGGGCCTTACTTCTTTCTATGGAAGAGTTTTGCAAGAGCCTGTTCTCCAAATGTTTGGAAAGGATTAGGAAATGCCTTGTAACCTTTCTTCTAGTAGCCAGAGTACAAATTCTTGGTGTTAGCAATCCAGTGAAATCAGTGAGGGCTGGAAGGGGATTTCTGAAGTGATTCAGAAAAGACTAATGCGTGGTGAGAGTACAGGTCACAACTTAGCTATGCTATATCCCTCTGTTAACACATGTCTTTTACTCTACTGAGGGGAAGAAAATGTTTTCTTTGTCTTTCTTTCTGGGCTTCTATTTATGTCCATCTGTCCCACTGCCAAGGCAGCATATTCACTGGACAAAATACTGGATGGAGCTGCCATGCTCAGCTGGAGCAGACAGCTTGGGCCAAGGCTAGCCCACCTACCCTGCAAAGAGAGGTTTGCAGAGAGGTACAAAGCATCCTGGGATGCTAGAGGACTGTGAGTGAACTTGAATCAGCAGGGGATCTGGGACAGAAGTTCAATAAACTGAGTTAACCTAAATCAGTTAAGTCGGATACTACAACCCTCCAGCTTTATCTTAATCCAGTTTTGGCCATTTTGAAAGTGGTTTATGTGCACTGAACTTCTGTTGGGCTACAGATTTGAACCGGTTTCCGATCACTTATACCAGTTTGTGTGTAATTTCTATCCCTTGTCTAGGAGGTTTGCAACTTGCTTAAATTCAGCTGCATGTTGCCAACTTCTGTGATCAGCAGGAGCAGCTCAGTAGTCCTTGCAGCTGTTTGCTGCATCTCTATACCCCGGTTGCTCTGCGTACCCTCCCCTTCCCATGAGAACCCACCCTTGGGAAGGATCCAGGTTACACTGTATCATGCTTTGTGGCACAAATTTCATCATTATTCCTCACTGTTTCTTCAAATAGCATAAAGCTCATGCTGCATTACTGGAGAATTATCATGCTGCTGAGAGGCAAGATATTGAACCCCTTGTTCACACAGATCTGGCTGTATTTTTTTTAAACTGTCTCTGGCATTAAATGGGTTTTCTTTACTTCACACATTAGCTTCATGCTATTTGAATGCTGCAGATTCCTTCTATGACAGTAATGCAGAATGCAGCAAAGCAAATTAGGGGTAGGTACATAGTGAAAGCCCCACTAGAGCCCCAGACCTTCAAGACGTCTCCTCGGCCTTGTCTTGTCCAGTTAGTTTTGCCCATTTCTTGCTGCATAGCCAGATGCTCTAATAAATTCCTGGTACTTCCTGCAGAAGATTTGCTGGCTCTGAAACAATGGATGTGTAGGAGATTTCATGAAAAAATCCAATAGATTATAAATGAGGTCTTTTTGCTGGGCTTTCAGAGTGTGTAGCTGAATGAAGGGAGAGCTTTCTGCTCTTTACACCCAACAGTCCTGAGCTTCTTCGGAGGCATTATTTTGGGCACCCTGCAGACTTTTCGTGGTGCTGCCCAGAATCTCTATGGCCACCCCCCTGGAGTAAACAAGCTTTACTGGGGGATTCAGGCAGCCTTATGGCCCTGTTATTTAGAGCCTTACAATGGAGGGTGCTGGACGGAGATGGTTTCCATGTAATACTGCAATATAGCCATCCTGGCCGCATCCAGATGAGCACAGCTGTGCGGTATGTGGAGCCGCAGACCTGTCTGCGGGCATTCCCTGCACTACTATCTTGCAGCGCATTGGGCTTGGGTTTTGTTTTGGTTTTTTTGACTCTGGGAGATCCTGGGGTCAAAAAACCTCGTTTGGAAAAAAAAAGCAGGGCGGTGCACGTGACGGCAGCGCACGCCACCCAAAACTGGAGCCTGGCCAGCCCGAGCCACACTCCGGCTGCCAACTAGTTCCCGGGTGCAGGAGCACCATGGCTGCAGCTTCCCCTGCCTCCAGGTAAGGCTGCTGGGACCAGCACAGTTGCTGGCTCCAGCCTCCCCTACCCAACCTGGGGTAACTTGCCACGCGCCTGAGGGCACGCGGCATGGGCGTCCCCGGGGAAGCAAACTTTCCATGCTTGTGTGGACATGGCTCTGGAGCCTTCCTGGATAATACGGTTTATTCTATTTAAATAATAAATATAATATTGATTCGCTTTGAACCTGGGGACTGGATGGCTCAGAAGACTGATAGTGGAGTTTATATATGTTGTCCATATATTGCAGGATGGAAAACAGACTTTGTCAATATTGGCCTCTTCACGTTAGCCTGTGCTGTCTCTGTCTGTGACGGATAGGTTTGCTGCTAAGCGCTATTCCCCACGTACCAGAACTACCACTAGGACTCATCTCAGCTCCAGGTTTGGCCCCTTCCCATTGGACCTGAGGCCCACGGGTGCCAGAGGATGGTACCGTGCTTGTTCTCCAAGGCTATCGGGCTTAAATCCTTCCCTGACATGCACAGAAAAGAAAACATTTGGATTGCAAATCTTTCGCCAGGCCTTTGAGGCACATCAAACTTAAGGAGAAAGAAAATATTCCCCTAATCAATGTTCCCTGTTGTTACAGACACCAGATTTAATTTCAGGCTATCCAATTTCATTCCAGTTTAGATCTCTCATTTCATTTGAAGTATGTATTGGATTAATTGAACTAGTGTCTAGAGCCTGACATTTAGAGACAAAAATCTCTTGCCCTCACTTTCTCGTTGTTATTGTTTTTGTTAAATCCCTTCCTGTTTTCAAAGAACCAGAGACATTTCTCAAACAAGGGCTGCAGCGAACAACTGCTTTGAGTCTGAGTCATTTGCCAACCTCGGTGCCAAGTCTTTGGTAGGACAGGGAGCGCTCAAACTATTCCATTGCTAATCAAACAATCTTGCGACATCCTGCCAACGGCATTCGTGTCATCGGGTGCTCACGATCTACACACGTTAGATTAGCTCGGCATCAGCTCCTCACCGCTGTGCAAAGGTTTCTTCTTTTTTAACATCTCTTTTTTCTTGTTGCTACCAGCAGAAGGAAGCAGGGCTGGCTTTAGTTAAAAAAACACAAATCAAAAAACCTTGGCTCATTCTGCTCTACTCATGAGAAATACATTCTCATATGAGCCTGGCAAGTCAGTTTTTCCTAATCAGAGGACTCTTTACAATCGCCTATGACATATTTATGCTCTGCTTTTTATCTGCCTAATTTGCCTGTCTGCCCGCATATTTATACAGCGATCAGGACCCGAGCATCGTGCTGAACAACTTGGTTCTGAAACGTGTGAACATCGTGCCTTCGATCTGGCAAAACGCTTCGGCAGATGAGTAAATCCCACTGCCGGCAATGGCACTGACCATGAACTTTGAGTTACACACGTGCAGAAGGGCTTAGTTACGTCAGAGCAAGAATGGGCACGAAACTGGAGTGAATTATTGATCGGAATCCTCTTTTCCCTTTTCCCAACACCTGTATCCTCCCTTCTTTCTTCTTTACTGATGACATATCTAGAGAGTCTTCACGAACACTGTCAGGCGTTAAAATCTTTGATTTAGCTGTGATGTGCTCAAATCATAATGCCAGATCCAGAGCCTCTTGAGGGGCAGAAGTGCGATTTAGGTCTAGATCAAATGTAAAATTTCCAGCCTGAGCCAGTTGCCGCTGTTGAAATGACAGTGTTTAGTGCATGAGACAAGGATGGTGCCTTGATGGCATTCTTTACACACTGAAAAGCTTTTGCTTAAGTAATAATAGACCTTTAACTGGGCTTCTGGGAGGAACCATATTTCATAAAGGAAGCCCCAATGGCATCTAAATTCACTTGGTGGCAAACCCATTTGTATCATCGGTCCTTTATTTCGGTATACTCTCTCAAGAGCAGCTGAAAATAGGCACCTCCAAGGAAGGAAAACCTCCTTATCTCTAAAGCCAGGTTGGTGATCTTGTCCAAGGTCTTTCTAAACCTAGTGGCCCACTGGAATAATGTACTTGAGACGCATCAGCTTTTAAAGCCAACCTAGGAGCGATGTGAATGGCATCATTGCCAGCTATCGTTAAACTACTCAGTCAGAAGGACTCAGTTGTAGGCCGGTCAAATTGGGATGGCTTTTGTCAAGACTTGAATTTACACTTCTGGAGCAATAGTGCAGCAGCTTAACCCCGCTAGCCCTGCATCCCTTGGTGAGCTTATACAAGGGGGAGGAAGGGGAGAAGGAAATCCCCTTGGCTCTAGTTGTAACCGTGTATCACGCATTTTTTCCTGGTTGCTTTTTATGCATTGCATTAGTGGAAAAGACTGAAATGTCAGTAAGTAGCACAATAAAACATGAGGTCCCATCCACCTACTGCTCTATGATTCTTAGCACGTGGCAAAGAGTTTGAAAGATCCTGTTCTGTTTGCATGAACTGGCTGCTTGGTATTTTCCTGTACCGGTGCTATCTTACTCTGGAGTTATTTTCAAGGCCTTACTCAGTTTATTTTATAAGGTCTAATGCGGCTTTTACTGAGGTTAGTGGCAGAACTCCTACTTCCCTCAGTGGTCATTGAACGTAGCCCCAAGTGCCGTAGAAGAAGTCATCAGTATCTCTTGTCTTCTGATAATTTTGTCATCTGCTGCCTATGAGCTTTTCGGAAGTCATGTGCCTCCATTAAGCAGCCTTTGCATTATTTTTTTTTTGGGTAGCTGTGCTTTGTTCTATTTTGGGTCATTAGGCAATTATCTATTGAGAGACTTTACAAAAGAAAACAGATTAAAATGCTATCAAAATATTAGATTTTATTACATCCATTGTTGAAAGTAATGGACATCACTGAAGGTACAGTTATTACGTTTGGGCAATTTAACCTAATGGCTAACTACTTGAGCTGCACTCCTCTCAATAATCTTCATTCACAGTGCCTACTGGGAACATACTTTTATAATTTAACTGAGAGGGATTCACAGCCCACAAATTTTATATGGAGCTCTAGGTTTGAACGCGCTCAGAAATGTGTGAGAGCAGCTTTGGCAGGATGTGAAATGCCAGGCCGTAAGTGTAGCCACGAACAGTCTCTTATAGCATACCTCCTGTCCAAAACGCTTTACGTATGAACTGATGTTTTACCACGGCTCCCAGCTGAAGGATTGTACATAGGGTGACCATATTTCCGGAGCCTCTAAATGGGACACCTCTCTTGCCCTTCACTTCCCAGGTCTGGCATGATCAGCTGTCTCTGGGAGAGGAGAGTACAGAGGGCCAGTGGAGGGTGGGGGGTCAAACCTACTTGAATTTTCTCAGCTTTACCCATAACGCTACAGTCATTTTAATGACCTTGGAGATGCTGCTTTCTTGAAATCTCAGTCTTAGCTGACAGCTGATGTGCAGGGCCATCTACTTTTCCCTTTCTCACTGACCTGAAATGATTATTCTTATGAGATTTTTCACAGAGCTAGACCCAGAAAACCATGCCTTTGGATGCTGCACCTAAAGGAAATGCTAAGAGTAGAGTTGGATCAGGGCTTTCCAATCTGAATCCCTCCAGTCTTAAAAAAAACAATTTAAAGGTTTGGATTAGAAATCCCAGTTTGGCTCTTTGAAGCCAGGTGTGTTAGGCTGACAGCACCACCAAAGTCTAAATACTTCGAGAATGACGAGCAGCAGCAACAATGGAAGAAATGGAAACTTAAGACTGAAGGAAATAAGTGAAACCCTTGCTCATACATAACGCTTGAATATCCACTTAGCATGCTTAAAACCTTATTGCATATATATCTCTTTTTGCTAAATCAACCTCCAAGCTACAGCAATATCTGATGATGTTCGATATCTGGCAATACACAGAACACAGCTCCCCAAGTGGTTCTTTAGCTTATCGTCTCTGTTTCTTTGCAGAAAATAATATCAAATGCTTTTTTTTCGTATTGCATGCAGTATTCATATCTGTCCTGCAATCATGAATAATGCAACACACACATGCTCTGTCTCTATCAGTCATGGCACAAATATTAGCTAATGTACTGGAGTTCTTTTTCCTTTTCGACTGGGCTGGTATTTGCCACAAGGCATCTCAGGGTATAGATGTTATTCTAGCTCTTTAGTTCAAACGGGCTACTTATGCGACTTGACTCCAAGGCTGGTCAGAACTGAGAGTCTCAGTGCAAAACACTTTGGGGATAAACTGACCTTTTTCACAACTGGAACTTTAAGGTCATGCATTTCAGATCTGATGCTCTCCTTTCAAAGCTATCTTCTTCTGCATCTCAGGAAGCACAGGCTGAAAAGGAAGTACAAGCTGTTTCAATCTGCCACCACACACATGATGCTGGCTGCCTCCAGATACAGTGCGTGAAATTTCCTTTTTTAGTGTTTACAGACAGAAGGAGAGAACATTTTTTCCCTCTCCTCATAGGAATCACATTAGGGAACATCCCAAGGAATATTCTAACTCATCTTTCTTATTTAGATGGGCCCTGGGCAGCCCTTCTCTGTGATTCATGTTTCAGCAGTCAGTCTTCAGACAATTATTTTCCTTGCAGTCATTGTTACTGTGTATGTATTTTTCAGCAGAAGATGGTGACCGGATATACAAACCTCACACGAATGGTGTCAGTTTTGGGTTGTGTTCAGCTCAGCTCCCAGCAGCGCCTACAACCAGTTCTTTGCACTAGAGTTACTTTAGTGCATTACATCTGGTTTCATTTGAAAGCACCTTAAAATATGCAGTGAGCATTTGATGTGAGCATTTGTAGAGCTACAGACCGGTTAGAAGAATACAAATGGGCAAAGACTGTGGCTAAAAAAGGACAGACAGAGTCTAGATCAGGGGTAGGCAATTATTTGGGCCCAGGGGGCCACACAGGGAGTTTTGGGGAGTTGTTGTGGGCCAGGCCAGCAACGCCCCCATCCGCCCCTGCCCAGCTGCAACAACTCACCAAAATTCCCTATGTGAGATGGGGCTACAGGCAGGTGGAGAGTGGTGTTCAGGAGTGAGATGGGAAGGCAAGGTTGGGATCAGGGGCTGGGGTTGTGGGGCAGCCCCTGCCCTGTGGGGGAGGCCTGGGGTGTATTTGGGGGATGTGGGGTGTATGTGGGAGGGACTGCTTGGATGCCAGGTCCTGGGAGCCTGCTAGAGGTGAGGGGAGGGAGGAGGGGGCAGGGGGTGCCTGCAGCAGAGCTCGCCTGGGCAGTACAGTCTGTGGCTGCCCCTGCAGCACTCCGCATGGGGCCAAAGCACACTCCAGCATGTACCCGCCAGCCTGGCCCTGCCCAGTATGCACAGCTTCCAGTGGGCCTGCTCCCAGTGCAGATGCTGCTTGGTGCCCCACTCCTCCAGTGGCACTCCTTCTCCTGCTGTGCCGAGCCAAGAGGAAGTTTCAGTTCAGTGGCTTCTGCCCCAGCATCTGGGGTTCTGGCTCCAGGTCCATCCACTCTGCCCACCTAGCAAGAGCAGGAGCAAGAGGGGAGCCAAGCAGCACCTGGGTGGCTGCAACTGAACCGGGTGAAGCCCCTCCAGCAGATGTGCACACCGGCTGAGGCTGGACTAAAGCCTGGTGCGGGTTGCCCTGGGAGGAACTCAGCCCCATGCAGAGCGCCATGGTAGTAGCTGCAGACTGGATCCAATCAGTTTGTGGGCTGGATTCGGCCCATAGGCCAAATTTACCCATCTCTGGTCTAGATAAGACATACAGAAAGTCCAGAGTCGATTTAATCTATTGGTGCTTAAGTGGTTGTAGATGCCCAAGGGTGATTCTATTCTTCTTTGTTCCAGTCACTGCTAAAGATGAGTAGGCCCTCCTCTTCCTCGCTGCTTTTTGTGACTTTATATTAAGAGTGCAGTGATAGTGTTTCAAAAATAGACTCATTAATGGATTTTCAGGGATATGAACAGGGCTTAATTGAATAGCACTTAGGTGCCACAGTCCACTTAGACACCTAATAGGTGGAATAGAATCCGGCTCAGTCAATATAGGCAAACAGACCACATAACGGCAAAGTGTTTTTATTTAATGTCCTACTTAAAAAAGCAAGAGTTTGCCACTAACATCCTGGAAAATGAGCATTTCCCCCAAGGAAGCTTTGTGGGAAGTGTTTTCTTTGAAACTTTCTCAATGGAAAATAATGCTTCTCCCAGAGGAAAATTAAAAAAAACAAAATTAAGAAAGTTGGACTGCTAGCTCTTCTCAGTCTGTCTGATTTTTCCAAATTTCTCATTTGTAAAACAGGAAGAGTGGGTTTCCCTTATTTTTTTTTTATTCTTCCTGCTGTTTTCCAAAAAGCAAAATAAGTGGAAAGAAAGAAAATGCTAAAAATATGACAGTGTCTCTGAATGTAGTATGAGCCCTTAAAAGGGTTGACACTAAAAGAAAAAAGTGTTAATAGTGAAAAGTGACACTTAGAAGGGAGGCTGTTATGTTTACTTACTTTTTATTTTTCTCTCCACTTGTCTACCAGAAATATTAACAAATGTATTTTTAGAAGAAAAATATAAAATTGGGAAAACCATTTTTTACTTGATTTTTTTCACAAAATAAAAACTGTCAAAATAGGTTTTCCATGAAAAATTCACTTTTTTAAAAGGAAAACTCCAGGTTTATTTAAAAGAATCACTTTGTCCAATAATTATTAAAGTAGTAATATGTTCTTGATTGGACCACATTTTAGACAATCCAGGAAGGAGCCTGGTTCAGTCTGATGTATCAACATGAATATAACTGATATCCAAAAACATTTCCTCTGAAAACTCCTGAATATTTTTAGAGCTCGATCCAAAGCCCATTACAATCAATGCAAACTTCCCATTGACTTCAGTGGGCTTGAGACCAAGTTCCTAGAATCGGCTGTCTTACCATTAATTAAAAAAAAAAAAATCTATCTGTAGCAGCTTGCCTGTGATATAATTAACTCGTTTAGAATCTAATCACCTTATCTTTCATTAAAACTAATGCATCCGTTTCCACTCCCTTACCAACGCATTGTTTTAAAGAACCACTTTAAGGGTCATTTCCTGTTGGATTGGTGTCTGCTGATACAACAGATTCACTTCCATGGTCACATTTGCAAATATAGTGCTAAATGACCACCTCAGTAGGAGAGGAAGTACATTACCATTTTGCACCACTGAGCCAGGAACATGCACATTTCATCTGAGACCCACGGGAGTATTCAGTGCAGTCTTGATCCAACTGTTAGCACTTGGGGGCTAGTAGTGCATACGAAATGACATCAAGGATTCCAGTAAAGATGAGCAGGAGGGGGACAGTCAGAAGCATTGAACCAAAAAGTTCAGATGCTTCATGGACTTTGGGCCTTTGATCTGACAGTCTCATAGGGCCCAGGCTTTCCCGTATATTTTCTTGTCATTTAGGATTTCAGCTGGCTTTGGACATGCAATGAAAATGGTTTCGTTCTTAGTTGTATTGTTTTGGCCTCTCTGTTTGGATGCAACCAGAAAATGCAAGTGGAGGTCACCTTCACTACATTATGATGGCTCCTCAGGCATTGGCACAAGCATCAAAACACACCACACGACACAAAACACACCTGCGTGACCTGGGTACTGTGAAAGGTAATGTTTCTCGTTAACTCAGCTGAATCGATGAAGGGCTGCATAACCCACATCAGGGGCAAACGGCTATTGAACAAAGAGAGAGTGAGGCCAATAGCTGGAGTTTTGAAGAACTCACACATTTTGGTGAACATGAACATTTGACACTGTGATCCTACAGCTAAGGCTAGGATTCAGCAGCCAGAAAAGCTCTCTTAGTTACTTATACCAGCTAGGGTTTGTGCTCCCTCCTTATTTCATCTTTTACTCTATAATATTTATAGATACTCCCTCCCCACCACCATTTCCTTCTTCCCCCTTTCTTTCTCTTCTTCCTTACTTAGCTGGTTCCCTTCCCTTTCCAAAGCAGAGCACATGACATTTGAATAAAAAACTGAAGTTTGAACCCACCATTTTTAAACGGATGGATGTGAAAGAGGATGAGTTGCTTCACTGCTCTACTAACAACTTTTAGGGTTTCTGGACTGGGACTGGTTTTAAGCTGACCACCTAGAAATGGATGTTTTTGTAGCTCTTGGAAAACTGAGTGGGGCAAGGTATTAGGAACGTTAACATATGAGTCAAACATAGGGATCCATGCAAGAACATCCAATATCCCATATTGGGATATTTCCACATGGATCAAATTCAGGCATTCCCAAAAAGTATAAACGTAGAGTTGGGCAGCCACTAGAGTTTTTAAATTTGGAGGCCAAACAGAACGAATGGGGTGGGGAATGAATGGACCGGGGTTGAAGTAAACGAAACATTTGAGCACTTATTTTACAAAATGCTTTTTATGGGTTTTTTTTTTTTCCTCCCCCTTTTATAAAATCTATGATCTTTTTCTAAAAAAACCCCAAACTATGCTCAAGAACTCAGCTTCTGAAATAACAGCTGATTTAACATTTGACTTAATCGGAACTTTTGAGTCCAAGCTCCCATTACCCGTGCTCGGAGTAGGAGCTGGTGCCCTGTGCCTCTCTTTCCAGAGCAAATGTGGTTACAAATACAAGCAATGCTGAAGCTGCAGCTCTTGGCCTTGGAAGCTGAGGAAATGGGAGGTGGAGTGTTTTCTTAGCATGCCTGGTAATTAATCTGTGATATGGCAGACTCAGTCTCTGCAAGTATTCGTGAAGAATTTGTACTCCCACCTATCCAACAATCTGCAGTGAGGTGCATCACGCAAAATGTACTTGTGAAATGAAACCGCTGTCAATCCCAGTGCTTGGTGATGGGAAATGCAGGCTGGACATGTTCAGGTCCTCATAGGGTTAAGCCTCAGGCTAGGCGGTGGGATTTGTATCTAAAATCAGTACCAAAGTTTGGTGGTGGATTCAGATGTACCAAACACTCCCAAGCGTTTCTTGAAAAATCTTGGCTAGCAAAATGGAAAAAAAAAATTGCAAAAAACCCTTCAGTTTTCCAAAATTCCTGTAAATTTGGGCCTGAAACTTTATGAGAACATCTGTTCTGGTCTGTGTGGCTGCAACAGTGAGCAAATTGGGCTAGGACATATGTACAGGCCAGATGGAGCATTCAGAAGATTACAGACAAACTTCTAACGAGTTCCGTTGTATCGTGGGAAATGGGGAGTTGCAGTGGGTTATCACTCAGAAATATATGCCAAGATTTTCAAAGCAACAGCTGACAACTCTCAGATCAAGTGCTCTACGCTGGGCTTGTCCCCTTCCGTTGCAACCAAAGTTTGAATTTGTTTTTTCTGGCATCAAAATGTGGATGCCAGCAGGTGACTTGAGATCAGTTTGGTCCAATGGGGCTTTTTTCAAGTCACGCGTTAAGCATCTGCTTGATTTATGCACCTAAGAGCAATTTTATTCAAGTCCCTTGAAATCCATCAATGTATCTCCTCATCATCATCTTACTCTTACGGCTGCACCACAACAAAGCAGTGAGGAGGAGGAGGAGAACCCACCCACCTGTTGTATTCACTGCTCTTCAGGGACCCGGGCATGCTGGGATTGAACCTCACTTAGGCACCTACATGCCTAATTGATGGAATAAAATCTGGCCCACAGAGTTTATAGTCCCCTCCCACAACTCCTCACCTCCGTCATCTTTCTCAATGGCATCATAATCCCCGCTCCAGCCCATTACTTCAGGCCTTCTCTGTAGAGCTTCACATCTAGGCTGTAGCTACATCTCGCTGATTATTCCTACGCAGCATCACAAAAACGCGGCCTTTCCTTTCCATCCCCATAGCTAAACCTTTCATCCAGGCTCACACTTCAAGATCTAGCCACGTTCTGTCTTAGCTACTGCAACCTTTCCTCCAGCTTTGACTAACATAATTTTGCTTCATGTATACCCATTCAAAACTCTGCTACAAAGTAAAAGCAACCAGGTAGGAAATTCATCTAGCTCATCCTTTCGATTAGCATCCCCTCGCTGGCTCCTTGTTCTCTGTCATATCAATCACAGGTTCCTTTCAAGGCCGGGCAGAGGTTCTCTCCCTGCTACCTATCTATCACCCACTGTTACAATCTGGCCTCCCACTTCTACTCTGTCAATGCCAGCTGTCATTCCTCATGAAATTAGCAAATTCCCTTGTTTGCTCCCTCATGCTTAGCAGCCTCAGCCCGTAAGCATCCCCCAAGCCACCTCGTTGCACTTCTCCAAACGTCTCCTTTAAAAGTCTTTGCTGTAATGCCGACAAAAGACCTTGACTGAGTAGGCAGCGAGTGTGTGGCGATGCAGTCAATCATGTGAGCCAACATTTGCATTACTTCCTTGCGCTTCCCTTGTATCCAGCTGTATTTTACGCTGAAATTGTTCGGAGCGCAATTCCCATCCGAATGGGGTCTTCATGACTTGGGCTTAGGATCACTATCCCAGCACAAATAGCAATATCAACAACAATGACTATAACGTGTCTCTGAAGCCCATGAATATCAGCCTCCCAAATTTGCTTGTTCAATAGGTTCATGACTTATAAAGCCAGAAAGAACAATTGTGACCACCTAGTTTGGCCTCCTGTTTAATGCAAACCATAAGGATATCGCTGAATTAATTCCTGTTTGAAAAAGAGTATCCGGTAAAAAAAAAATAAATCCAGTCTTGATATAAAAATGTCCAGCAATGGAGAATCCACCCCAATGTTTGGTAAGTTGTTCTAATGATTCGTTTTCTTCGCAGTTGCCAAAAAAACGTACCTTATTTCTAATCTATATTTGTCCAGCTTCAACGACTAGATTTTGTTGTAACGTTTTTTGCTAGATTGAAGAGTAGCTTATTACCAAATTCCTGTTCCTCAGGTAGGTATTTAGACACTGTGATCCCATTCAAAGTCCCTGAGGCTCCAGAGTTGTGGACAAAAAATGATTGGAAAAGCACGGTGAGCTTTTTTGAAACACACACATTATTGTTTTTGAGACAGAGCAAACCCTGGAAAGTCTTGCTTGCCAATGCTGAATTTGGACAATGATACAAACAATTATAACATTGTTACAATGCGAAGTGCTACGAGCTACCTCACAATCACAGAAGATATTTTTAAGTACAACGAGCTTTAGTTAAAGTCCCCATGCCGCCATTTTGAAATGTGCAGATGCTCATACACAAGACGCGGAAGGTTGGTTGGAGCGCGCTAATTAGCATGCTGCAACAGACTTAATTAACTGAGTCTGCTCCGACATGCTATAAGTACAGACACCCATAGATTTACTGTCTTGCTTAATATGCCTGTCTCTCAGGTACTTGAAGGCAGCATGCTCATCTCTGATGACCTGTTCCTAAATGAAGGCTGAAGAATGGCACTTAGGTAATGTGCTTAGAAAGAAACAGTGCCCCGGCTGCCTCCTCACAGGGAACAACAGAAAGTGATGTATGCTGACAGACAGAAATGCTGTTTGCACATGGATGGAGACTAATTGGTGCTATCTATTCTCTAAATCAGAAGGGTTAGAACTGTCTAGGGTTGTCTAAAAAGCTACCATGTGAGACATGTTCCAATTAGAAAATGGAGTGTCAATAAATGGAGTGTAAATAATAATTTTCTGTGGGAAAAGATCAATTTTGATCGGCAGTCCATTAGGAAAATCAAAGCAGATTGCTACCTTGTTTTGGGTTGGAATTAAATTCTGTATCTGTCTGAGCTGCTGGGCTTCCTGGGTATTGTAGTTCTGCATCTCCTGTGCCTCCATTCTGTCTTGTGATCCATGATTGCCACCAAGGCTAAGTAGAGATGGTCAAAAAGCCCAAGGCTGAATCAATTCAATCTGGGCAGGTTAGTCTAAATTGCGTAGATTGAACCAATGACCAAGTGAACAAACATTCACTTTTGATTCTGGAAATGCAGCCACATGCCTGCAGTGACCCAGACCAGAAGCCGGGTGGTGCTAGAGCACGCCTCCCTTCTTGGCTGGAGCAAACAGCTTGATCCAAGGCTAGCCCACCCACCTTCAAAGGGAAGGATTGAGGGGAAGATACAAAGCATCCTGGGATACTGGGGGACTATGAGTTAACTTGAATCTGGAGGGAATCTGGGACAGAGGTTCAAGAAACTGATTTAAACTTGAATTTGACACTACATCTATCCAGGTTTATCTTAAACCAGTTTCGGCCATTCTGAAAGCAGTTTCTGCTCACTGAAGACCTTTTGTGTTACAGATCTGACCCAGTTTCCAATCCCTTATACCAGGTTGTGTGTAATTATTTCCCTAGCCCTAGAGCACATTGGCTATGTTGTACAATGGAGTCCCCTTATTGGTGCAGGATAGAAATTCCCTTTTCAAATCAGTGCTACTGCTCTAAGCCATTACTTTCAACTTTAGTTTCGCACAGCTCCTAGCGTTAGTTCCAACGTATAATATAGGCCTACATCGCTATCATATCTCCATCCTAAATCTCTACCAGATCTCCATCCTTCTGAAATGTCAGCTGCCACAGTCCTCAGCGTTCCTAGCAGAATTGTACTATTTAGCTCTCAGGTTTTCACCCAGCCATCGAGTGTTAACTGCATGTAATGAGCTGCACATCACCTGTGGTACTTCTGTATTTCCCACCTTGCTACACTGTCTGCAACCTTTTCCTCGCTGGTTTTAGAACTCCCTATAGTGATCAGTTGACTGAATGAACGTAATACGTGATGGAGTGAGCAACTAACTCTGACGCTTATTTGAGGAAAAATAGCCGATTATTACAGTTATTCACTGACCTGACTGTAACTACCCTTTCCATGCCTTTTTCTGCTGCATAATGAATGCATCTCTGCAGGCCATCCATTGACAATGAGCAGGATTGCAGCTTAGCACTTTTCAGCTATGCCTCTGTTATTCCTCTTTGCTATCGACTTACATGGATTAATTAACTGAAAACGTGGCTCCCGTGCAACTTCCTATGGGTATGCATGAGAGGCCTTCGAGTCTGTCTTGCTACTAGCCGGGGCAGTAGAAATGTTGATAAAAACATTATCAGCATTTTTAAAGAAACCCCCATAAACCGCTTCTGCAACATTTTCAGTAAGTTTGTTAGAAAAAGAATAGCGACACAGTAAGGCAAGCTTGCTCAGGGCACAGTGAGGAACCAGGCTGAGTGTCAGATGAGATGGCTCTCGTAGATGAGG
Organism: Caiman crocodilus; assembly: GCA_030014935.1. Classification (NCBI taxonomy): domain Eukaryota; kingdom Metazoa; phylum Chordata; order Crocodylia; family Alligatoridae; genus Caiman; species Caiman crocodilus. Next base: position 19,815,881 of record JAGPOW010002742.1, on the reverse strand, counting down.
GGATGAACAACCAGGGGGAGAAACGCTGATTCAGAAGATGGTTCTGAAGTCAAATGTCTTCTTGGTGTCAACCGCGGCCCACACATTACTTGGGGTGGTGCCTAATGTCACACTCCAGCCTGAAGTGATTAATGCCACAACAGACTTGAAGCCAGGATCTTTTGAATGAGATGCACAGATTTCTGGACCGGCAGCTCCATGCTACTCTTTGCGCTGCTGGCCCGGAGCAGAAAAAGAAACTGTAGGAGGACGGGGTGGCCACCCGCAGCTGTGCTCCACGCCCTTGCAAATTCCTGCCAGATCACAGAGGGGCCGGTAGAAGTCAGGAGAAAGTCTGGCGGCGTCCCTCCACGGAGACGAGATGGGTTATACGAAAAAACGAGACCCGTCTTCACGTGCCTGTCTTTTCTCCTTCGGACCCCAACTGCAGGAAGAATAACAGCTGTTCTCTCCCATCGCCTCTCAGCAGTCTTCCTCCACCACCCCGGCAATGTGTGGGACTTTCACGTGGGTGGGTGACACGACAGGCGTGCTCCCATGGAAATCTCCTCTTGCAGTTGCTATTTAGGGTCAGAACTAACGAACGAAGGGCAGCTTAACACTGCAGTGACACGAGGGCCGGGGCTCTGCAATGGCGTGCGAGACAGCGTTCTCGCTTGTGCTCCATCCATAAATCAGCCTTCCTTGTTGTGCTGTCATCGCAACAATTGAACCGGTTGCCCTGCCTTCAGCTTAGCCATTTTGCAGTCGCCGAGGAGAAACTATAACAAATGCCTTCAGAACAGGAAGTTATTTGTTATCTCTTAAGCCTGATTCATTTTTCACCTAAAGACAGGGCTGAGTGAATCATATTTCTCTCTGAAGACCTTATTTTCCTGTCAATACAAATCTGGTTAGCCACACTGCAGGCAGACGTTTAATGTTCAAGCCTTCACTGTCTGCGAGATGTGCTAATTCATTTATTAATTCTGCTTGCAGGAGAGAGGAGATATGGTGATTACAGCGAGGAAAACTTTTGGCAGAGTTTGAACCTCTTGCTTATCTTTCATCGTTGTGGATTTCATCCAGTGGAGAGAATGAGATAAGGAAACATTTCCTTTCCCCCAAGGTAATATCTTGTACCTTACAAAACAATAAGTTTGCTCCCTGGAAGGGGGTGAATGATTCGTAATACTGAATTAATTATTCAATAAATCTCCCTCCCCTCCCTTTCCCCTTCCTGGGATCAGAGAGCAGTATTTTGTAATTCAACACGCACTTGCCAAATACTTTCGGCGAACACCTGACCTGTGGCATATTTTGTAAATACTTTTTTCAGATTATTGCACATCCAAAATTTGATCTTTGGGACTGGTCACTGTAGTCACATAGGACATTTCTATTTAGTAATGGGTTGAAAACACCTCTTATGTTTGCTGGTAGGAAAATGCCTGTGGGAAGTAAATTTAAATTCAGTTACTATCAGTGATCTCCCATGTTCAGACCTTTGGCAGGTGTTCTGACCAGGAGGCTGGGTCAGTAGGGTATTAGTGTTTTTCCACACTGAAGACTTATTCAAAATTGTGCCAAATTTCACATTATTTCATAACCTCAGAGGATGCAGCAAATGGGCAACAACTATCATGATCCAGCTTATGGAAAAATATTCTTATCTTCCAACTAATTCTACATAGTTTCAGGCACTTTTCTTTTGATCGTATCTGATGTATGCTATTTAATACCTGCGTAAAACCTTCTTCAGAATACTATTATTTGTCCCAGAGGCTGATAGGTCATTCATTACATTTCTGAGTTTGAGTGGGAGAATAGCTGTGACTCTTAACTCTGCAGTACCTCTTTGGGAAACCCTTCCATTGGTAATGTCTTCAGTACACGACTCAGGATGGCAGGTTCTGGTCTATCAGTTTTGAGGTGAAAAAAAACACTGGAAAATAATTTTTTCGAACCTGTTATGAAAAGATTAGTTTGCTGCGTGCTATTATGCATAGTGACCTACTAAATTGGGGCAGCTGCCCCCCCCCCAGTTTTGCAGTATGAGCATGGTAGTGGTTGCCATTTTTATGGCAGAGTGCGACAGGCCACCCCACACCCCTGCCCAAAGGCCCCTGGAAGTCCTGCCTCTCCCCAGAGATTGACACAAAAATCACAAAACCATGATTTCAGTCAGTCCCTAATTATGCACAAAGAAATCTACCATTCATAGATGTTCAGTGTAGGAACTCAATTCTCTCAATTAGAGAATCAACGTCACAAAATAAATTTAAAATCGGATGGGATGGCTACATTTTCTCAGGAAGCTGGTAAAATGCCACGTATTAGCTGGGTAACTCCACACGGTTATGCTGTGGTACAGGACAGGATACAGCGCTGGGATATGTGATGTACTTCAGCTGCCAGGATGACATGCCAAGCCAACGAGAGAAAAGTAAATATCCACTACTGCAGCTTCTCCCCCATCTGCAATGAAGGAGTAGCCAAGTGAACCGTGGACGGTGCCAAGTACATTCTCCAGTGGTCACTTGCCATGAGTGGAATCACCCATAGTGCACGGTGAGGCTCATTCTTCCCTGCTGATGAGTGTTATACAAGGAAAAGGATGATTACGGTCAAGTGAGGACATCCACAAAACAATGGCCGTCAGAATAAGTAACACACTGTCTCCCTCTTATATCGGTCAAAATACTCAATAACTTGACAGCAAGGCAATGTGCCCATGTAGAACTGTTCCAATACTATATGCAGAGGGAAAATCATCCCCCTGCCATATCTATTCCATTACTCCTTTTAAATATTTAAGGACCACACAGGCCCTTTGACCCACAGCACCATACTACTAGTTCATATCTAGTTATGTGTCTAGTGCAAACCCTAACTCCTCTTCAGACTCTACAGGTGCTGTGGCACTCTGGTCATCTAGACAGCTCTAATCATCATTATTCGCCACCCCATAAGTCTTCATGGCACCTGCAAATTTTGTCAGCAGCAGCATTATACTGACTTCCAGATCACTGATAAAACTTTAGAATGGCTTTGGTCCTGACATCAACCCCTACACAACCTCACTAGACATGTGCACATAGGGTAACGAATCCTCTCCTCATCAATTTTGGGGAATCTGTGAATTAGGTAGCTGTTTAGCTTCCGCACAGTACTACATTTAATGAGAATATTATATGGTACCAAATCAAACACCTTTAAGATTGTTACAGCTTGCCAAGATCGGCTGGCTGTGTGCATGAGATAGACAAGTCCCAATTTCACTCGCTGAACCATGCATTGAACCCTATGACTTGTGTTTGACTAAAACACAACTTATTGTTGGCATGGGTATAACGTCCAAAAAGACAATCTTATCCAGGAATAAAAATAGGTTTTATTTAACAAGACCTATTTCCCATAAAATGTTGCTGATTACTACTAGTTACATCCCTATCCTTCAGTTACTGACCAACTGGATCCTCAAATGTGAACAGGATTTTACCCGGTGAACCCATTTCAAATCATTCACATTTGAACAACGTTATGAAAAAGGTAGTAGTGAAGGGGTGCTGCTCTGTATTGTAAGAAACCTCAGCCACATCACATTATATTCTCAGATCGACTGGCTATCAGGGCTTGCCTCAATCAAACCCCATAGGAGTCTCTATGATCTTTGGATTTGGGACCAGGCCTTTTCTGCACCGTTCGAAGAGTTGGAATACTTACTGAAATGTGTTATCATCAGTAGACGTTGCAAGCTGCTCGCTTTTCTTTTTACAGGCAGCACGAGACTTCCTTTCTTTACTTTGGAAAAGGACGAACGATCATCTGCTGGGTATTTACATGTAAACATATTGTCAGGGAATTAGATTCCCTCTCTTGGTAACAGCATACAAAGGACTCTTGGCTGATGGAGAGAGACATGAGCAGAAAGTAAATCACTGCTGGAGAAGAGCAGTATATCAGGGCTGCAAAGGGTGCATGCAAAAACAATATGTGCATATACTGTTTCGCCTGGTTTTCATGATTCAAACGATGCCTCTCAGACACCAAAAGGGTACTGGATTCTACCTGTGTTTTTTTTTCCTGGTGTGAACTCGAAACCAATTTCCTGCGAATGGTCCCGTGAGAGAAGGAGAAATCTTTTTTTCCTTCCAGACTGTTCTTGTTTGTTATCACACACTATCCCTTTCCATATGCTGTGTCATAAACTGGAGAACCTCAGTTAATAGCTTTTTGTGCACTCATAAATCAGGTAGTTGTTCAGAGCTGATTTTCATGGGCACTTTAAAATCAAGTTATTCTCCAAGCCCCTAAAGTAAAGTGACAGACATCTAAATTATTATTGCCCGTTTTCAGCATTTCATATATGGATCTCAAGATTAATGTGGGACATAAAAGTGGAGGGGGGGGGAAAAAAGCAACGGGTAAATTAAGTTTCTTCCAAGGGAAAAGCATGAATCTTTGAGAAGGTAATTTCTTTAGTGCAGCCTTTGTATTAAACTTTTCGGTTTTGCTATTTGGAAAAAATGAAATATCAAACATTTTTTACCAGTGTTGCTAGCTACCAGGACAACCCAGGCAAAAAAACCCTCCAAAACAACCCCAAACAAATGCTCAAATTGTTTTCATGTAAACCAGAAGTCTAGCTTGAAGACATATAATCGTGGCTAGGATAGGACACCTGGCAACCTGTTTGCAGGTTTGTGAAAAGGGGTTTTACTAACGTTATGCTATCTTATGCAACAAGTGGCCGGCAGCGCAAGGGTTTAGTAGTTTCTCATATTTTGGACACCGGCACCCATCTAGTGCACGTTCTGACGACGGGGTGCTTTTAATTCAGGAACTCGCTCTGCCACTTTTTTTTTGACGGAGCTGCAGTTTTAACCTTTTGGGAGAGCTTCAAATCCCATCTGTTCCTCTTTGAAGAAGGAAGACAGGCTGGGTTATTCGATGCGGTTGGTGGAGCTGTATTTGTAGTAGATTTTAAGGCTGGTGTTTTCATAGCTGTAAGGGAGTTATGTGCTCAACCCTGATGGAAATCCATATGCTGGAAAATTGGCTTGAAGCCAGATTTTATATAGGATCATAGGAAAGTAGGAAGGGACCTCACGAGATGATCTAGCCCAGGCAGGAACATCCCTGACTAAAGCATCTCACCCAAGTGTCTGTCCAACCTGCTTTTGAAAAGTTATAGGGACAGAGAGTCCTTTTCTGGGTAGCCTGCTCCAGTCCATAACCACCCTCACATCAGAAAGTTCCCATTGAAGTCCAACCTCAGTTTCCCCTGCCATAGCTTTTAGTCTTGTCCCCGATGGCCACAAAGAACAGCTCATCTCCCTCCTTTCTATAATCACCCTTCAGGTGTTTGAAGATTGTTATCACATCCTCGCTCAGTCTTCTCCTATCCAGGCTAAATAACCCTAGTTCTTTGGCCTTTCCTCATACGTCATGCTTTTTAGGCCCCTACTCATTTTTGTTCCTCTCCACTGGACTCTTTCCAATCATCTGCAAACTTTTTGAAGCGCGGGACCTGTTGCACTTAGAAACCCACTGTCTAAATGTAGTGCTTGTACAATTGACACAACACTTGGTTGATGAATAGCAGAAAGGCTTGCTTTAATAACTACCAAAAAACCCTATAAAACTAAATGACAGAAAAACAGAAGACTTTTCCTTAATATTCAACAAATGAGCTATTATAGTCCATGTATTATCTTAGTTGTGCAGAGATCTGTACCAAAGCAGGAAGGAAGGCTAGGGCTTTTACAGCTTCACAGACCGTGGCTCCTTCACTCATGGGCTGGGTGCAGGATGGCTCCTTGCCCTTTCCTGGACTGCACACCTTCACAGTTTTCATAGTCAGCAGGACCCAAAACTGGATGCAGTACTCCAGCTGAAGTCTCACCAGTGCTGAAGAGAGCAGAAGAATCACTTCAATAGATTTGCAAATGACACTCCTGTTAATACAACCCACTACACCAGAGATGGGCAACATATGGCCTGAGGGCCACATCTGCCCCGCCAGGCAACTCCATCCGGCCTGCAGGCACTCACCAATTAACTGTACCCTGCCCAGCCTGCATGCCTTCCTCCCACCCTGGTGAATGGAAGGGCCTGGCCCAGCCAGCACACAGCTTCCAAGCAGGGCTGCTGTTGCCACTGATGCTGGGGGACTTGCTTGGCTTCCCTGGCCTCCAACAGCAAATCCTCATCTCCCTGCTGTAGTGTAAAGCCTGTGCCTAGGTGAGCAGTGGGAGCTCAGAGCTCAGGTGGGGGGCTGTGGGGACCCACCTCACACACACACACACACACACACACTGTCCCCTAGGGTGCACAGCCCCTGTCCCCAGCAGCAGCAGGTGGAGGCCTTTAGGGTGCTTGTGGCACTGCTATCTGGCCATACGTGGCACTGGCCAGAGCGGTGCATGGTAGCAAGGAGTGCAGCCTCTATTGCACGGGACTCCCCGCAGTGCATGTGCAGCTCCTGGAAATCACACGCTGCCAGGGGAAGCCCCGTGTGATGCAACTGGTTGCCTTCTCCACCATGTGCAGCTGCTAGGACTCTGCCAGACATGGCAGGGAGTCCCACCCCCTGTTTCCACGGTGGCAGCCAGCTGCATTGCAAGGGGCTTCCCTGGTGGCACATGAGTGCCAGGAGCTGCACGTCCACTGTGGGGAGCCCTGTGTGATACAGGAGGGGTGAAAGGCTTTGCTCCTTGCTGCCATGTGCAACTCTGGGTGGAGCCATGCGGTGATGAGCAGCAGCTCCTGAGGGCCCCTGCCTGTGCTGCTGCTGCTGCCGGGGGTAGGGGCTGTGCACCATGGGGGGAGTGTGTGGGGAATCCTCACAGCCACCATCCTCCTTCACACCCCACAAATCCAACACACCCACATCCTGCCCCCACAACCCCCCCCATGAACACACCCTGAAACATACCCCCACACATGGCCACACCCACTCACAAACCACACTCCCCACACCCTTAACCATACCCCACACAGAATATACAAGAGTTAGTCTTTATTTTTACCTATTATGTAGTCACCTTTATATCTGCTATGCAAACGCAAGTCATGACAAAACTATTTTTGTAATAAAATTAAAATATGTTATAGTAGATGATTGACTTTTTGTGTATGAGCTGATTTTTTTTTCCTGGTTCAGATGGAACCCCCACCCCACTTCCCAAAGGAGTATTTCTGGGGGCAAGGGGAAGGACTTCCAGTGGCAAAGGCCAGGGGTTAGTGGTGGGACTTCCAGTCCCAAGATAGTGACCAGGGGGCAGGGCACCTGTCAAGGGGCGGGGCTACCCTTTTGTTCCTCAAGAGTTTACCAAAACTCACTAAGTAGCCCTCCGGCTGAAATAATTGCCCACCCCTGCAGTATTCTGTTGGCTTTTTTTCAACAAGAGCACATCGTTGACTCGCATTCAGCTTGTTGTCCCCTGAAACCCCTAGCACTGCAGCCTAGCTGGTCACTCCCCTTTGTGCATTTGCACATGCAATTAGTCTGTCTCAAGTGCAGGACGTTGCATCTGTCCTTGGTGAATTTCATCGGGCTGACTGAAGTCCATTTCTCTGGTCTATTCAGGTCACTTTGAATCCCAGACCTACCCTCCAGACTGTCTGCAACTTTACCCAACTTGGTGTTATCTGAAAATGTGCTAAATGGACACTTAATCTCATCATCCAAATCATTAATGAAGACAGGATTAGGATGTAAACAGGATTAGGATCTGGAAGAATGACCCAGGACAGACCCCAGCTTGCTACCTCCTCCCAACTAGATATTGAACCATTGATGACTACCTGTTGAGCATGATGATCCAACCAATTATGCATCTACCTTACAGTACTTTTGTAGGTCCCATTTGCATTTTCTTATTTTATTAATAAAGACAGTGGGAGACAGTGTCAAAAGCCTTGCTAAAGCCAAAGTATATCACATCCACTGCTGTCCCTCCATCCACAGAGCCTGTTGCCTTATCACAGAAGGAAATCAGGTTGGCCAGGCATGATTTGCACTTGATGAATCCATAGTGGCTGTTCCTGATTACCTAATTCTCCTCAAGGTGCTTCACAATAGATTGCCTGAAGGCCTGGTCCATGATCTTTCCAGGTACAGAGGTCAGACTGACTGGTCTGTAATCCCTCTGTCCCCCCTTCTTCCCTTTTAAAAAGATGGACACTATATTTTCCCTTTTCCAGTCATTCAGAACCTCACTGAACCTCCATGAGTCTCCACAGAGGATAGAGGATGGCTCTGAAATTACTCAGCTGGAGGGGCAGCTCTTATCCATCTTAGCCATATGTATAAAAATACATGCATGCATACCTGCACATAAAAGTCATCTGGCTGGGTATGCCTCCTCACTCATTCAGTCACAGAAAAGAATAAGACACTACATGATTTGCCTGACCAGTCATGACTAAGTGATACAGTTTTACATGTTTATGATCACTCTGCAGAATAATATCTTTAAAAGGACTGTTTTGAGTGCATTCAAATACTAACTGTGTGTTAGAAAATGGCTACGTGCTCAAAAATATTGTATGAGCATTAAAGGAGAATAAATTTGCAAATAAATAATGAATAACAAATAATTCTGTCTACGGTGCCAATATTCTTCTTAATTTAGGATCTTGAAAGGGCACTGAATGTATAATGAATAAGAATTTTTCTTACTTCACTTAATCTAATAAATGGATATGCTTGCTCACTCAACCAGTCAAAGAGAAGAAATTCTACATGACTAACTTAACTCGAATAAGTAACAGAGTCTCAGGTGCTTGTCATCACTCTTTCGAGCAGTACATTTAAAAGGAATTCTTGGAGTAAATCCAAATAATAAATAGATATCAGAAAACTGATCTGGGCATAACGTTCCCAACGTACTACAATTATGGGCTCCAGGACATTTCAGGAGGAAAACGTTTGCACAAAACAAGTTATGAATTGCACCTAATGCTTTCAGCAGTGCCAAATCCTGCTTAACGTAGGGCCTTTTAAAGACGATCTGGGGATGTCTACATGAGAGACTTAATCTACAGTAGCCTAAGTCTACTGTACATTAATGCCTCGTGGCCAAATCTATGCTAACGTGCAGTAGATATAGTCTGTGTCACAAGGAGACAGTGTGCTGTGGCTATTGCACGTTTATGTACTACCTCGTATTAGGGTACTAAACTTAATGCGCAGTAGTGACGGCGCATTGCTGCATGTGTAGACATGCTCCATGTCCAATAAATAAAAAGTTGTCTAAGTTTGCTTTCTATAATAAATATCAAATTAAAATCTCAGCTCACTGGTGAGAAATGATGACTAATGGCATTGGCTAATGAATAATGGATGAGACTTTTCTGTTCTTTTTGTATTACAGATCTTAGGTACCAAACTTAAGATTTGTTTTGTTTTTATTTTTGAAGAAATCCAAGAGCTCAGCAACAACAAAATAATAAAGAAAAAGAATGAAGCTTGCCTTTTTTTCCCCCCTAATTTCAAATTGAACTAAAACGCCAAAGGTTTGCATACTATTCACACGAAGGCCTCATTTAACTTTGCGTCACCAGAAAAGTTCATAATACCTGGCAATTGCTTCCAGCAAACTGTCTCAAATTTTGGGCTGGTCATGAAATTCGTTTCAGGGGACTATCATCTGAGCTGAGCTGTCCTGAAAGTTTCACACAACTCTAGGCAGAACTTCACAAATAAAAAGAGAGACAAAATGGAGATACAATAGGTTACATGGGCAGAAATCCTGTAGCAAATGCATTAGGCATGACTTGGCAGAAGAAACAGTCTGGGAATGAAATCATAATACCAGATAGAAAAAGACTTTCATATCTAGGTCTAAAGTGTAATGACAGTGACTGAGAATCAAAGAAGAAGAAAGCCACTCGATGTAAATTAGTATTCCATCTGAAAGTATTGAACTTTGCTGGAGAGTTTTGTCTCTTTGTTCTCTTTAACTATAAGATTATGATTATCTAAGTGTGCATATCCTCATCTGGGAGGCAAGATATCGTTCTGATGGGAACAGTATAAATAATACATACGTAGGCAAGAAGAATAAAGGACACATCTCTCTCTCTTTCTTTCCTTTTAAGAACAACAACATACGTGTGACTGTCTGAATGAAGTCAATTACAGAAAATAACCTAGCATCAAAGTGAAAGATAAAATGGTTGGAAAATGCCCCAGACTGGCCAGGTAAGAACTGGAATATTAATTGCTAATATAGAGAACAAGAACAAGGTAGATAGAAGAGATTTGCTTCCAGTGGATGGCAAATAGCACTGGAATGAAAGAATAGAGCCAGGTGCCTCGTAAAAATTAAATGTTTCACCCACCCCGAACGAATCATTATCCATGATGGTCTCACTTGAAAACTACTGCTGGAGATAATTTCAAGGACTGGTAAATGTCGACACAGCCATTTAAGCCTCTTAGATGCTATCTTGTAAGGATTTCCCCCCACATTTTCTAATTCTCTTTTCTAATTTTCTATGCTGTCTCATGCTACTTCTCGTTTTGCTGTTGTCGTACAAAGAAATTTATCTATGACTTCTGTATACGTCCCTCCCCCCTTCTAACCTATGGAGACGTGGCAATCATTAAAAGTAACCAGTTCCAAAATTTCTCTGTTCTCATGCCTGACTTATTTCGGCAGAAAATTGACTCCAGGGCAAAACGTGTGCATCCAGTTACTGTCGGCCAGTTCTGTCATCTTCCCCTCACCCATATTTTAAAATAGTGATAAATAGTAAAGAAGAAAAAAACTCGACGTGGCTTATTCGCATGCTCAAATTTCCGTAGGATTTCTCTTTTGCCATTTTAGATATTGTGGATGGAAATGATAATAATCTCTGGAGATGAGCAACCTTATCATTATAGTGAATTCATTACATATAGAGATAGTAATCTCAAAACCCCAGTTTGATACTCATTGGCCAAGTCCAGGAATCCGGTGGGTGAAATAGATGGGATTTTTGCTATTGACTCAAATGGGATTCATTTTTATTTTTGCCAAGGCAAACCTATATTGACCTCTGTGGGAGTTTGGCTAAGCAAACATTGAGTAAAAAAGCCTTGGGGTGTCCTCTCCCTTGGAAACATGTATGAGGGGAATTTCTAGACAGGAAAACTCTGAGGAGAAATTTCCATGGGTTCCTCCGGGGGACTCAGTTTACCTTCTGCATTGAAAGAGACAGCAGGATTTCTCCTAGTCTTGCCCTTGTAGGATCCATGTGGATATTGCACTTGGAGACCTTGTTGTTTAGCACCAGTGCAAGAGTATCTCTCCTCTGTAACTCCCAAGTTAACTTCTTCAAGGTTTTCTCCTGGCTCCTAATATCCCCTTCTCTTTAAAGTGTTTTACTTGAATGGAAGCAGTGTACCATTTTTTCCCATAAGGGGGTTGGGAAACAATGTGCTCCTGGGCCTGGCATGACCTCTTACCATGCATGCATCCTTGAAACAGAGAACTAGTTCCCTAGGAACTAGGAAAAGCTTTTCTTAGGACAAGGAAGATAATACATAGGACAGAAGACATCCATAGGGAGAGTCTCTGCCATGTTGGTGAGTGAGTGAACCCTGATCAAGAAGTTTCTCATTGGCCCCTCAATGGATAGTCTTTAATGTTTCAGAGCCGATATTTTGGAAGTGATGCATTGGCATTGCAGTCACATTGGAACTTAGGCAAGGGGCCAGAAGCAAGTGACCATAAGATCGTGAAAAAAGGGCCAGATCCTGTCCAAATGACTGAGCCTGGAATTTGATTCATATACATTCATAATTAAAGCCAAAACTTATAAGGCTTATAAAGCCCAGTGAAAATTAAAGCACCTGGAATAAAGCGGCACTGACCCTGTTGTGGAGCCCAAGGTGACAACATGGGTTAAAAAATCAGAGGGCGGGCACGTTCAGTCAGTCAAGCAATCCGACTGGAAGAAACACCCAGGCGTCAAAAAGTAGGCAATATTGCAGATCCTTTGCCCAAAAAGAATGCCGCATTGCTTGTATTTTTCATTTTTTCTGCTCTTTGGTTTGCCATTTTCCTGGTCTTTTTCAGGTCCCCCAGGCAAATCTGCTGCAATCCTGAAAACAAATCCCAGAGTCCGAGATAATTTTATTTGGAAAGACACTTGAGTTGCATTGCTCCCGTCCACTCCCGGGACGGGAACACAGTTGGGTCACTGCTGGCATATGTTTTCCATTAAGATTCCTCTTCTGGCTGTAAGAGCAGAATTATAAAAACAAGCCCACTATTTACGAAGCTGCTAACCCCGCCTTGCTTTAATACATTAGGGTACTCAAGCACAAGAGACTAGAGGTCAATTGTTTTGGGCTCTGCACCATCTTTTGTGTTCACACACTTTCTGTCTTCAATAAAGCAAAGCGGAAGTAAATACTCTGCTTATATCATTCTAAAGTAGATGTGCTTCTATTCCTTAGGCATGAGTCTTACTCCCAAAGAAGTCTATGGAAATGTTTTCATCGACTTCAATGGGAGTTGGCTAAGTCCCTAATTAGACACTATAAAGATAATAAACCACCTAAACCACACTATCTAAATAGTCCCCTATTCCTTATAAAAAGCAAAAATATGACTGACTAAAAAGAATGGAACCTGACAAAACTCTCTGTTGAGACATATCCCCAGCTGGCATAACTGGGCAGACACTGAACTAGCCCTAGTAGAAAACTGGTCACAGCTGGAATTGGACAATCACTTAACAACTCAGAGACCACATTTATAAGGCTTGAAAAATGGAGTGCTTTCAGTGCAGTTGGGGTTAGATCTTTCATACTTTCTACTGGATCCTAACAGGGCCTAAGCTAACTTGGAGTTAATGAAAAGATGCTCAAACTTTCACCCATGACTCCAAATCAGACTGGTGTCTCAGTCAGGGTGAGTGAAGCAGGAAAAGCCAAAACGATCTATCCCATGATGCATCGTTTTTAGAAACGAAGTGTCAGGGGCTAGATCTAGAGGTGGCGCTCTCCTCTGCCTTGCAGGTCTCTAAGAGGAGATTGGATAACCACCTGGCTGGGGTCATCTGTCCCCAGTGCATTTTCCTGCCCAGGGTAGGGGGTTGGACTTGATGATCTACTGAGGTCCCTTCTGATCCTAAAAATCTTTGAAATCTATGAAATCCCCTGATTTGCAGTGGGTTTTGTATTATAGCTCCAATTCTGCAACATCCTGGGTGCAGCTACACTAGAGGCTTCCTGTGCAGTAGCCTAATAACATTGTGCAGTAGCACACCGGTTAAAAACCGCGCTGAAAAGCGACTATGAAGTGTTATTAGGCTACTGTGCAGTAACCATCACGAAAAAAACCATGCACTAGTGCTACTGTGCAGTAAATGTAGCTACTGCACATTTAGTTTAGTTCTTCATTAAGCAAGTACTAAACTGAATGTGCAGTAACTACTGTGCATTAATTGAATGTGTAGATGCTGTTTTAAATAATAGCAACTGAGGCCAAGCAGCACTTTGCTGAGAAAGATCAGTAGCTTACAGGACTGGACCCTTCTTTTTTTTACAGACCCGTTAGTCTTGCTCTGCTCCATGCCAACATAATTCATTTTAACTTTAAATCTTTTAGCAGCAGATAAGAAACTAGCAACACTTTTTTACCTAATCACTCCAGCACACAATGGGAGAGGATTGCTTAGTTTCAAGCTGAAAAAGATCCCTATTTTATGGGAGTGCAGATACTCCTCTGCTACTGTGGAAGGTACTGAGATCTCAAATGAATCAATCATTCTTTATGAACTGGTACCCAGGAGTCCAGAGCTGCTGCTTAATAACAATTCTCCTGTACTGGCAATGATTTGAAGAGCAAAACAGCCCCAGAAGCTCTTCTGGAAGGAACTGAAGTCCTTTGTAGTCATGGTATTTTGTATGGTAATAGGACCGAGAAGTAGCAGTAATACAACATTGTAGTGAGCCTAATGACTTTGCCTCGCTCATCTCTATAATGACTAATGAAACATTATTAATGTAAAGCAAATAGAGTGCTCAAGCTGGTCCAGGGCCTGCGCGAAATTAGAATGTGCTGTATGAATTATTCACAGCCATTTTTTAGGCAATGTCATTTTTCCCCCTCTGACACGCAGTTAAACTCCTTTCTTTTTTGCCTTCACACACTTCTCCGAATCAGTGATTGCCACATGGAGGGAAAAGTCATTTCTAATGCGTAGCACAAACCAGGTGGCTGTAGCAAACCCAGATTACAAATGAACAGAGCGGCGTGGCTGTGTCTGGTGCTTGCATCTCTCGCGTCAGCCTCATTATGTTCTGCCTTCATAAGGTATTCAAAGAGCAGGATTATGTACTTGACTTCTGCCTGCTCTCCTGACTTCTGAGTGAACCTCATTCACTCATCCATGCAAATCTCTCAGGCTGTCTACTGGATCCCAGCTTTAACAACTGCATTTTGACCACCATAGGATCTGGGCTATATCTAAATGGCCACTTTAAAACTTGGCTGCATTGGGAATATTGTTAAACTGGGATCCAGAACCACTAGCTGATTTGGATGGAAGCGCGGTGATATCACCAGACCCGCTTCATCCCAAGCTGACCAGGGCAGTGGGTAGCCAAATATATACCCAAGCTTTCAGACTGCTCATTTTCATATGGATGTCCTATTAAATCATTACATTAACATCAGCTCTGCGCTCAGAGCCCTTCTACCACACAATGAGCGTAATCATTGCTCTGCTTAAAAATAAAACCACCATTGCTTTTATTTTTGATCCCTTTACAGCATTGCCAAGGGTTGGGTGGAAGGAGGCACAATCTTTGTACAGGAAGGCAGGACTCAGCTCTTTCGCTTGCTCGGAGTGGGTGAAATCCTGGTCTTGTTGCGTCTCCTGTTGCCAAGATGTCATGCAAAGGTGTAGAGAAAGGGAGTTGGGCACATGCTGCTACTTTATGATTTCAATTTGACATCTGTATATAATCCTACATTTCTGGGCCCTCTTCAGCTGTGTTTGTCATTCTCTTGCTGTTATAAAATTTAAGACTGGTTTTCCAAGTCTTGCTGAGCAGCAATCCTTTCCTTCTCTCTTGACAAGCATGACTTGCACTTGCATAATCTTTCTTCTGTATAACTGATCCATGCATTTTATGTTTGAGTCTCTGGACAAAATCCATCAAGGATGTGAGTTGAATCAGCAGTACTTGCAGAGTTCAGTTCCTTAATTTAAGCGTAAGTCCACTTACAGACTATTTGAACTCCAGGGATTCAGCAGAGAGAGACATTTCAAGCAAACTGGGTCTGCATCCAGCTGCAAGTCTTACCATAGTCTAGGTTTTGAGATGTACCTGGTCCATTCCCCGCTGTTAACCCATGGTGGCAAGTGCTATACATTCCTGTTAGTCCCACAGCCAGGATAAAAACCCTGCACCAGAAAAATAGGGTTGTACTATCTAAGGTGAAGAAGAATGGAGCTGCCTTGACCAGCAAAATGTTACTCGTTCATGGACAGCATTTATTCAGGAAAGATGGGTGCAGACTAGCCAGTACTTTATTCTCCAGTTGTGAATTTGGCTGACGACACAAAGTTGTGGGGGGATGTGGGCACATTAGAAGGGAGTGGTAGGCTCCAGGCTGACCTTGACAGGTTACAGCGGTGGGCAGATGAGAAT
>JAGPOW010002742.1:19744593-19800138 GCA_030014935.1 Caiman crocodilus | reverse complement strand
CGGTGCTCTTTCCTGCCAAGGCAGGGGGTCGGACTAGATGATCTGCCCAGGTCCCTTCCGACTCTAACTACTATGATACTATGATACTATGACCCCAGTGAGGTGTTCATCCAACCTGCTCTGAAAGACCCCCAGGGTAGGAGCCAGCACCACTGCTCTTGGAAGTTGGTTCCAGATCCTAGCTGCCCTGACTGTGACGTGGCGCCTCCTGATGTCTAGTCTGGATCTACCCTCTGCCAGCTTGTGACCGGTATTTCTAGTCACTCCTGGTAGTGCTGGGGGGAACAGGAACTCTCCCAATGCCTGCTGGTCCCCCCTGACTAGTTTGTACATGGCCACTAGATCCCCCTCAGCCTTCACTTGTGGAGTCTGAACAGGTTCAGGTCCCGTCGCCTCTCCTCGTAGGGTCTGCCCTGCTGATTCCTGACCATGCGCGTGGCCTCCTCTGGACCCTCTCCATGCTGTCCACATCCCTCCTGAAGTGCAGCGCCCAGAACTGAACACAGTACTCCAGCTGCGGCCTGACCAGTGTCACGTAGAGGGGGAGGATCACCTCCTTGGACCTGCTTGAGACGCATCTGTGGATGCACGACAAGGTGAGGTTGGCCTTCCTGACTGCATCCCCACACTGCTGGCCCATGTTCATTTTGGCATCAATAATGACTCCGATATCCTTTTCTGCCTCTGCACTGACGAGACGGGAGTCCCCAGCCTGTAGGCATGCTGCTGGTTCCCAGCACCTTGCACTTGGCAGTGTTGAAACCCATCCTGTTCTCATCCGCCCACCCCTGTAACCTGTCCAGGTCCGATTGCAGCCTATTCCTCCCTTCCAGCGTGTCCACTTCTCCCCACATCTTAGTGTCATCTGTGAATTTGAACAGGGTGCTTTTTACCCCCTTGTCAAGTTGCTGATGAAGATGTTGAACAGTGTGGGCCCGAGGACCGAGCCCTGGGGGACCCCACTGCCCACGTCCCTCCAGGTCGAAAATGGAGCTTCCAATGTGATGGAGCTGCTTTCACTTTTACTTTTAGAAGACTTCAAAGCCAAAGCTGAAGAGTCAAGAACAAGAGACTGAAGTCCCTGTTTCTGCTATATGGTAATGGCCTACCTAAGCTTTTTATAGGTACCCCCAAAAGGGAAGGATATTTCAGTGGACTCCAAGCCATGATATGTCATATAAGAGGAAGAATGATTGCAAAAAATAATTGCAATGAAGAGGAATGTTTTGCACATCGTTGGGGAGGGGGTGTGGAAAGAGGAAGGGCAGAGTTTGGTGCATTATTACCTCTTGGTCTGTATCGATCTGCACCAGGGAGGCGGAGAACACGCTGTACAGCGTGCAAATATCTGCTCCAGGTGTCCCTGTTCCTGCCTTTTCTTTGGTGTAAAACTTTCTTTTTGTGGGAAGTGACATGTTTATTAGCACGCACATTCAGCTGTTCTGACTGATTGCGGCACAATAGTGAAAGTAGATTTGTCAGCAGTTCTCCTTCCTCCTTCATCTGGATGCCAGCATAATTCATTTGTAAAGAGAAAGTGACTTATATTTTGAAATGGGAAGAAGCGCATTCATCTGGATGAAGGATGCCATTTATTTGTCAGCTATTTGCATATTGCAAATAACGTTCGCATCTTGCAATATGTAAAGTTGCACGTGGGATATTAAGAGCGGGTTTCTTCTCTGGTTGGTTGAAGGCAAGTATATGCTGCTGGCACACTACTGAGGTATAATTATTTTGTTTACACTAAAACATCCTGGCTTATGGCTAGCTGCAAACAATTATATAATGAATTAACAAATTCTTTAAACAAGACATAATTTGTTTTTTTAGGAGGGAATGCATTCCTTGGTTGAATTCATGGCCACAATTGGCACTTCCCCAAATAATGGTAATGTAATGTAACAGTTGTAGCACATTCACATTTGTCAGTTTGTGATTAGGATGCTGGGCTGGACCAAAGTCCATTAGCACTTTTATCTGTGGCCCCCCAGCAACACTAGACAACCTGCTACCGATGTACCATGTTCATGACATTTTAAGGTCTGCTTAGTCCCTTTGCGATCCAGCCAATATACCAGTGATAATTCTTAAAATGGCACTGACTGATGATCCATGAAAGGCTGCAGGAATAAATAAATGAAAGAGGCTAGGTTTTAATTTAGTTAATTTATTTTTACATCTATTCAGGTTCCAATCTTTATTAATTACAGTCCTTTAAATAATCTCTCTTTAGGTTAAATAGTTATTAGAATGCCACTCTGATTCATATGCAGTAATTTAGAGAGAACAACTAATAATGTTTCCCGGGAGCGGTTATTCACTGTGAACAGACAGTCGCTTTGGGACTGAGCTGACACTTGTCAGCAGTACTATAGGTTGGGTTGGAGTCAGCTCCTTAGCCAGGGGCAATGGGCAGCCCCAAAGGAGCTGCACCAGTTGACTTCAAGGGAGGTCCTAAACCCACACACTTTAAAATAAATAACCCCTGGGAAGCAAATTAAAAATGTCTCATCTATGGAAATGTGTAACGCTATTCTGTAAGACAGACACGACCAAATATATATCCAAGCATTCAGACCGCTCATTTTCACGTGGGCGACCTATTAAATCATTACATTAAGCTCAGATCCTTTCTACCACCAGACGCTGCTCTTCGATGCAGATCTCTGCTGTTCAGGTAAGGGTTGCTGTGGCACGGTGGTTTAGGTGCCTTGGCATGGATTCAAAGGTGTGAGTTCGAGATTGATCCAGATTCCTGCCTTCAGCTCACCCAGCTGTAAGAAATTAAAAGTGGCTGGATGTGGTGCTTGCCACCTCATTACCGTGTATGCTGCTACATGGACTGGGCATGACCTTGCCACGGGGTAGGGTAGACCTTGCAGCCCTTTTTACTGTTCAGATGCTTCCCTCTACTAACCATCTCTCATATCAAGCACTAGAAGGACTAAGATGCGGGATACCTTGTGCCTGTGGAGGAATGGGCCCTCTAGCAGCTAAAAGAATATGCTACAACCTCTTTGTGGGCGTCTTGTGGGAGGAACAATTAGTCTAAGAGCAGGCAATCCTGAAGTGCCAGCACTGGGCTTTCTGATTGCTGCAGAGCCTCCAAATCCCCAGCTAGCCTGGGACAGTAGCTGGGGGGTGCGAAGCATTTACATTCAGAAGTCACTTGAGGGACCACTTGTGAAGACCAGGAGATAAGCCTGGACCAAAACCCTAGACCTGAGCATTTTTAAAGTTTGGGCTGATTTTGAATGCAAGTCCATATCCAAATTTCAGAAGCTGCACCTCTCTCTCTCTCTCTCTCTCTAAGACTTCAGATCAAAAACCTCAACCGAAAACATCCTTGAACTCTGAAAGCTTTGAAGTCTGGATCTGAATTTTAATGCTTTAGTGCATCTCATCCTCCATCTTTAGATGCTGTGGTGGCAGGGTGCCTTAGAAAAACGATAGCCAGATAGATAAATATTTTAATTAGTATCCCCAAACACTAATGCAACTGGCCACCAATGCATATATTTCAGATTAGCTTCCCCCAAAGCACTAATATAGTCTGGATCAAAATACTAATCTATATGCCAATTGGTAATAAACTGAATAAATAGTTTTGTGCAGAGTAGAATGGTAGTATTTCAAGGCTGTGGATGTAAGAATTAATCTATCCTGTCCAACAGTGTGTTAAATATTTATCAATGGTTTTTTCAACATGCCTGTAGCTGATTAAAGTTTTGTTTCACACCCAGTTAGTAAAGAAAAAAAAATAGCTACTGACATTTAACTGTGTAACGAATCTTATCCATAAAGCAGTTTAGACATCATCATAATTGTTGTTCAATTATTTCTTCCTCTCCTGGAGGTGTTAGATGCCTAACCATTCAGAGCACTCTGCCCTTGAGGTAGCAAAGCACTTAAGCATGTACTTAAACCTCTGATCAGACCTTACTCACATGTTGAAAATTATGCACATATTTAAGGTTTTTGGCTGGATTGGGGCAGAGTACTCAGCAGCTCCCACGATCAAGCACTTATTTAACAACTGTCATTTCAGCAACACTTGGCAGGGTAAAATGCTATCAGACATTTGCCTGAAATGAATGGCTCATTGAGGGTACAGCATGTCAGCTTCTAGCACCAACGGCGCGCACAAGGAAGCAACGCAGATACCATCACATTCAACTGCCTCCGACTCCCCATCGTGACCATGAACCCATTTACACCCGAACTGACTAAGGGCAGCCTTCAGCATGAATCCAGAACAGGTCTTGATCTCATGCTTTGGAAGCAGTTTGGTAATGCCTGTCATTGGGTTGGTTAGATGGGAGAAATAGTAGACACATTTTTGGGAACAAAATACCCTCCCTCTGAAGCTAGATAGAGTAGGACACCTTGACCTTTCTAGCATTAGACTCCAAGAACCAAACAGATGCAGATTAAAATAATACAAATCTTGGGGGAAAACGGTTTGACAGCAAGATGTACGTTGCATTTGTAATGCAACTTCTAAATAGATAGGACATTTATTCCTATATAGTTGTATCAAGGTAGTTCTTCCTTTTTACCAATGGAATCGACAGTGCCGAACCCACATGCATGAGCATGCGTGTACGTGCAAACACACCGAGGTGTCCAAACTGTGACACACCATGGGTCTCCAGCACCAGGGGGCCAATACTTGCCCCCACTCCATCGTTTTTGTAGCAATACTTAAAGTCATATTACGTGATAAAAACTTGGCCGGTACCCCACTTCCCTTCCCTCCCAGGCCGGCGCCATGGCATCCCCTGCCCCCCCATTGGTCTGCCACTGTGTCCAACTGCCTTGAAAGAGTACCATAGATAAAAATCAAGATAATGTCACACATCACCTAACTTTTTGGGGGCCAAAAAATGTTGGCCAGATGATCAATTTCCCTGAAGTCTAACAAACTTCCTCGAAGATATGAAACATGAACTTGAAAACAATCAGCCTGGTGGATAGGACAGAGATGAATATCATGGAGATCATACCCTAACAGCACAGAGAGTCATCTAATACAGACTTCTTTATACTACCTGGATAATGTTTGAATACTGCTGGTGAATATGTATGCACTGGCTGGGGGGTAATAGCCATTATCCTTGATAACGCCAAAGACAAGTTTTATGTTTTTCCGGAGTCTACATTTCCTGACATACCACTAAATGTGTATTTGACAACTGAGTGGATATTAAAAAAAAATGAAAAATAAGACTTCACATTCTGATGTGATGGTGGCTAGGTTTCTCTGACTTATTCTCTTTATCCTCATGCACCTTTCTTAGCAAGCAGCTTGTAATTTAAAACTATTTTTCAGAGCACATGATTTACTGGGTGCCAGTTCCCTTTGCCGGTTCAACCCATCTAGTCTAGCAGCAAAGGTTATTAACCTTTTTCTTCAATGAAAAATGTTCCTCTTGTAATTATTTTTTTCCCTTCCTCCAAATAACCCAGAACACAAGAAAACTGCATTAATTTTACTTAAAGTAGCCAGGTTTCCTCAGCATTTATCTCAGTTACACTTTAAAACCCAAGAGCTAAATTGTGTCTTTGCTGATACAGGGATGGCAAACAACAGTACACTTCAGTGTCTTTTCTATCCCTGAGATCATCTGTTAAAAAGTTACAGACAGGTCAAAATTGAAACAACAGACTACAGCACATAAAAACATTTCAGGGTTTAAAATGCAGATAGATGCATAGATTCCTAGAGTTGCAAAGGACCTCAGTGGATCATCTAGTCCAAATCCCTGCCCTTGGCAGGCAAGAAAAGAGTCACCAACCCTGGGGCCATGTGATCCCAGCCAGATGCCGGTCCAGTCTCTTCTTGAAGCCCCCCAAGGATGGGGCGAGCACCACCTCCCTTGGGCGCCCACTCCAGATTCTGGCAACCCTGACCGTGAAGAACTTTTTCCTAATGTCCAGCCCAAACCTTCTCTCCAGTAGCTTATGGCCATTGTTCCTCGTCATTCTGGGGGTGCCCTGGGAAACAGATCATCGCCTACTTCATGTTGCTCTCCTCTTATGAACTTGTACGTCACCACAAGGTCCTCTCTTCTTTTGGAGAGGCTGACGAGGTTATGGTCCTTGTAGGACCTTCCCTGCAGGCCTCTAATCAGGCAAGTGGCTCTTCTTTGGACCCTTTCCAGGTTGTCCACATCCCGCTTGAACTGCAGTGTCCAGAACTGGACACAGTACTCCAGCTGCGGCCTGACCCATGCTGCGTAGAGGGAGAATCACTTCCCCGGACCTGTTTGTGAAGCCCCTATGGATATGCACGACAAGGTGCAGTTGGCTCTGCCAACTGCTTCATCGCATTGGCGACTCATGTTCATCCTGGAGTCAGCAGTGACTCCAAGATCTTTTTCTGCCTCAGTGGAGCCAAGAAGGTTGCCCCCCAGCCTGTAGGTATGATAGCAATTCTTCCTGCCTAGATGCAGCACCTTGCACTTGTCCTTATTGAATTGCATCTTGTTGCTCTCTGCCCACTTCCCCAGCCTGTCTAGGTCAGCCTGGATCTGGTTCCTCCTCTCCAGGGTGTTAGCTGTACCCTGCATAATTTTATGTTGTCTGCGAATTTGGACAGGGTGCTTCCCACCCCTTCATCTAGATCACTGATGAAGATGTTGAACAGCACTGGCCCAGAACTGAGCCCTGGGGGACTCCACTGCCCGCATCTTTCCAGGTTGACACCGACCCATCCACTACCACCCTCTGAGTGCGACCCTGGAGCCAATTTAAGCAAATAATTTGCTACCCAGTCTACTGTGTAATCATCCAAGGCAAAGCCCCTCAGTTTATTTATAAAGATGGTATGAGATGGTACATCAAAGGCCTTCTTGAAGTCTAGATAGATCTAGGTTAGTCAGGCAGGACCTGCCTGCTAAAAACCCATGTTGGTTACCCCTCTGCATCACATTAGCTAGCGGGCTCCCACAGATGTGTTCCTTGATAATTTTTTCTAGGATTTTTCCCAGGGATCGAGGCAAGGCTGACTGGTCTATAGCTCCCCAGGTCCTCCTTCCTCCCCTTCTTCAAGATTGGGACAACACTGGCCCTCTTCCAATCCTCTGGAACCTGAGCCGAGCACCATGAGTGCTCATATATCGTTGCCAGTGGATCATCTATGACCCCTGCTAATTCCTTCATTACCCGTGGTCCCAGTGATTTGAATACGTCTCATCCCTCCATGTCTTTTTACCATGTTGGCACTCACTGTTGGTCAGCTGATGCTTCCTTTGTTGGTGTCCATGATGTATGTTGAGGGTTCATCTAGATTCCCATTTAAGAAGACAGAGGCAAAAAACTCATCGAAGAGCTCTGCCTTGTCCCTGTTATCCATCACTAAGCCCCACTGCCCATCTTGTATGAGTCCTAAAAATCATCCAAGCCCAAATCTTCTTAAAAAACTTTTCATCGTGTTTGACATGGGCATTTTCTAGTTTCAATAAGAGAGAGAGGTAGAACTGAAAATCATCAATTTGTAAGGTGAATATAAATATATTTAGAAAATTGGTTCTTTTGAGCATTGGTCAATATTTGGGGGGTAAAGTAAGGATGCACAATATTACAGTATTGTTCTTTTTTGTTAGTAATTTCTTGTCATTAACAATACTCTCTTTTTCCTCATTCCACATGGCAGAAACTAGAGATGTCTGAACCTAAAAAAATGAATACCCAATGCAGTGAATTCTAAAATACTGAATCTTTCAATGTCTTTGACTTCAAGTATGTGCATGTGTGTGGGAGGTAGAGGGTGAGGGGGTGCTGTATCATGTCTAAATAATATTTGGAAATAGATATAAAAGAAAAAGAAAAAATAAAACAAAAAAAATGAAAAGGGACACTTTGAACTTTGGGGGAAAACACATCTTTTATTATTTTACCCATATATTCACCTGTCCATATGAGAAGAATGACTTTTCTTTACATGCCCAAAGCTATGCAATGCCAGGCAAGGAGAGTTACCCCAAACTTTGTCAGTGGCATGAAAACATCATACAACTTGTATTATCCATGAGCTACTGACATCAGCCACAGGTTTTTTTTGGGTAATTAGCACTTCTGCACAATGGATCCAAGTGGGAGAAATAAGTGCTGGGGTAGCGAAGGGCTGTGGCTGGATTCTGAAAAGCTGCATTATTTGGAGAAAAATATTCAAAGAGGATGGATCACTCAGGGGACAGATAATAGCCAAAGGAACATTTCCCTCTAGGTTTCTAGTTCAGAATGGATACTGAGAGGTCACTACCCACCTAATGGTCATTCAAATGCCTATGTGATTAGATGCTTTCAACCCTGTTCTTCATGCACAAGCATGAAGTCTGGGAACACCACATCATGGTCATCTGCTCAATACTAATTAGCATCCATATTGTGTCAGTAGAGGGGGAAGGACTGAATGAATACAGATCCCTTTGACTCTACAGCCAGGAGTGATGGAAATGCTGGAGGGATCTGTGGTATCGATATGCATGGTCATAGGAAGGGGGGGGGTCTCATTTTATCATGAACATGGACAGCTATGCATCCCTCATCCCTGACCTATAGTGATCATCGCTCTGGCTGGCTGTCTATTCACACTGATGGAGAAGTACACAGAGCAAAAATAATGTTGCTATACCAATGAATGCTGCTACTAATTAAACCAGCTTGGTATGTACATATGTTTAAGGAGTAAAGTTAATTAGTTGATTCATGTGTTAAAAACACCAAGAAGGATCACTGCGAATGTGTAGTCTGATCTGCTGTATAATACAGACTGTAGGACTTCTCTAAATTAATTCTTCTATGAATTGAGTAGACCTGTTATTACATACCAAACTAAGACACCTTCTATTTACAATATACATATCCAGGTCTTTTGTATCCATTGGTGTGTTAATCTCATTGTGTGTAGCATTTCAAATTGACATGTAATTATAGCAAAGATCATATTGCTCCTTTGAATCAGTGTAATTGCAACGCCAAGCATAGCGAAGGGTTTTTCAAATGCGCTGCTGAGCTTACTCGGTGCCTACTGCACCATTCAGGAAACAAATAGCAAGGATAAGCCATGGTTTCCTCAATTATTTTGAAGCTATTAATTCATGTTCATCCCAGAAAGGTTCAGCATCTCAAGAGATTTGCTAATTTAAAGTCTTTGCTGTATAACCAGGCATGGTAGGACACACATTTATCAGCCATGAAAGGTATGATTAAATCTCTGATTTCTTGAGGTCTTGCTTTTCCTCTCTAAGTAGATGGTTGTGCATTTTGAAGTGTTAATGGAGCAGCATGGCCGGACTGACAGGATGGAGCGTGACCATTTCATTGCCTTTCTTCCCATAAATGAACCTTCTGCAAATTGACACCATCTCTAAAATCACTGCACTGCATGTGGTTTCGGTTCTTATGGACTGTAGGCTATTCCCATCCCTTTTATAGGGACATAAAGTTTATTTCATGGAAATATTTGTGTGCTGACAACTTGGAGAAGTGAAGGTAAAAAAAGATGACCTAAAAGATAAAGAGCTTGGCCCTTGGATAGCAGCGGAGAACTAGCGGTGTAGTATCTGCCTTTGTGTGTGGTGGAAATAACCTTTTAAATTATGGAGTTTAATTTTCCGGTGATGCCTGTACCAAAGATATGGGTTGATCAGGAATCCTGTATGTGTTCCAGTAGCCTCATGTTCCCTTTCTGTGAGCATCTCCCATCTTAAACCAGCTGTTTAAATTTTCAAGTGTGCTTCAGAAGGAAGCCACCACGTGATGATAAAGGATGGAGAATCCTGTCAGCTATCATCTGGGGTAGATGGGTCGGAGAAGTGACACCCCTTCAGCCATGCCTCTCTTTTCTGCCCTGACCCCTCTTTCATTTTCTTACTGTCCTCACCTAAGGAGCTGGAAAAGGAGGTGACAGTCACTTTTTCTCTTCCCCCCACACACGTGTGAGCAGGGGAAGGAGTGAGCCTGCAAGGAAAGGACAATGAAAAAGATATCCATCCCATGCCACCTCCTCTTTCTAAAGCAAAGATCAGTACCCAGTGTGCTGGTCAGCGCAATAGAAGCCCCATAGTTATCGAACGACCAATTGTGCTACATATGGGTGGCAGTCCCCTCTGTTCTTGAAGGGGGCTTCAAATGATACAATGCGTGTAAACACGCCTGTGCATGTTTGCCAGGGTCTGGTGGCAGAGAGAGGACAATTAATTGCAGAAAAGATCCAGGGGCAGGCAAGAACGGGAGTCTGTCTCTGGGATCCTGCATCTCACCAGTGGAGCCACGCTGGGGAGCAAAAGGCAGCCAGATGTGATGCTAGGTGCATCACGGCGCGTGCCATTTATTGTAGAACCTGGGGTGCCTTAACCACATTAGCCAGATTGGGCTATTAAGCTTGGGCATGGCTGTGATTTTGATAGCATTGAACATCCAATTTTACGGGTGGAAGTTGCAAAGGCACCTGCCACAAGCAGATGCGTTGGTGTGGAATGGTTAAGAGAAAAAAGAATTCCCTCTAGGGTCAAGAAAGGCCATACTGTCATCTCCCTGCCCGTCCATGCTCTCTTAGGTCTCTGGGTCACGTGCATTCATGCAATTAGATGATTCTGGGTAAGCTGGCTTTCCATTATTCCCTGAATCGTAAGAGAAGAGAAAATGTAATCAACCTAATAGCGTCGGCATTCTGCAAATGCAAGGTGCAGCTAGAATACACCTTTCTTTATTAGAGACAGCCGCATCACCAAGCTGCGCTCGTGTGTCTGACTCTTGAGAGTCCTGGAATGCTTTAGACTGTTAATTGCAGTGAGAAATCAATCATGCAGAGGCAAGCTGGCCGACGGGGAAGAGGGAACCAGAGAGGAGAGAAAATAAGGACAAGGAAGAGCGCAGATGATTGACTGAAATGACTAATAGGGATAAGAGGAAGGGCTTGATTAATAGCTGTTCCAATAGCTCAGGAAGAATGTGTAGTTTGTGACCTTTCTTTTTGCACGGCATGTGTTTGCCTGGCTGTGTGCGACTTATGTGAGGCTGTACATATATAGAAGTGTGTGTGTGTGTGTACACACGCATGACTAATTGCATGCATGCACCTCTCTCTCTTCCGCAGACTTGCGCCGTGAAGTGGCTGCACTCATTTGGAATCAGTCTAGTGTTTCCTAGCACTTAACATATGAGCTTACAAAAGGGGAACGTGAAATGCTAGCTCTCTAGCAACAATCATGATCTTTGCCAAACGAATACTTAATTAGGACTGGTTAAAAATGTTCAGTTGGAATTGATTTTTTTTTGCCCCCTTAGTTTTCTTCTTCTTTTTTCTTTGAACAGTTTGATTGAAAACCCTCCAGACTTTAAAATGTATAGTAAGCCATTTCAACTGCAGAGTCCTACTGTCCCACCCCCACTTTTTTCAAGGAAATCCTAGACATTTTTGATCAAACAGAGATCTTTTTATATTAAAAAAATCCATGTAATCAAAGACCATATGTTTTTTTTTCATGTGACTATAAGCTAGGCCTATGGGTCACTCATCAGGAGCCAGCTACCAAAGTGATAGCACCTGCCAGGTTGTATTATTATCCTATCCAATCTTCTGTAACATGGTTGCTCCTATATGCTCAGTGGTCATCTCCCCAACACGCAGCCAAAGTCTGCTGGCATTATGCCATTACCTAGCTTAAATTCATCTTCATTTCTTTTAATAGATGTAATAGATTTCGGGGATTGGAAGGGATCTTCGTAGATCATTGAGTCTGATCCCCTGCAGGAAAGAGCGCTGGGGTCAGATGGGGTCAAGTTTTCAGTTCACTCCTCCCCACTAGTCTGTGGCTAATGCTACCATCCCTACATGCCATTCTGATTTCAATCCAATATTAGCAACAATAAGATGCAGACAACTTTAAGGCTTATCCACATTCATTTTATATTGTGCTTAATTATACAAACAGCTTGTGATTTAGTGATTATGCCACCACTAATTATAAGGCAGCTATCATTCAGAGTCTAGCACAAAATCTGCACGTTCAGTAAATGAGCTTATTCTCGTGGATGCAACCTCTGGCCTGCAAAGCCATGGCATCCAGCCAGCAGGGCTCCTCATGGACTGGCAAATTGGGCATCAGGGGACTGGTGGCAATTAACCCTATCATCCCTCTCCCCTGCCAAATTTCCATGCCCTGCATGGCAGGGCTGGGACCCTATCGCATGTACTTCATGCGGCCGGTTTTGCTTAACAGCCATATCTAACTCATGGGCCTGGCACTGCCCATCTGGCCCATGGGGTGGTAAGGTTGGGCACCACTGCTCTAAATGGATTATGTTGTTAGGTTTTCATACCTGCTGTATACCTCGGAGTAACATAGGACTGGAAAGGTCCAGGTCTCTAGCACCCAGTCATATGAACGCATTCATAAGCATAGCCAGCTTCTTAAAACTAGTTAAGTTTTTCACCCCACAACTGATTGGAAAGTTGACACGGTGGTTGGGAAACTTCTAACACCAGCCTTTTTCAAGGTTGTCATGTACCCTTTTGTTCTGAAGTGATGTTGTTTGGCTTTAAAAAAAGTCACTTTCCCTCCTTTATTTTTCCTCTAAATTTATTCATAGAGACCCCCTCTCCTCTCCTTCAGCCTTCATTGCACTTGCTGGAACAAGCCTTTGTTTTTAAGTCTCTTCTTGTGAAATTGGTTTTTGCTTCCCTCTGTCATTCGAGTAGGTTTTCTTGTACCTATTCCAGTCTGAATTAATCTTTCCTGAACATGCTGATGTAGATTGGTACGTGGTACTCCAGATTAACTGGTTCCGGCTGCCTAATACTGTCTATAAACTTGGTGATCACTGAGATTGTACAGGCGCTGGTCTCAGGTTTGGTGTGCTTTGTGAAAGGAGTTTGATTCTGCTCCAGTCCTTAGAGGACAGGCATCCACATCATACAAGGAGCAACCCTGTTTGACACCAGTTGGTATTCTCCCTGGCACTATCATCATAGCTGCCAAATCCTCACTAGAAAGACCAAACTTTACCCTCTCACTGCTGTTGGTAGTCTACCGCAGTCGTGATTGAATCTCACTAGTGATTCAGTGTAAAGGAGTCTTTCGTTGTACACCGGTGGTGTGTGTCCTACAGGTAACGAATGGGTTTCATTTTCCAGGGATGTCCATCCAGCATGCTCCATGAGTATTAAGGCCTTACCCAACAAAGTATTAAAGTGCACACTTAACTATAGTGCATGCTTAAGAGCAATAGGACTTCAAATGGAATAATTCACCAGTTTAAAATCAAGAAAAAAAACAAACCAACCAAAAATTCCCACAATTTAAGTTTTGAAAGTTATCAGATTCACCTAAAGAACCGTGAAAAAATAAAATGCTCCCAACCAGTTAATTTTTGTCTTGCTCCTTAGTGAAATTCAGATGAAGTCTGAGCTCGTGCAATTGGGCAAATTCCATTTCGGATACTTGAATGTCTGTTTGGGATTTGGGAAAAAGGATGTGATAATGGTTTCAAGTCATGCGCACTATTATTTTGGAGCTTTGTTACACTGACACCTAGTGTAAATGGCCTCTTTTGCTACTTGCTTCCTTCTCATAATCCATTGGTACCCATAAGCAGAGTGTGGACTGGTCTGCTGCAGCTGGCTGTACTGACTGGATGTCCTTATCTGCTCTCTCCCTTGCCAGCGTCTCAGCCTTCATATGGTTTAACTTCTATTTAGACAACTTAAATTCCACTGAAATTCATCATTAGGGGTTTACACGCTTTTATGAAGGGTATAGGTCTGTGCTTATTCCTTAGTATGTCCTGGAAGGGTCACTCTGATCCACACCTTACTCATCCGTTTCTACCCATATACACCCAAACCTGGAAATATGGCAGCGAAGCTGCTCCGGAGATATCCCCATCATCTGTCAAATACAAGAGAGATGGAGATCCTGAAAGGAGCCACAGGGGATGGAGATCCTGAAAAGAAACCCCTAAATGTCACGCGGCCCTTGGTGGCTTGCCAAAAGTCAGTAAGCAGCCCTCCAGCCAAAATAATTGCCCACCCCTGCTCTAACTGGTTAAAACTGGGCAGAAATCTCAGCAGCGTGATCTCAGATTTCTACGCAAGTGGACAGAGTCAGGACAGCAATTATCAAGTGAAGTGCCCTGTGTTTCCAAAAAGTATGCCAAATCACAGATCCAGTGGTGATCATTTGATGTCTCCTTTGAGGATTATTTCATTCCTGTGCAAGTGAGGTCAAGAAAGATCAGGGACAGCCACAGTTTACTAAAAAGGACATTTCATTTTCACCCTGTTTTCTTTCCAGTTCTCTCTCTCCCCGTTAAGCACTGTACTATCCGAGCACCTCACTATGAATTAAGCAACAGAACTAGCATCTGTTACATACTGCTCACTCTTTCACCCTCCCTGCCCTCCAGCAGAGAAATGGATGTGCAGTCCCGTGTTTTCTTTTGGTAAGGATCTTTACCATACTTACAGCTTTACATTGCTAGAGGACAAGGCCAAAGAAACTTGCCTTATATTTGTGAGGTTTTGATAAGCCATAGCTCTCTAGGATGTTCATGCCACAGGCTCAGACTAGCCCTCAGGAAAACTCTCTCTCTCTCAGGCAGCTATATCCTTTATCCTAGAAAGTCCCGTTGTGCCAGAGGAGACGCATATTGGTGCTTTGGATGATCTTCTGAGTATGGTGGACCTACGACTACGCAGACCTAGGGATAAGCAGGTTATCTTGAGTATGACGTGAAACCATTATCACATCCTTTTTCCCGCATCCCAAACAGACATTCAAGTACCCGAGATGGAATTTGCCCAATTGCACGAGCTTGAACTTCATCTGAATTTCACTAAGGATATCGTGTGATAACCTGCTTTGAGTAACCGTTCCTTGTCAGGGCCCAGGCTAATCCCACCCAGAAGCCAAGATTCAGCATCTCAGTAGTGATCACACAGCATCAGCTTCAGCAAATTGAGGACTCCTGTCGAAACACGGAGGTAGTCAGCGGTGTTTGTCTGGAGTCAGGCAGAAGGCAGCGCAGAACGGTCCCTCGAGACTTGCATTTCTACCTTACAGACCGACTCAGAGAGGCATGAGTCATGGTAGGTAATGACCTACTTCAGCTAGGAGTCTGACAAAGTAAGTTGGCACGGATGATGACACTTCATGCCTTTCTAAACCAGTAAAGGCTCTAAGGTGCCACACGGCCCCCCATTCTCCCTGTCAAAACCCATGACAGTAGTGCATGTCATGAAAGTCAATCATATTGACCAAACAGCCAGACTGCAAGTCGTCTGCTTGTGTCTCTACACCACCTTTCACCACGTTGTTACAAGCGTTTGCACTCATTTATTGTCCCTTGCAAGATCTTTCATTGTGCGTGCGCCTTCAAGCAGCCGCACCACATAGTCCGAGGCTCTGCACCGCGGTCCATGCAAGCGAGACCGAGTGATCCAGGGCACGGATAGTGATTGCACACGTAAGGAGAAGGAAGGGGGTAGTAACCACATTTTTTTTCAGGAAAGTAGAGAGTATGTAGTAAAGGGGCTGTGAGGATTGCACAAGCATTTATAGTCCTGTTCACCTCCTGGGAATACACATGCAGGACCAGGGCCCCAGGGAAGACCCCGTTGACTTGAGTCTCAGTTGGTGCTGGGGTGTGTGGTTGCAGAATTAGCCCTGCATAGATAGAGGAATTTAAAGTGTGTGGAGCACTCCAGTGCTGGCCAAGGGCAGGACAATGACCCTCTCTCCTCCTGCACACTCAGAGCCAGTTCTGGAGGAAGACCACAGAGGGCTTGCCCCCAATCCCTTGCTCCCAGAGACAGAGGTATTCTCCCTGCCTCTTTTCTTTGCTATCAAACCAGTTCCAGGAGCAGCACTGAGACCATCCCTCTTTGCTTTCTGTTGAACAGCAGCAGCTTCAAGGGCCTACTTTATGATGAAGATCAACCCAGCTTGCATTCGAGGCTGAGCTGCTTGTGAGCATTTGCCAATGCTTTGCTGGTTATGAGCAATGACTTGTGCCATTTGAGAATCAAGGCTAGACGGGACCTCGAGACGTCATCTAGTCCAACCCCCTCGTAGGAGCTCAAATCAACGATCAGCGCCAGACAAACAGTTTCCACTCCACAATGATGCCATTTTTAGTGCTTTTCTGAACATTGTCCAATACAACTCATAGGCCTCTAGACGCTTTCCGTGTTTTTTTTCCCCCCAGTCGCTATCTGTTTAATAGCACATGGGAACCATCAAAAACCTCACTAGCTTATGATGCTCTCTAAGTACAATTTTATAGCCAGTTTAATGCTAACGATCAGCAATTACTGCTGGAAATCATCATAAAAAGGAATAAAAAGGCAGATAATTTATGTTTGAGTTCCTCTCCAGCCCAGTCTCAAAATGGAAGTGCACTGGAGCAGGTTTAAAGGGGGTGGATGTTAATTCCTTGTTCAGGGCCAGAAGCGACCCTGGGCACGTTCTCTACACCGGTGCTTACATGACTCGTGTTCATCAAATAGGTGGGGAGTATCGTGGCGTGAATGATCTTTCAGAGCCTGGAATTTGCATCTTACAGTCATAGCACTTAATTGGGATGTCTTCCTAATATTGCCACGGAGAGCTCGTTCTTGAGTGCTGATATTGCCATTAAATTAATTAGAAGCTAATCAGCTCATCTCCTTCCTGTGCTTAGACAACTCCTCCATAGAAAACAATTAGGGAGATTGAGCTACAAGTAACAAAGCTGCAGAATGGGTCAACCGACAATTCTTTCCCAGTATTTTAGTTATTATTATTGTTATTACTATTAGGCTCCATCCTGTAGACACTATTGAGTGCCATTTTCACCACAGTGAGGCCAGTGGGATTATTCCAGGATTGTGAGCTGTGTGGTGAGCAGATAATGTCTGTGGCATAGCGGTCAACAGTAGCTGAAATTTGCTCCTCCGCCAATTCTTAAGGAAATTTATGCTGAACATTTAAACCTCACAAAGCTTCAAGCATGCACAGTCCCCTATCCACGCCCCCAACCTGCTACCCAGGCATCCAGGGCAAATTAGATCCCTTGTGAAATTTTGTGCTTGGACCTCTGTACACATCCTTTTGTCCCCCAGAAGGGTCAATGCCAACCCACACCTATCTCTACCCCCATCAACATCACGACCAAGCGGCTCGTTGTGAACAATGATTTTGATCATTGTGATGTTCTTGTGAGGCTGGTTGATTATCCTCATTTTGCAGGTGGGGGTTTGCTGTCTCGAGTGATTTGACTTGACTAGTGTCACATGGGGAGCCTGTGGCACAGAGGAGCTGGCCTTACGTGGCCGAGTCCCAGTCTAAGAAATCTCTTTGCCAGACCATGCTTCCTATCCTACTCGGGGAAGTAAGTGTTTGCTAGTAAATGACTTGCTCAAAGTCACGCAGGAAATAGTGACACGGGCTAGACCTGCTTTAATCCTTAGGAGATTGGTGCCTGCCCAATGGTGGGAGTGTGCAAGAAGGGAAGCACATTCGGTGCTCACGTGACATGAAACGCATTTTAAATCCATCTTTTCTGCCCAGGACAGTAAAGGTGGGTCCAGAATCATGGCTAGTAGAACAGATCCAATCTCCAGGATGGGGGAGGGTGACTTAGGACACCAGGGTATTGGTAGATACCTGCTATAGGTATCTACCTGATCTGTGGCTTCCACGGCTGCACCTAGGAAGTATGGAGAGTAGACTGAAGATACAACAGGTCTGGAGAATATCAATGCATGCCGGGAAGACATGGAGAGATTCTGAGTGGCAGGATTCAATGCAGATAAAGCAGCACCTGCTGAGATGTAGGACGTGCCGGCTCGCTAAAAATATAGAGAACCTGATTAGTTAATTATTGCAATCCTGTTCTGTTCCATCTTGGGAGGAAGCAAGTAGTGAATATGGCCTGCTTGTTAAAATTTAAAAATATTCTCCTTCTCTGGTGCATCTGGCACAAGGTGTGAAAAATAGCACCCTGTCCTGTATCAGCAAAAAAAGGGTCTATTTAAGACACTGATACAAACGGCCTTTCCCCCACTCAGCTTTTCATCGTGGCTGGGGAGTGATGCCACATCCCACTGACAAGTACTGGTTTGCTTTCTTAGCACTCTGAGAATTGTTGCAGCCATTTCAGACAGCGTGCAAATACCTTTGTCAAAACTTTCCGTCCCTTTAAACAAAGGGATGCGAGATTGTTCACAGAGCTGGTGATGAGTGCTTCGAGGTTGCATTTTATTTACGGTGTCCTGTGCTAACATGTCTGCTACCTTCTGCTTTTTCTCTTCTCTCAAACTTTGCTCATTATCATGGACATGGGCATGAAAACAGGACGCATGTTACAGCCCGAGAATATGGCCGGGGTGTAGGTCAGTTTTATTTCTTGGTTGCTTTAATTTCTACGGGCCTGGAAGTGTTCAGTCAAATGCAAGGTGATGAGGCTCTGGCTCCAAAATGTCTCTTAAAAGAACAAAATTTTAAAGCTTGCTCAGATATATCTAAATGAGCTGTATTTGCACCTTTAGATACTCGCATAGTCCCCGTCATGGCAGCATCCGACTACCCTACAGGAGTTTGATGCATCTATCATCACCGCAACTTTATGAGCATGGAAAATACTGGGGATAGAAGTACGTTGAGATTAAGCAACTTGCCCACAGCCGCATAGTGTGTCCCTAGCAGAGGAAGGAGTCACTCCTGGAGCTCCCGGGCTTCCCAGCAAAGCCCTGATCTGGATTTCATATCCCACAAGGATCCCACGAAGAATGGAGATTGCTCTACCACCTGGAGGTATTTCAGAGCGAGAAGCTTCCCTTGCTCCTAAAATCAATCCAGATCAGAGCAACATGTCTGGAAGACAGTCAGAGCCCTGGTTAGACCATCCTGCTGTTGTTAGAAGATAACCTTTTCTCCTTCTGTTTAAACAAATGAGGTTTAATTACATGAAAGAAATGTAAATGTCTTTTAAATGTCTCCAGCTTTGCAAATCTCTTTGGGTCCCCAGAGTTAGCAGTCCACTTTGTCTAATAATGTATCAAATAGTCACCTGTCTCCAGATGTGGCTATAGTAAATGCTAAACCTGAGTCAGAGCGGCAGAGCTAGAGCGAGGCATTGCCAGATAGGCTCTTGCCTGGTACGTTTGGAAAGAACACCCTCAAATAAAGAGAACCAAGGACACCAAAAGGTCACCAGTATGTTTGGGGGAGGTTATTCTTTCATGTTTCTTTAGCAAGGCAAATTTCCCTATGATTTCCTCAATCACCTTTCCAGACCATTTGATGTTCCTATATTATATGTCAAACAGATCCAGTCCTACCTAGCAATGAGCTCTTTCCAGTGATCTATATTTTTAAACCGCACCCATCGTTCTGGTATTTGAGCAATTTGCACCGAGATCTGCTGGGCTAAGCTTGCACTGGGCGCGTCTACATGAGATGCTTACCGTGCAGTTGACTAATTAACTGCACAGTAAATGTCTCAGCATGCACACATCCGCCCCTATTAGGGCACATGACACTAAAACTCCAAAGCAGGGTAGTACTGGTGCTGAAGACTCCTGCTGAGGAGCCTTTTTGTACGTAGTAGCGCATGTGCAGGTGCTGACCCAGCTGGCTGGGCACAAGGGTGCTTCAGCGCAGGGGCCCTCATATGCCAGCCAGCCCTATTAGGCATATTAGGGTGAGGTGTGCTCCCAGAGCCACTCTAATTACCTGGAGCATCTTGTGTATCAGTGTCCCTGTGCTGAAAAATGGCAGCGGAGGCGTTTTAACTAAAGCTCATTAACACCACTTTTCAAAGCAGGGATGCTCATGCATGAGATGCTGGGGTCTGCTGGAGTACGGTAATTACCATGCTCTAGCAGGCTGGATGAAATCAAGTCTCCTCCGACGTGCTGTAATTGTGCCTGCTCCAGCCCATAGACCCTGGCTGGAGCAGCCTCAGGGTTGCTACGACCTGGCTCAATGTGCTGTGGTCTAGGCGCAAATGCAAACTGTGCACTTGAGAGCTTTCCAGGAGCAATAAAAAATAATCAGCTCTTATATCGTTTAAGTCACTGCTCTGAGTTTACCAGGGCTAATTCAGATGCTGGGCTTCACCCAAAGGCTGTTTCTGGGTGCTGGAGGGAGTGGTAAGCGTTTCCCAGCCTTCTAACTCCAGAGACTAAGTTCAGCCTTGTGCTGCCAAAGGGGAAAAAAACCCATTAAATTGGTGAAGATAACTTTAAAATTGCATCTAGGGCTTCCTAGGAACCCTCCCCAAACATCTTCTTGGCGTGACAAGCTGAATCAGTGCATGCCCCTGCCTCTCCTGGCCTTCACCAGCCCCTCTTTCCCAGCTATCACCACCTTACTGTTCAGGTTATGATCAGCAGCTATGAGATTTGATATGGACTTTGCAAAGGCAGGGATGACACCAGCAGGAAGTGGCATAGCCTAGAGCTGAATTCAATCCCGATTATATTTGACTGCTTTTCACAGATAACTATGCCTCATTGTCACTGGGAGTGATGGGAACGGGGCGTTCCTTGGTAAGAAGGAACTAGCCCACGTATATCCAGATTTACCTTCCCAGAAATCACACCCTTATTAATGATTATGAAAATGCATTGAAAAAATTAAAAGACTGAGATGAGAGCCTCCAAATTTTAGCCCTACACAATTCATTGCCTATTTTGAGGACAGACATGTTTCCAACATGCGGGTTGTTATGCTCTCTGCACTGTGTTACACGTTTCAGTTTCCTCCTTAATTTCACCTCTGGAGTAAGAGCAGCATATAATGAGATGGTTTAAAATGGGTATGTGCTGGGTCTGTGTCAACCTTAACTGTTGTTCATATATTTCATATTCAGTTCTTGCTCTAATACTCCAACTGGTGGAATGATTGCATTAACAAGATGAATAGATTCTGCCTAGCTCATAATAAATGAACTGTGGAAAACTAGCATAAAACCTAGTGAGTAAAAAGTCATCTCTCAGACCAGAACTGAACAGGATTTCTTGTAATATGGATTATATAGGGTTGCACTGGAGGGAGTGCATCCTCTCAATGCTATGGGTTCACACCCCAGGTCTTCCATCCATCCTTTGCAAGACCTCAAGAGACAGTTGCATGAGGCCTAACCCCCCAAAAATGGAGGCTTAAAGAAATTAAAAGTTGCTGCCTCCCTGGTGCCTAGCATGAAATGCATCTGCGGAAGAGTGTTCACATCACATATCACATTGCCAAATCAAGTTTGCCCCTTGGTTACTGATCTCAACAGAACAGACAAGGATGCGTGGACCAGAGCTCAGCTGTCACTTAGGGGGTGAAGGATGACACGTGTAGACTGGTGCAATTGGATTTACACTAAAAGTGGCAAACAGGCCGTGCAAACCCCTGAGGGATAACTCTGATCCAGCAGACAATTACTCCTAAGCGGGGCCGGACTCCACCTGTGCATATTGCACCGGGTTTCGGTGTGGTCTCTCCATAATCAAACCAGGCTTTTACTTCCGTCTCACACTGCCCAGTGACGAGGATATTGTAATAGTGCCTACTATGAGAGCTACTCTGGTCTGCTCTGCCTGACGAGAGGTTTTTAAACCCTAAAGCTTGCTAAATTTGTTCCCCACAACTATTTAAGTTGATCTAAGAAAAGATATCAGATTCACCCAAAGAACTTTGCCTGGATCCCAGCGTACTTAATATCAGTACACACAAGAAATCCCCATGAATGAGTCTGGAGAATGTGCTTAAGCAGCGAGATAAGCATCCAGATGTTTTTTAAAGAGCTCAGCACCCAGCAAACTCCGGTGCCTATAAATGGGAGTGGAGCTATCGTGTGGACAACCTGATCTCACCTAGGCACAGAGAAGGGGCTAAATTCTCCCTTTCACAGGCTTATGGGTCAGGAGGCCGGCGCTGTTGCTGGCTGCAGTGTCTATCTTTTACAAGCAAGCAGAGGCTTGTCAAGCCAGCGCTTCTCTTGAGGTCCGAAATGACAGACATATAAATATATACCCCAAAATACATAATGAGAAGCACAGATGGAGGGAAAGCATTATGGTAGTTTCCCTTAAATTTGAGAAAACCCCATGTTTCATGCTGGAGTCCAGACGACGTCACAGCATTAAACAAGACGTTCCCTTCTTTTGACAATCGCAGAAGTGAAAGGAGCTGAATCTAAGCTTACCACTGCTCACACGCTGCCCTCCTTTGGATTAAGACATTGGGCTCCTGCCTTGTCCAAGAAGGACATGAACTCCTGATTCAGTCTTTCCTGATGAATCCTATCCATGGGTGAGGACTTTTAAATCATGCAAAGCACAGTTTCTGGGAGAGCAAGAGAGGGGCTGTTGATACTGCCATTTCCTGCCTTGGGTTTTGTCATAACTGTTTCATTATTTAACCTGTTTTAAGCAAGAAGTGGAAGTGAGAGCAGGGACGCTCAGCTGACGGGCAGTAGGGCCTTGCTATGGTCAAGCCGCAATTTCAGACACTAATTAGTAGCGACTGTAAGCTGTTCCCAGCTATTAGCTCTTCGGGGGCCTATTAAAATGATTTGTCATCTCAGGGTCCAATCCAGAGTCTGCGAGAGCCCAGCTTTGGATCAGCATTGCTCCTAGAAGACAAAAGCCCTAATTTGCCACCATGGTTACCACTCAATGACATTGTTAATCGGCAACATCAAGAGAGAGGCCATGAATTGAGGAGACAATGGGAAACGAATCATTGTTACAGTTGCCTTCAGGGCCATGGAGGTGTTAGCTTTGCAATGATGGCATAAAAGATTATTCTTTGAAAAGGAGAACAAAACCAATATACCTTGGACAGAAGCAGTGCAATCTTCCCCATCGTGCCCCGTTGACATGCCCTATAGAGGGAACACGTCAGAGGAAACGTTGGTCTTTCTTTACGTTGTAGCCTCTTTTATTCAGCCTCCCAAGACAGGAGATGCTGTGCTACCTGTGTATGCCAGGACAGGGCTTGGATGAGACCAGTCACCTAGTTCATGGAAGCTGCTCCAAGAGCTGGTGCATGGAAAAGATCGGATTTGAGATGAATCAGATTTAGGCCCCAATTTAGACATGAAGAAGCTTCGTATCTCTTACCAATTTCCTATAGCATCCCAGTTTCCAATGGGGAGTTTTTAATTTTGTCCTATTTTGTTTTTCTATTTGTTATTTTCATTACAGAAATGCAGAGCAAGCATCGTGCCTCCTAGGCGCCAAATGAAGAGCTGCAAATGAAAATTTATGCAGATAATAGGCAAGCAATAAAGGAAATGAAGACAATAATTTATCCAGTAAGATGGGAGATGCTCAACTTGTTTGACTCCAGCAAAAGCTCAAATTGTAATTGATGTCCATAAAAAAAAAAAAAAAAAAAAAAAAAAAGGTATAAATCAGGAGGGAAAACTTCCAGTCAGACAATGTCAACCCCAGTGCTTTGTTCAGTGGCTAATTGAGTTATACACCGTGATGGGCTGAAGGTGGCATTTGACTATTTATTGGTGTAGAGACAGATTAAGTCTTTGATTCAATGTCGAAGCTCAAGTTTCAAGGTTTGAAGATGCCAAAAATCTTGTCACTATTTTTGCAGAAAGTCTGGGAATCAGCCACTGACCAGAGGTCCATGGTCTTTGGCCATGTGCAGAAGGCACCTAAGGAACAGATAAAAAAAAGTTTCAAGTAAAACAGAGATCATTTTTGGATATAGGAAGCTAAATTAAGAAAATTCAAATCCAAATCAACTCTAACAAGAAATAATGCCTAACTATTTTGAAGTGAGGGTGATAAACTATTGGGTAAAAAAACCCAAACAAACCCTATTAGTGAAAGTGGAAAGTTTTCCATTTCCTGAAGTCCTTGCATAGGGACAGGACCTCTGTTTTTTTGGTAGATATGCTCTGGTCAAGACCAAGTACTGGGGCTCAAGACAGGAGCAACAGGACACAATGGTCTGGCCCGTTTTCTCTGGGAAGTCGAGTTACCATGAGCTAATGGTTCCTTTTCTATGAATTTATGTGTTCCACGTATTTCAGGTACCAGATGGCAGGGTTTTGCATCTTTCCCACGTTTCAACACCACAATTCCCATAAAGAAGCCACATGCGTATTGCTGGGTCCAAATGCCTGTGTTCACTAAATAGACATGACCATACAAAAGCAACCTGCATAAGGCTGCTGTGCTGGCAATGTAGCGGTCAGAAATCCCTCTGGGCTCCACTCCTTGGGAAGAGAGTCTTCTTTACTCAGTCATGATGTCTGAGCTGAGCTTGTACTTCTGCAGCAACCCTCTCCAGATTTCCTCTGTTCAGGCAGTTAAACCTCGCCTAGGACAATTGCCAATGCCACAGGTGGGTTTCTGGCAGCTTCCAAAATGAAGAACGCAGTACTTACTTAATGCCAGAGGCCACACAAACTATCCAGATGGCTACTACTGTATAATAAAGCAGAATACCCAAGTCCTCCTTTTATCCCAGGCATTGATATTGTGGCATGATTGCAACAAAGTCACCCAGATTTATTTATTTTTTGTTCCAAAAAGTGCAGATAAAGGGAACTGCAGTTAAAAATTTATATATATAATTTTGATGAGCGCATTGGAGATCTGTAGTTTAAAATCCTCCCTTTAAGAACCTGTTATTCATCATTATACTCTAAACATCTGGGTGGGGAGAGCCCACGTGTAATGGGCATGCAGGAAATTGAAGTTACTAGCATCAGGCACCATTCGTGAGGAAGGTTTGATTGAGTGATTGCAGCAATCAAGAGATTTGTATGCAGTTCTCAGTGGCCCAAACTTGGTCTGTTTATGACCAAATGCATCCATTAAGCATATTCTAGATGCAAGCTTGGATCCTTACATGACAGCCCCTTCTTACCCTATGCATCTTGGATGTCTTGCTTCATGCATATCAATGGGCTTAGTTTAAAAGCATATCTGCTTCACAGGGAGGGACTTCTAAAGCCTTCTGGCTCATGGAAAAAAGAAGAAAAAAACCCCCAAACCCAACACCTACTCCTAGCTTGCATCAAGAGCAGTCACTGCTATTCACTTCCCACATATTCCTTCTCTTGGGCAAACAATATCCTGGATCAGCAAAAACACAGCAAATTTCTCTTCTGATTGAGGAAAGAAGACAAGAAGTAAAGATCAGGGCCAGGGGCCACTCCCAAGCAACAACTCAGAGCAACCTGCCAGGGGTGAGTATTCTTCAGTCCAAGTTGTGAGAGTAAGTGAAGTATATTCAAGTCTGATCCAAAGTCCCCAGAGGGGAACCAAATCTATTTACTTCAGTCTGCTTTGGATCAGGCATTTGTTAATCAGAGGGGGATAATCAATAGAAATGGCTTAGTAGGAGGCTAGTTGTGCAACAGGCTCTAATTGACCTATACACAACATGAAGCTGCTAAATACTTTGTCTTAATTTCAGTGGAAATCAGATCAGATCACACCCAAACAACAAATGGGGGGTAAATTAAGTTCATTCCCCAACCCTTGCAAAAAGGCAGAGTTTTTATTAGGTCTTCCTACTCAAAACAGGAGGGTTTATTTTCTCTTTCTACTTGTTCAAAAGAACTGAGTGCCAGATTTCCTCCTGCAGTGGTAGGGGCAGCACTTGGTTGTCTTGGTTCTCCAGTGCTGTCCCAGTACTCCAGCTACCCAGCAACACCCCTTACAAATATTACACAAACGTTACTTAAATTTTTTTGGGGGGGGAAAAAATAATTCTAGTTTGTCTAATAAGAGATATCCTCTCTACCACAAGATCTGATTACAATTACATAGGCAGTTGCAGCGAGCCTGCCTCAGCTTCCCCTTTAGCACCACCACCAGCAGCCCTCTATCTGCTTGTCAAACACCACCAGCTCTCTAAAGGGATCTCCTTGGTCAGAGCAGCATTCAGTACACCCTCCCTCAGCATATCGCAGGGCTTGGTAGAAGGACCTAGGTCCATCCATTCCTCAGAGTTTTAGCCCAGAAGCCCTACATGAAACGGTGTAGAGCAGTTCCTTCACTGCTTAGCAGCTTTCTACCCAGTTTCTTTTGAAGATACTTCTTTTAACTGATCTTGATCTCCTCTTCCCCCACAACCTTGTGCATCTCCCTTGAAGCCCACTCTCCTGTCACCAGCTCCTCTGCCTCCCTGCAGGACCCCCTCAGCTGGGTTATAGCAGCTATTTCTTCTCCAGAGCTCTAGTCAACTTAGATCATAGCAGTCTCCTTCCTAAAAGTCTCAGATGGGCTCCACCTTACAGACAAGTGCTAGGGTTTTCTGCCCTAATAGCATAAGACCTCCTTCCTAACCAGTTCCCTGGGGCTGGCTTCCTCCCTTTTAAATGCAGGTGTAGTAGTTGGGGCTAATTGAACAGGATTGCCTAAACCTAAACCACCTGGTTGCTAAAGGGGGCGGCTGCTCTGTTCCTCCCGCTGTGATTACACTCAGTGAAGTATCCAGAAGCAGATAAATGTATGGATCGTCATTAGGAGAAGTGAAACAGTAAACAGCTGTGATTGCTTAGGAGAACCCTTCCCTTTGAGTCACTGTTGCTCCTGGACCAGAGGCCACCATCTGAAGTCTTTATTCAGGAAAAGCTTCCACCCACAGAAATGATTCTGGCTGATATCCATCCAGTGCTGGATGATATCACAGCAAGGGTGATAAACTATTGGGTAAAAACAAAAAAAACCCCACCATCAGTGCAAGTGGTAAGTTTTCCATCTCCAGAAGTCCTTGCATAAGGGCAGGGTGTCTTTTTGGTAGACATACTCTGGGCAAAACCAAGTACCCATACAATGATCTCAAGACCTCTACCATAATTAGTTAATCAGCCTACAGCGATTAGTTAACTAACCTTCATGCAAACATGTTGCAACTGGGGAAATCAAGGCACAGAGACATTACCCAACTTTTTCTGAAGCCTTACGGTGAGTCAGCAGCAGAACAAGGTGCAGGACCGGTCAAATCTTGCTTGTTATCCCCCGGGAGCAAATGACTGCCATTGCTGGAAGCAAAGTATGTGCTCTGCTCGTGTTGTAATAAATGTTGGCTTTCCCCTACCTCTCCAAAACAAAAATTAAATTAAATAAAATTAAAAAAAAAAGGATATCTGGCTTTGTTTTGCATCCCAGCCAGGAAAAGAGAAGCTTTTTAATCACTTTCAGACTTCCAATTAATCGGCTGAGCTGTTGGGCTCATTTCTTCAGTGGCAACGACCTACCTAATCAATAGTTGATTTAATTAAAGATCTTTGACAAGATAATACTGAGATTTGCAGGAGTTCACCACTAACTGTCCCTTTGGCTCAGCCAATGGTTCCTCCTAGCACCAGATAGGAACGTCATCTTGCCCACCGAAAGGGCAAAAGCTGGAGGCGGCGTTCTGTGGAAGTAGTTATATTTACCATTCCCCAATTTTTCTGCTGAGAACATATGCAGACAAATAACTAGTATAAACTGCCACGGCTCTATTTCAGTGACTAGAGTGATGCTGATTGACTCCATCTGTTTAAAACAAACAAAAAGCCAAAACACACAACCAGGACATCAAAAGAGCAACCAGCAAACCATACCATGGGAGGGTTGGTCCGCAAGGGAATGTACCTCGACGGATGAGATACAAAGATGATATACCAGTTCATTTCATTGATGCTACCAGGTGTTAACTGGAGGCAGCAGATTGGCACCTTCCCTTCAGGCTATGTTGAAAAACATGCACTGATTAAAATCGTTTGGATTCCACTGTCGTCTTTGGATGATCTCACATATGACAGAGCCTGGTTCATATGAATTTAATAACATTATCAGAGCAGGCTCTGGCTCATAATTTGATACAACAGCTAGGAATCGTGGCCAAAGCTTATTTTAAAGACCATATGCTAGCTCCCGTGGCGATGTAAACAGAGGCATTGCTCCTAGCCACATATCGACTGGAGGGAATGCCGTGAATGCCAGCACGTCTAATGAACTAAGAATATGAATCCCATGCAATGTTTTAAAAAGTCTGTTCTTTGAAAACCAGATACAAAGTCCACTGAAGTTGAGAGATGACTTTCCACTGACTCCAATGGGCTCTGGTTGCAGAGAGGAACCATGCTGACGTAAGCAGAAAAACTCTTGGGCTAATGTCAGTTTGCAGGGCTGGCATAGCCCTTAACAGTATGTGATGGTAGTGTG
This sequence comes from Caiman crocodilus, assembly GCA_030014935.1. Taxonomy (NCBI): domain Eukaryota; kingdom Metazoa; phylum Chordata; order Crocodylia; family Alligatoridae; genus Caiman; species Caiman crocodilus. The sequence goes on along the minus strand of JAGPOW010002742.1, from coordinate 19,771,958 downwards.
TAGGTGTGTTTGTGGGTGTAGCAGGTATAGTCGCGAGCATGCCAGTGGGGATCAAGATTATTACAGATTGACAGCAAAGATATGAATAAAGTGGAAAAAGAACCGAGGTGACAAAGCGGGATATATTGCACTCATACATATCCCACCGATCTAAGCTGGGGATCAGTCTTCCCTTATTCTTCTACAGTATTTTCGACTCTCTCCCCCAATTAAAGTGCTTCTGCGCATTGTGGCTCTACCAGTCTCTCTCCCTCTGTCCCTTTTCCATCATGCAGTCCTAGGCTCCTGTATTCGGAGATGCATCTGCCAGCTATGGGAATCCATCCCCTCTGGCGTGGGCTCAGCGTAACATTAGCTGCTTGGTTGAGTTGCTTTGCCCTGTTCTCTGTCATCCGTCTCCCAAGCGTGGAATATGCAGGTGTCAGTGGGAACCGAGTAGGGAATCGCCTGCTTGTTGTATCGTCTGCACCAGCATCTCAGGGGGAGGACGTCTTCTGTGTAAATGGAGCGCCCCGTGTCTTGGAGAAGCTGGGAAACTGATGATTCCCCACCGGGCAGAAGGACACGGGCTCAGTGCAGCTGCTAAAATGAACATTCATTTTCCTCCGCTTCATGGCACTGCAATAGCTTCTACGCAAAGCACCATGCCCGGGCTGGCATTGACAGTTCTGGGATTGAACCAGATCCACTGACTCATTCATTCTTCTGCCAGAGGTAGGGTGGATGTCAGCCTGCCAAAGCATCCTTCCGCACGGTTTGCATCACCAGCTGCAGCCCTGCTGATCTCCATTGCCTGACTTCAAACCTGCAATGCCATTTGCTGCAGCTGGCCGGACTTATCACTACCTAGGGAATGGGGGTCAGGGAACAGCAACCAAATGCTCTGCATTTCTATAACACGTCTCCTTGACCAAGCTCACAACGTGGGGCTGTCTGGAAGAATGCAGCCTGCCAACACCTTTGGAAGAGTGACATTGTCCTTGCATTGCAAATGAGGAACTGAAGGCAGGTGAGCGCGGCGTCGGGCCGGGTGGCTCAGCTGAGGTGGCACAAGAAGTACGGGACAAAACCAGTAACTTGAAACAAAACTTAGTCCCAGGTTATAATTCTCCCCCACTAGGCAGAAGCTGCTAAAACCCTGACATTTAAAAGCTGCAGACCCTGAGCTGTTGATTTGGAGTTTCGAAATGGTTGCCCAACTTTTCTTTTTTTTTGCAACTCAAGGTACCAGAAACGTTTGGCTATTCCTGCTGATAGTCCTCAGCAAAACCCGCACGTGTGATATTTCCTTCTGTGACGGGGGTGGATTCTCCTGAGACCCCCAGTCATGAGAGGTTTGGCCAAGTGTCCAAATCCTCGATAGGTTTCCTCAAGCAAGACTGAACTGCAGCCCTTTTCTGATCCTCTCCTTTTACTTGTGAAGACAGGGAGAGGCAGTGGCAACCCTGAACATTTTATTAGAAACAAAAACAGAGGCAGTGCACTCCAGGTTGAGGGAGGCTGGTAAAACAGGCAACTCCCATTAATCCAGGCGCGCACTGCTGCTCGTCCACAATGACTGGTAGAATAATTAGCTGTAGCAGCTAATCATCGAAGAACATATACACAATTTAATACAGGTAAAAGGACCAGGGCTTTACTGTGTCAACTGTTCTGTGACAGCTGCCCACATTCATGCTTTTATCCATGGAGAGAGGAAACCAAACCTGTTTTTTTTCATTGAAGGCTAAACTCACAGTTTAGCTTCCCCTTACTGAGGCATACGACGGTGGCCATGGGTGATTATCATAGATCACTTGATGTGTAACCCCCTTTTACCCTGTGGTAAACTGTTTGTCTAGCCGTACTCTGAATATGTGACATACTTAATTAATGCAAGAGAACAAAGACAGAAACTTTATCTTTGGGTAGTCATAATCTTTGGCCACTTATGAAGATTTTTGCCATTTGGAGGTAGGTGTTCAAAGGTACAAATGCAAACCTACAATTGAATTTCCAGGCAAGCTGGGTGCTGAACTGCCTTGGAAAATGTAATCCCTAGTCCAGCCCTACATTTTCATCATGAAACATAAAAGAATGCCCAGGGGAAAAGTAATTATTTATTCTATTACTAAGCATATGGTTTAGGACAAGGTATCCCACTGCTACTCACTGGTTGCTATGGATTATTATTTGTATTACAATAGCACAGCCAGAGAACAGGGCCCCAGCGTGCTGAATGGTCACTTAGGGTACCTCTACTTTGCACAATGCCATGCAATGCCTAAGCTGTCTTGGAAGGAGCTAACTCCCTGTCAAACACAAAACAGACACTGAGAAACAGGATATACCGATAATCGCCTGGGAAGAATGCTGCATTAACACAAATTACACTGCTTCTGGAACCCGAGCCAGGTCGGTCAGAACTGGCGTGGACATCTCTGCAGATCACTGCATAGTGTCTTGTAAATGTACACTGAGTAAGAGCTTACCAAATAGACAACAGGAGGAAAAATGTTACCGGCTGCATCTGCATCAGGGGCAGGCAAGATCCCCCCACACCCACAACCCTACACCTCTCTTTCCCCCCACAGACACACCCAAACCCTCCTCTACATCCCACATACTCACACAACCACAGCTCCCCACAAACCTATACCTCTCCCACTCCCCCACAACATACAAGAGTAAGACTTGACTTTAAGCTGTTGTATACAATCACCTTTATGTACACTACACATGCACATTTAAACCAGAACAAAAATATTTTTAAAAATCAATTAAGGAATGTTGTAGATGGTCACTTTTTAGAATATAATTTGGTATCTTTCTAGTTCCAAGATGGTAAAACCCTTTGCTGATAGGAGTATGTGAGGGGAGAGACGTCTCACGGCAAAGGTCAGGGGTTAGGAGGCAGGACTTCCAGTCATAATATGGTGACCAGGAGGCAAGGCACCTGTCAAGGGGCAGGGCTACCCATGCAGCCCTTGACAGCTTGCCAAAACTCAGTGAGCGGCCCTCCACCCAAAAGAATTGCCTGCCGTGGTCTGTGCCAGACTGTGCAGTTGGTATTGTGCAGCCATTTAGTACTTGCACAAGCAACCAGCATTACTGTGCAGTACCAGTACTTGCCTAGTAACCAGCATTACTGTGCAGTACCAGTACTTGCCTAGTAACCAGCATTACTGTGCAGTACCAGTACTTGCCTAGTAACCAGCATTACTGTGCAGTACTGTTGCCACATGTTGTTTTATCCAGGTGCTACTATGCAGTAGCAACAAGCTACTGTGCAGTAGCTCATTACTACTGTGCAGTAGCTCATTACTACTGTGCAGTAGCATCACATCACAGTTAAAACCCCCCAGTGCTACTGTGCAGTAGCGTCTCATGGAGACACTTCTGTCTCCATTTTTACTGGTGGGGAATTGAGGCTCATGGCTATCAAGTTGTGTGTCTATGGACGCACTGGAATTCCAATGCACAGCTGCTCAATTAAGCAGGTTTCCTCATCTTCCCCCCGTCCCTTCCCACAAACCCAACCTTCCTTTTGAGGAAAGATTATTCAGCAGTGAAGAATTAGTCAAGTGGATCAAGCTAGATAAATTTCTTAGCCAACCTAAGAAAATACCAGAACTCTTGAGGATCATGTCATTAACAGTTATATTAAAATCCACGTTTCAGTTTCACCAAAATAAGGATGTAGAAAAAAAGACCTTTGAAGAAGAAGCAATTAGAAGATAAAATAACTGGCTGGGAAACAATGAGTACTATACGTACCAAAAAAGGTGTATCAACCGTATTCTTGAGTGAAGACAATGTGTTAGGGGACATTGAACCCTATGTACCTAGTAACTGCTGCTAGTTTCTTTGCTTCATCATGAACTTTGTATCTTTTCTAGTTATTTTTCTTATCATTTCATGTAATATAGCACAAGCTCCCTGAATAACACAATAACACTTATATTATTTTGAAGCTATCAAGGAAACTTATTTAAGTGAGGGGAACGCCCCCCCCCCCCCAAGTACTTCATTGTCAGAAAAATTCCTGGGAACTATGATAGCAAAAAAAATTAAATCATTCACCGGTTGTGAAGAGTTCAGGTCTTATTTCTGACTCATTAGCACAAGGGCTAGCACTCACTACATTCCTTTGGCAGCAGGGCAGTGATCTCTCATTCATAAAAATATTGAATTATGGAAGTGATCAATGTAATGCAACGCTGAAGTAGCTAAAGCCCAGAACATCATGTTCCACATGCACAAGAGAAATGAGGGCAGCAGTGGTAGATAACAGGTGGTGAGTTTGCTTTCATGATATTTTAACTGTAAATACTGTTACTAATAAGTCAGTCCATGTCCTGGAGGAGCTGTTTGGTCTATTTTGAAAATACTAGGTTAAATAAACCCCACACCAAATGAACAGGGTTTTTTGACTGATTTCTGGATAGGTAATGGCACTAATAATAATTAATATAAGAAGTGCCATAGTGGGTCCATCTGGCTCAGTCGCCTGTCTCCAACAATGACAGGAGCAGATGCTTTAAAAGGGAAGTTTATGTACTGTAATCCGTACCCCTCATACCTTTCCTGGCATGAACCGTCATTAGTTTAGAGATGCCACAGGTACACCCCTGACTGCTTTGTTTAACAGCTGATCTTTACAGGAGCACCTGTTATGAACAAGGTGTTGTCCTTGAAAAAGATGGTCCCCGACACGAGCTAAAGAACGACAGACGGAGGTTAGGGAAAAGATATACTGGGGGAGCTATGGGCAAGTGAGAAACAGTTCACACGCAGGTTCATTTGATTCACTGTGATCAGAATGGCAGGAGTCAGGTTTTAAGAAGTGCCTAAATGCAATCAGGGTAGGAGCCTTGCCGATGAGGCCAGGGAGGTTGCACCTTGTACACGGACCCTCTGGAAGGAGGTGGTTATACAAGGAGTAAATTCTACTCCCTAGCAAGACACAGGGAACAATACCCCATGTAGCACTGCTGTTAGCTGGAGAAACAGCGGCCCAAAGTAGGGCTATGGTGCTTTACAACAGTGGCAAATATGGACGATGGTATGTGCTCACTACAGCTGGCATTTCAGCATCCAGAAAGTAGGCATGGCGCGGTATTTTAAATGGAATGAAAACACATAGGGATTCAGGTATACGTGAGTTTTTTACATGCAGATGCAGAGAACCCGAAGAATCAGAAATTAAAAAGAAAGAGGGTCCACCAAAGGTCTGCACAAGGACAGGTGCCTTTGTTTTATTCATAATCTGAGGGTGAATAGAGGTTGCGGAGGAAACAAGTTTATTTAGGTTGGAAAGGTTGCCCCTCGGGGATCGAACCAAGCTAGACGGAAGATCAGCTTGATGGCGTGTGGAAGGGACTGTGGGCAAATGCTAGGTAATAATGCACATGGGAAGGAATGATAGGAACATTTCGTACTCACGGCTGGGTTCAAAACTAACTAACCACTCGGGGAAAATGTCCGTGCCATTGTTACAGGCAGCTCTGCTCCATGTTCTCTGTTCAAAACAAGCAAATAAAATGTTAGTAGGCATTAACAATGAATGTGCAATATCACTTTGGTATATTAAAAAATCAAAGCAAGTATGAGGCTGACTTTTGGAGACTTCATATTTTTCCTGGCCTGCAGAAAACAAGGGACTGTTTTTATGACAGGGACCCTGGGTTACTCAGTGGAAACCATTCTGCAGTGCAGGGAGCATGCCGAGGAAACAAATGGAAATTTAAGGCTCTGGGACTGAAATGGAGAAAGAACCAGAGCAGATATATTATATATCTATAATATATTTAGTATATTATATATTGATATACATTCTTAATAATCTGCTTTCATTTTAATATAATTTAAAAGCCCAGATGCATGACAGATAGATCCAAGGAGGTGATACTTCCCCTCCATGTGGCATTGGTGAGGCCACAGCTGGAGTACTGCGTCCAGTTCTGGGCGCCACACTTCAAGAGGGATGTTGATAGACTTGAGAGGGTCCAGAGAAGGGCCACTCATATGATTAGGGGCTTACAGGACAAGCCCTATGAGAAGAGACTGAGGGACCTGGACCTCTTCAGCCTCCGCAAGAGAAGGCTGCGAGGTAATCTCGTGGCCGCCTACAAATTCGTCAGGGGGCTCAGTAAGGGATCGGCTCTATTCACCAGGGCGCCTCTTGGAGTAACAAGGAATAATGGTCACAAACTGACAGAGAGCACATTTAGGCTAGATATCAGGAAAAGTTTGTTGATGGTAAGGGTGGCCAAAATTTGGAACAGGCTTTCAAGGGAGGTGGTGCTCTCCTTTACCTTGGGAGACTTTAAGAGCAGGCTGGATAGGCATCTGGCTGGGGTCATCTGATCCCAGTGCTCTTTCCTGCCCAGGCAGGAGGTCAGACTCGATGATCTATTGAGGTCCCTTCCGACCCTAGCATGTATGAATCTATTCTTCAAGCACTTTGGAAGAGAGTGTAAGTGTAGAGGAGGGCTCGGCATGCCTCTTTCCCTGCTATAAATCTTAGATATTTTCCATGGTTGGTTCTGATTGTGAGTCAGGATCTTCTGTGTGTACGGCTGCAATGAGCCTCTATTTGGGACATGTAAGTGCTGCCTAAATGAATAATTCCAGTTAAACATGTCAAATGTTATTTATCAACCCAATACCGCCTCTGATCTCTCCAGGGCCTTTGGACAGTGCACACTTTAGTTCTGTAGGAGGCATCGCACACACAACATTTGGAGATATTAGGACTCTTTTTCATACTCTATATGTTTGTTGGTCAGAGGGAGGATGAGTAGGAATGTCACATGAGCCCATCTTTTACTGCAGAAGTCAGGTGTTCCAGGTAAATATGATGTTAATGCATGCTTCATATTTGAAACAAACTGACTTTCTCAAGGCTTGGACTTGCAGGAGTGTGTCAGCCCCAAGCTCAAGTCCCAGCTATACTGAAGCCTTGGTTTTAATCTTTTCACTGCTGTGCTCCTCTGGGATAATGTAGGTCACTGGGCTCAGGACAGAGCAAGTAAGCCTTGGGGACATAGTACATTGTCAGCCAAGGGAACAGATTCAGCTACGCAGGTCAGAGGGATCTAGGGTCATGCCAGCTTTAGGAAATACTACTGACCATTCCTCTTCAAAAAAACCCTTTATCTAGTATCAATGGGCTTCCCTATACATGCCTTGCCTACCTGAGTCTGCAGTGAGCATGCTCCAGACCCAGATCACCAATGAGGCTCCACTGAGCTCATTGCCAGGGCCTGTTCTCAATCTCTTTTGGACTGAGAGTGGCTTTCAAGGCAAACCCTAAATAGCTTCATTAATAGCTAGAGTCACATGTGCTCAACCCCATTTGTATTGCTGTGGTATCGACTAGCCCAACGGGACACATGGCACTGGACATTCCCTTGCACTTAGAGCAATGGAAATGGCTCGGCACACGAGTTATGAAGAGAGCTGAGAGAACTGGGTTTATTTAGTTTGGAGAAGAGAAGGTTGAGGGGGATTGAACAGCAGGCTTCAACTCCCTGAAGGGGGGTCTAAAAGAGGACGGAGCTGGGCTGTTCTCAGTGGGGGCAGATGACAGGACAAGGAGCAAAGGGCTCAAGCAGCAGCAAGGGAAGTTAAGTTTGGAAATGAGGAAAAATTCTCTCACTAGGAGGGTAGTAAAGCACTGGTTAACTAAAGAGGCGGTGGAGCTTTTTAAGACTCAGCGAGACAAAGACTTGGCTGGGATGGTGTAGTTGGGGCTGGTCCTGCTTTGAGCAGGAGGTTGGACTAGATGTAACCTCCTGAGGTCCATTCCAACCTCATTTTCTATGAGTCTATGAGCTCCAACCAACCTCAAGGAAAAATAGATGGAAGGAAATGAATAACATTTTAAAGTAGTTAACCAAGCAGAGCTTTTGCCCTGGAAGGAGAAGTTTCAGAAAGTTGAGGAAACCCACTATAGTGTTCTCTACAGCTCTTAATTTTGCATGGAAGGCATGCAGGTCCTCAAGTGATGGTTGGCAGTATCAAACCAGGAGGCAGATGAAGATATATAGATGTTCCTGTGGATGGATTTGCCTGTCATGTTAAAAAAGAATAGCTTAGGCCGTTGTTGTTGTGTAGAAGTTGTTTAGATCTACTTAAATTTAAGTTCACGAGGAATTTTGTTGGAGCCAACAGCCCTCTTTCTATACCTGCAGTTAAGCACATGCTTTAATTCTTTGCTAAATCAGGGCCTAATGGGTTGCAGAAAGTCACAGAGCAGGTGCCAGAGCTGATGAGAATGGCAGAATAATGCAAACTTTTGACACTTCATAGATACAACTTGGATCTGAATGACGCCTCCCTGTATCTACCCTAAAGACCTAAATATTAGCCACGGTGATGGAATCACGGAGGAAGGGAGCCCTTTGTTCATCTGGTCTGATGCCTTTCATAATGAAGGGCATAGTATTTCATTTACTTTTGAGGCCAGTAAATTCTGGTTGAAGTCTGACTAATGTTAAAGGATCTGATCTAACAAAAAAAAAAGGGAAAAAAACAACCTGAGAAGCTCTCAGAGGTTGATAAATGTTCTTCATAGCAGTGCTGGCATCTGAAAAGCCTGGCTAAGAGTCAAAGCCCAAGGTCTTTACTCATTTCTAATTCACTCCCAATACCAGGAAATGTTGATCAACTACTCTGGGTGTTTTTTTAGATAATAACTAGGAGTAAAATGAGAGAAGTCCACCAGATTTAGAGCTAAGATACAGCTCCATGTGGCCCTAGCAATCTGCATTATGGAATTTCTCTGCCTTTTGCTTCAGACTTTATTGCATTTAAATACATTACTGTAAAAAAGCACGGGGTTTTTAATAGATTACAAGCAAGTGGGCAAGCAAGATATTTCACAGGCAGCCTATCTCCAGACAGCAGATGTGATGAGAAAAGCCAGGTATAAATTCTCAGCTGCATTTATTGATGTCTCCTCCCAAGGAAGTGTAATCGGAGCACATTTTATCATGGCTGAAGTGACACGCTTCATAATTGGATGATTCACCTGCCTCTCTGTCTCTGCCATTTGTGTAAGGTCCTGGTTGCCCACTGCTGGCTAAATGTATAAATCAGAGGCAACAGCCTCTCTGTGCAGGGTAGTAATGGTGCTGTATGTAAACAGACCGCGGGGACAGACCAAAGCCCAGGTGGCTGAGATGTTACGGATGAGTAAGTCAATTTAATGGCTGTGCCCCAAGGAGGAAATTGCAATTTCTTGGAAAGCAGCAGCGGTGCAGGCAAATGTATGAACAGAGCTGAATGCCCATCTCCAAGCCCTTACCAGATTGAATGAAGTACACAGTCATTTTGAGATACTGGCATGAAGAGAGACTTGCAATCTTGCACAGAAACCTCATAAAAGTGTCTGATTGACGATTTGGTTTTATTAGTACCTAAGAAGGTGAGTGAATTTTAATGGAACCACACAGAAAGGGGCTGACTTTAAACAGCAGTAATAGAAATGACAGGGTAAAGTGATCCCCACATTGTAATGTATAACCACTGCTCCACCCATGTTTGTCTAAAGCTGTGATACCCTGGGCACACTTTTTTCTACATTACAATAGGTGGCACACCTCACTGTTATAGACAAAAATGTGTGTGTGTGTGTGTGTGTGTGTACTTTCACCCCCCCCCCACATGACATATTGCATTCTTCTACCAGAGGAAATCATGACACGTACTGTTAAAAAAAATACATTTTCCAAATTTCACAGCATCCCAGTTCCAAACCACAGAGATTAATCAAAATTCACAAAAAATATGGAGGGGGCTAAAGACTAAAAAATGGTGAAAATTACTGATCTAGCTGGTGCCACTTAAAGGGGTGTGTGCAGAGGGGGGGCCACAAGACCTCACCCTTCTGTGCCCTGCTCTTTCCACTAGCCATCACCCCCCAGCTCCCCCCCAGCCCCTGGTCTGTACGTCGCGGGGCAAGGGCAGGCTTGGTTCCTGAGGCTGCTCCTGCAGGGTCTCACACCCTGATGCTCGCCTCTGTGGCCTCTCCTGCTGGCCCCAGGAGAGTAGGAGGCGTTGGCGGGATAAGCAGGGCTGCAAAGCATGGCTCTGCCTGCGTGTCTGTCCACCCACCCACTTGCAGCAGAGTATTTGGGGGTGGTTGGGGGGAGCTGGCAGAGCAGCTGCCTGGGGACTGGTGGCAGCAGTCCCAACAGGGAGCAGCTCCGCACACTGCTGGAGGAGCAGGGTGCTGGATGGGGGAAGAGAGCATTTAATTCCTTGCACAGGAGGGTCTTGCAGCACACTTCCCTCACTGGCACAGCCTGCTAGCGTGCCAGGGCACACGCTTTGGGAATCACTGGTCTGATGACTAGTCCAGATTTTCCCTCTAGATTAAGTAGAGCTGGATTTCCCCTCCCGAGGAAGTATTTGAGACCGTAGCAGTTCTGTCCATCCTAAGTCTGGATGAAAAGTCAAAATCTCGGCACTTTTCCACAAGCCAACACTCTGAAAAGGACGTGGGTGGGTTAACAAGGCTCATTCTGAGAAGTTTTAAATATTTAACGTCAACTTAGGTTTTTTTTTTAAAATGCGTGCCTCTCAAATTTCAAAGTGAAAAGTAATTTTGAATGACACAACTGGACGTGCTTCTTTAGAGGATATAGGAATGTGATCTTTAAATGGTTTCAGAGGGGTTTTACACCTTTCTTAAGCTGAGAAATTCACAATGAAAAGCTTCCCTTTTGAAGACTGGTTTTTTTTTTGTGGAAAAGAAATTAATGTCAAAATCCAAACCAGCTAAACTAATAACCAGCTTTGAACTGTAAAAATCTTTGACTAATCTTGAAATCTTTGATCTATCAATGGCCATTGAACAGAAGAGTTGGAGCTGTTTTCTCTGGCATCTCTAAACCAGTAATGATGGATGCAAGAGAGGGTATTGAATAGGGAATAGATCACTCTAGGTATACCCAGTTCAATGTTCCCCCTCTATCCACCCCTGCCACTGTCAGAGGCAGGATGGGACTGGACTAGATGGGACCACTGCTCTCACCCAATATGGCACTTTTTAAATGATTAGTTTTTTTGCTCAGTCATTTTCTAAGTTGTGTTACTGTCCCAGCTGTTCTCCTCTGGGATCACATCTGGAAATACAAGGAGAAAAGTTATCCTCATATTTCAGGCCTGACCCTGAATGGAAAGTACCAGAAAACTTGTGTAAAACACAGTTATTAAGAAATCTGTATCCATTTTTGCATTCCACAGTTAGATAACCATCTGACGTGGCCTGCATACTTATTGAAAAATGAACCTCCAAACCACATAACATTTGCACCTCACTAAAGCTTATCGGCCATATTTGCTTTCCAAATCAAATTGGAAATCTTGCAAGAATGGACATCCTTGAGATCCATCCTAGTCTTGCTGGTTTGATTTGGGCAGTAAATACTAAGAAGTTAGTCTTTCATTTAATTTCTTGGTAGCTTTGCTTAGGTCTGAAACAAGGACACATGGAAACTCATGAATTTTTAAAATAACAAGATTTTGGGACTTGGTGGGTGCATCCACCCATGTGCTTCACTGCAGAATAGACTAATGAGTTCTGCAGTAAAGTGTCACAGTCTACGTATGGGCCAGTATTAGGCTGCAATAAACTGATTAACTCCACCATAAAATAGTATCATCAGGGACTATGGAGTCATGACACGAGCTCAAACACCAGTGAAGACTGGGAGCATAGGTATAAATTGCGCCTGGTTACCCCTGCCAGCTGGGGGGGCGACACTTCTGCCTGACCCTCATGCCCCAGACAGCCCCTCTACCACTCCACACCACCACCTGGAGCCCAGGGCTGACCCCTTTCCCCTGCCAGGCTAGGCCTGCTCTGCCCCAGCTCAAAGTGCTGCAGTTGACTCCAGCTGAAGCTAGTTTGGAGTTTATTGCCTCACCTTACTTTCACGTGTAGATGCACCCTCTGCGTATTATATTCATATGCGTCCTTGGTTCCTGTACCCTAAAGGGATACACTTGGATTCAACCACATTTGGCTTCATTAGATTCACTTAGATAATAGGGAAGATGATTAATTATTTCCACTGCAGGAATCACTGGGAGAAAGTCAACTGTCCATGTTATTCAGGAAGTCATGCTAATAATTACCATAGTCCCTCCTGGCCTGAGCATCTCAGTAAAGAAAATTGAATAAAGAGGAATTCACTTAAGATAAAGAAATACGGGCCCAAATCAGAACCTGAGCCTACTGTATCTGATGGGAGGGAAACAACCCCCCACCCAGCTCCAAAACATTCGACTTGAGCCTCTCTCTAAAAGAAAGTAAGCAAACCTTTTCAAGGAGACCTCGAAGCAAACTAATTGCATTGCACATTCCAGACACCGCCTGGGGTTAGTTATATTTTTTTCCCAGCCAATTTGCCTTTCTAATAATATGAAGCATCAGAATTTCCCCATAAGATCCACTATCACGTTGCTCTTAGATATGGCTCCAAGTGCCGGAGAAGGCCATTAATAAACTGTCCTCTTACAAAGATGGTTTTGTTTCTTGGTTTTCCCTTTTAGCATGAGCAGTATGACCGGGTGAAAACGAGGCATTTCACCAAAGCCTGTTCGCTTTGGGGGACTCTGTAACAGAGACCCCCGTCCCTGTTACTGGTGAATGGGCAGGCTGTTAAGGGTAGCAGCGCAGGTTGACTGAGCCGGTCACTGATCAAGGCAGGCAAATAAAGAGTGACTGGCTGCACCTGGCTGCTGGGTACATCAGCCCCGGGCAGGTGATAGGGCTGGGTTAGGAGATTTAAGTTCAGCCTGGGGCTATGCAAAGGGAGAAGAGTTTGGAGAGTGTGTATGCTGTTGGAAGCAGGCAGCCCTTGGAGACTGGGGGAGAAAGACACCCCGGCAAGTAAGGCCTATGGGCTGCTTAACCTCAGGAGGGAGATTTCTTGTTTCTTTTGTGAAGTGGAGGTCTTGAGCTTTTTGCTTTGGTGTGGACGTGTGTACCAGAGGACTGGATTATGGCTAAAGGGGCAGAGGGGGCTGCAGACAGGGGTGCTGGGGTGTGCCCCTTGTTCTGCTACAGGGACTAGGAGGGAACCTGAAGCTGGGAGCTGACTCTGGCACACTGAGATGGAGTCCCTGAGGGGGGAGATGGCCATTGAGGCCAGGCCTAAAACCGAGAGGCTGAGGTCTTTATCAGTGGACCAAGGCAGGCATGGCCAGAGATGAAAAAGGGCCTAGTCTTTGACAGTAGGATCCCTTACAAGCCCTTTAAAATCCACAAAGACAACCCTATCAAAAGGGTATAGGTTGTAGCCATGTTGGTCTACATGTGGACATAGGCAGGCAAGGTTCTTTGGGTGAATCTGGTATCTTTTATTAAAATAACTCAAACTTGACTTTTATTAGACCAATGCAACTGACCCTGTCAAAGGGGAACTGCATGGGGGCAAAGAACTCAGATAGGACGACTCATCTGATGCCTGCGGAGCTGCAGCTGATCCTAGGACTCCCCCACTTCCCAATAACCAATAACATCAAAGTCATGGCAAGCAAGGAACGAGAGGCATAGGGAGGCTGGAAGCGGGTAGTAGCTGAACGGCGCTGGCCCTACATGCATTGCAGACTCAAGATGGGGAACAGGCTTCATGAGTAAACTCTACAGAAGGTTAAAGTCCTCCTTTACAATGGGTTTTAACAGCCCTGCCTGCACTTCAAATGCTCATCCTATAGCAGGTATTACACTTGTCTAACTGTAGTTGCACCACAGCGGCCAGATTCACCATGGCCATTATCATATTGGCCAGAAGCATAACATAGCAGCTGCTGGTGTTGGGTAGGGCTGGGAGAGAAATGTTTTGTTCATAGTGTGAGCCTGCTCAAACTTTCAGAAATGTTCCTGTTGGGATGAAACTAAGACCTGTCAAAGCCTTAAGCAAGGCAAGGCAAGGAAGAGGAGTGAGAGACCTTCAAGCTGATTTCTCAAGGCTCCTGGGGTCTGCCCGAAGGGATCGGCTTTCAGAATCAAGGCCTACGGTAGGGCATCCATCCATAGTACTGGGATCCCACTACTGTGTTTGGTGTCTCACGGCCATGGAAAAGGTGGTTGCCTCCCACTACTTGGGAAGGGGTTTCCATGCTTTATTTCAAGCAAAGTGAATATATTTTGACCTTTTCCAGCATAAATCCCTCAGGTTATATTCTGCAAGATTTTTAATCTGTTAAACGGAAAGTAAAAAAACCCCTATTTTGGTTGTTTTTCTTTAGTGTAGCTGTTGGCATATTCATCTGACATGCCATATCGCTGCTCACCCCTTCTAGTGCACTGAGGGAATCCTGCTTGCATGGACTAAAGTGAAATCACAGAGGCAATGGTGCTAGAAGGTAAGTTTTAAAAATGTTTTAGGGAGGAGAAAAAGGCCTACTTTTGCATGGAGCGTTCAAACAATTTCATGAATCTCCCTTTGTGCAGAAATGTAGGCTCTCGCCCATTGCTCTAGAAAAATGAGAGCACTTGAGAGAAAATGAAAAGACTTTTTCAATTTTATCATAACTAATGTACTTTAACCTCTTAGAAAAAAATCAGCTGGGTGCCTTCCGACTCTGACTGACAATTACCTGGAGCAAACTCGAAATTACCATTATGTCTATCAAGGAAAACAACAATATGAAAAAAAAATCTCTCGCAGGAGTGCATGAGTTTCGAGCAAAGATTTCCCAGGATACACTGTAAATTTGGATATGAAGAAGTGGCAATCAGATTCTTAATAACAGCTTTTTTATTTGCTGTGTGGTATACAATCAAAGTGTACTGCACCGTTAAAGAGTGCACAGTAAGCAAGAGTTGTAAATGGCACGGAGAAAGAAAAGACCGGCAAGGAGGTGGAGGGAGAGGGACTCCCAGGAGAAGGGGCGAGGATGTACTAGTGGTTGAACCAGAACCACAACACAAGTGACCGTGTCAAATGAAAACAGGATTCGAATCATTTCTGGGAAGAACTGATTTTGGCATGCCCAAGGACCCCAATTATCATCCTTTCCCCTTTGTTCTCTACATTTCTTGGAAACACTCTACTCTACAAACCTCCCGTCTAAGGAACCATAGCGTGCAACAGAGGACACAGGAGCAACACAGACGGGGTAAAAAGAGTCACAAACCCAATGGCAGCAGGACCCCCATCAGGACACTGGGTCTATTTTGTGCTCCTATTTTGGAAGCTGTGGACTAAAAAGGGGGTGCAGTATTGAGGTTTGTGACCTAAGGTTGAACTAGGATTCAGGAGAGCTGCACTCCAGTCCTTGTTCTGGCACACAGTTCCTTTGTGATTGAGGTGAATCCCTAAGTCTCTCATTCATTTGTAAATGGAAATAACAATTCTTCCCTTGTTTATAGTTGGTAGGGTCGAAGGGACCTGAGCAGATCATCGAGTCGGACCCCCTGCCGTGGGCAGGAAAGGATCCTGGGGTGAAACGACCCCGGCTAGGTGATTATCTAGCCTCCTTTTGAAGACCCCTAAGGTAGGAGCGAGCACCACTTCCCTCGGAAGTTGGTTCCAGATCCCAGCCGCCCTGACTGTGAAGTAGCGCCTCCTGTTATCTAGCCTAAACCTACTCTCAGTCAATTTATAGCCATTATTCCTTGTTATTCCCGGTAGTGCTTGGGGGAACAGGGACTCCCCGAATGCCTGCTGGTCCCCCTTGGCAAGTTTGTAGACAGATTTGTCTAGATTATTTAGACTAAAATAAATTAGATTATTTAGACTAGATTATTTAGACTAAAATAAAATAAAATAGATTATTTAGCCTCCTCAAAAGCCAAGGCCTATCTCTTCCCCCAAACTGGTAACCCCAAACACTAAAAAAAATGAGTCTCTAGTTTGGGGGCTTTTAGGATTCATTTTTTCTGGGGGGGTTTTCTGTATTCATGAAACCTAGCACCTCATAGTTTTGGACTAAATGAAAGCTAAGAGTCTTCTGTAACCACAGAACTCCAGCAGTTGGGACATTAAACACCAAATATTATATGACCGGTGCTGCTTATGATGTATCTGTACAGCAGTGAACTCAGTGGGGTCAGCTCTCAGTGACCTTTTTATGGACTAATGGACCAAAACATAAGAACACTTCAGTCAGTGCAGTCATGGAAGTCCTGCACATCCCAGCTGCTCCTTGGCTTCCCATCCACACCTTCTGTGGAAACATGAACGGTACATATGTGGGTTTGGCTCTAGCAATCCTACCCCAGACACATGCAGTGAAATGGCATTAGCTAGCTCTGCTTCATCTGGGCCACCCTGCTGCCAGGCAAGACAGCCACAATTCTACCCTTTAACTTCATATACCAAATGGTCTAGGACAGAGGTACTCAACTCCTGGCCCACAGGCCAGATCTGGATGATGAAGCCATGCAAACCAGCCATGGTCTGGAAAATTTGGCAGTGGGGGAGTGGTGCCAATACTCCCCACTCAGAGGGTCTCCTTGGCAGGGCTGGCCCTGCTCAGAGGGTTTGGGCCCCGTTCTTGCTGGGTCAAACCAGGGCCTGGTCTAGCTGTGCAGCAATCCAGCCATGTGGCACTGGCCTGACAGGGGCTGAGGTAGCTAGGCAGGATTGAATCCCACCCAGGCCATTCCCATGCGGCTGAATCCTACCACACGTGGATTCAAGCTCAACAGATGGATCTGGCCCATGGACAGACCTGGCACTGCTTAACCAGCCCAAGGGCCAAAAAGGTTGGGCACCACTGATCTAGCGAGGTCCTGGGCTGCAAGCTTCCCAGTTGTGCTGATCGTAATGGAAATGAAGACTACAGTAAGGGAGCTGAGGTGCTCACGCTATGCCTGATGAGTGGCAGCTGGAACTAGCTGAATTCACTGATATGACCTTCCTCACCACAAACTGTAAGGGGGGCACAGAGAGGTGATATAACCATACTGACATTTCTAGTGACACTAATCTGCCTTTGATTTAAGGTTTCAGTTGATGTTCCTGAGGCCTGGTAGTTTTAAAGAAGATTAAAAGCCGCGCTGTTAAATATTACAATTATATTTAATGGACAAGAAAGGTAAAATGATAGAATACTCTAGGTACTCAACGCCCCAAAGTTCCAAATTTCTGGCCCTGACCTAATTAAGCCTTGTAACGTATTAGTTTGGGTGACTTTCCTGAACTGAGCTCTGACCTGCAGCTGCCTAGTCGTTTATTAGACTTTCTGTAATAACCAACCTGTGCCCGACTCCATGTCGAAGCATGGAAATGCACTGTATTCTACACATCATCAGAATTTTTAAAAGCTACTTTTTTAATAGTAAGCTGTTAGGCAGAACCAGTGACATTAGTTATCCCTCCTGAATGGCTATAACCCCGTCTTCTACTGACCTGTTTTGTATGGAGACAAAACCAGAAGAAGCAGAGAAAGGAGGAGAGACACATCATGGAGCAGCCAATACCCTGGAAGAAACCACAGATTGAAATCCCTGGGTCAGTGAGGTGCTACCCCTACAAGAGAGACAGAGGCAAAGCCCATAGCAGTGGTGTGCCCTCAGCCTGTGTGCAGATTTGAGGGGCACATGCCCCCCCTGCTTGCTCAGGAGTGCATGCAGTGGTATGAGCCACCCTGCCCCCGTCCCCACATCCTCCAAACAAGCCGCTCATGGCTCTGTCCTACATCCGGCTGGCCAGTGCCTGTTGGCGCCCCTTCATTTTGGTGACTGGGGCGGTTGCCTGCTTGTGTCCTGCCACACTTATTACAGCACTGTCCAGGATGCGGAAGACACAGGTTCATATGCCTAATCTGGAGAATGGATTTGAACCTGTCTTTTCTGGATGCATGCCCTAAACCACCAGAGTATTTGCTATTCTGGAATATTTCTCTGTCTTTTGGATCACTGTTGGATATCCAGACACATGGTATGTTCGTGTGAAAAACTTTGGTTTCATTCACAAGTTGTAGCACCATTGGGTCATATATTGAGAAGTAGGGCTGGAAGGGACCTCCAAAGGTCATCTAGCTCAACCCACTGCCTGAGGCAGGATCATTCCTATGCAAGCCATCCTATACAAACCAAAATCAAAGATCTAAAGAAGACTACTCTTAACCTTGACACAACACAGACTTAACACCCTAACCTGCCGCAGGTAAAGCAGGGGAACCATGGCAGCCATTGTCCTGCTTCTATGAAATGCTGTCAATATATGCTCAAGAAAACCCAAGTAGAGAGTCAGATTATTGCTTTATTTTGGCTCCTTTGTAATGCTTCAAAAATTGAAAGGGATTTTAAAATCACATAGGCTAAGAAACCTGAGGGTTCTCCAAGCACGGATGAAACAGGATGCCTGATGCATTCCCCAGAGTGAGTCACTGGGCTGTTTGGGAAGTGGACACTTGGAGTATAATCCAATTTAGTCCAAGGGGGGTTCACATCAGAGTGAAGTGGAAATTAGATTGCGATACTTCCAAGTGACATCTCATTTGGCCCTGTTCTACAAGCTCCAAAAGTCAAGAGGCACCTCCATGTCAGACTGCAACCTTTCCTAGGTCCTTACATCACGGCTTCTGTGTATGCCCAGAAGCAATCTACTTTGATCGTTCACACGCCTGTCTCCTGATTAAGCTCTACACAAGACAGTTTGGTGCTAGAGCGATCCATTACATGTGCTTGGAACATGCTTAATTGGTACCAAATTCAGCTAAGACAATGACGACAGTAATACCCAGCCTTTGCCCAAGAGCCTGCTGGTTTGTATACTTATCTGGGAAACGGGACAGCTAGGTTCTGGGTCCTTCTCACCCTGAAACCTTCAAAACATACATCTTCCACTTCCTAGGAGCATGTCTGTCCTGTCGGTCTATAGAATAAGCTAGATAAGAGCTCCCTCCTGTGGAAACAGGGCCACTGGATGTAAAGGGCATGGGGGCAGAAGGAGATCAAAGAGGTAGGAGTCTTCATCTACAGCTTAGGGATCATGGCAGCCTCCTGGCAGGGGGAATTCTTGGGTTATGGTCACAAGGATGGTTCCAGATGAAGCAACTACACCAATCCAGGAAAGTTAGTAATGGGAAGTATGCAAGGAGTAGTTCTCTTCTGGAAAAGCTGACCTTGCTTGAGCACAGTGTCTAGTATCATGCTGACCCCTGAAAGTGCCTGGCTAGAGCAGCAGCACTTTGGGAGCTGGGACATGCAGTGTCTTTGAATGCTAATTAAGTTCTCAACAAAGTTTCAGAGGATGGATGAGGTGACAGCCCAAGCAAACGTGGAGCGAGATTGGCAGATGACAGTGACAAATGACGAATAAAAAAAATCTGAAAAGCTTTTAATTACATTAGAGAATCAAGAACTATTTGTTTTTCCTTGGAAGAAATAAGAAATCAGAGCTGCAAGTATGGCATGGGAGCTCATCCATCTACTGACAGCCACCCCAGGGAACCCACAAAGCTGGCTGACTAGCTAGCTGGGGTCAATGGGCTGCTCAGAGAGCTGTGCCACCATGGCATGCAAGTGGGAGAAAACACCCTTTCTGGCTTAGTCTCATGTTCTCAAACCCATGTCACCTGTGACTGTAGGATCTGGGAGTCTACGTGATATATGATAAGGGCAATTTAAATTACTCAGCCTGTGGTATAGGCCAGCACTGTTCAACTGGCGGCCTGCAGGCAATATGTGGCCGCTGGCCGTTTAAAAACTAGACAGCCCTGACATAGGCCAAGGTATTACACATCTTCCCAGACTAAACTTTGTCCCTGAGTGACTTAAATCCACGGACATTTAAGCCCTTTTTCTCTAGTAGACCAGTGCCTACATTTATTCAGATAACAGAGTTAGCAGAGGTGTTCAAACTAAAGAGCTTACCAGCCAAGGCCAATTCCTGCCAGAAGAATGTCGTTTTTTCGCCTGTTCTTTTTCATAGTTTTGCACTATTCCTCAGCTAACTGAACAAGAGATTAAAGACAAAGAGAGACTTAATTTAGTTTATGAAAGTGGCCACTTTCCATGTTGGTATCTGAAGCTCCTGCAGATTTGATTAATTTGGTTGGATTGCTTCTTTGAAGTAAGAACATTTGGTTTGTTCAAGCATTTCCCTTGTTCACACTGCACTTGGAAGTAGCTGCTCCCAGATATATGGTGTCCAGCAACTACAAAGTGCCCTCACAGTTGATTGAGAATTTTGTACATCATCTTGTTCTGGAAATCAGTAATCTCTATACAGTAACGCTTCACATCTTCCCCTTGTAACTCCTGCTTTGCCTTTTATTTTCCAAAGGGATAAAAGCTACTTACGCTGTCATGTTTTAAAACCACTGCAAAGAAGGAAGCAAAACCTAATTAGCTACCTAGGGAAAATACACTTCTGAAGAATTGTCCAGCTTCAGCTTCCCACATCAGCAGCAATCGGCTCTCAGCGTGTGTAATTGCAGGAAGCGGAGAGAGTCAGTTGGAGTACAAATCGTCATTGTTATCGGCCATTTTTGGATGGTGGCCACACCATTGCCAAGTTCATTGCAGTCTGAGAATACACTGTATATATCCCAGAGGAAAGCCTTAGATGTAGCAACTGTGTAAAAGCAAGTTCCAGCCAAATATTTCTTTTGGTGCAGTGACCATCAGAACAAACATAGCAAGGATGGATAAACCAGGTGGGTAAAATAAGTGTGATGCTGAGTTATGCTTTCATTCAGACTCCTAATGCCTACCATCTTTTCTGTGTCAGACCTTTAGACTGGTAGGTTTCCAGGGCAATGGCGCTCCACTTTGTCATCTCTACAGCCTTCGCATGTTACTGACCCTTAATGTATTAATCGCCATCTCCCCTCAAAACCAAACCATATATAAAGTTGAAAAATAGTTCAATTATTTTTTTTCCAGCTTTCCACTGGCCCATTGCATCGCTAGGTTTTATCTTGGATTGGAAACAGAAATGCCAAGGCCACGTCTACATCATCTGAGTATCCACATGGGGGCACTTCAATGAGACACGCTGCTCCTACTCCCCTGAAAGGGGTAACTGCGAGGAACATGTGCTAAGTATAATACGTAGGAGCCCCCTATGACTTGCCACCTTTGTAGCCAGGGGCAAACAAAAATGATGTAGTCCACACAGAGCGGACATGCCCTAATACAGTGCAGCACCCACCGGGGTGTTCCCAAGTTGGTGTAGGGCAGGACAAAAGCACCAAGAGAAAAGCCATTCCACTCCCCCAGGTTGGAACTAATACATATCCAAATAATTCAGTCTGCTTGACATTTCCTGCTCGATTTCAGATAAAAACATTAAGTCAATTATGTATTTGGTAGCCATGTTGGTCTGAGACAAAAAGCAATACAAAACTCCAGAACCTGTTGGTTCAGAGATGACGCCTTTTATTAGACCAACTAAGAATAGTTTTTGTGCAATTTCTTAGTTGGTCTAATAAACAGCATCATCTCTGAACCAACAGTTCTAGGGTTTTGCATTACTTTAAGTCAAGTATGATTTTTGGACCAGCAGTCCAACAAATCCTCTGAGGGCCACCAGACTACCAGAGCACAGAGCAACAGGTGGGATCCTGGAGTAAAATGAGGAAGAGCAGGAGAATTAAAACTGGTACAGACTGACAAAAGGTGGCTATGATTTGAGTAAGCGAGTGTAGATACAGGAGAGCTACAACAAAGAGGAGAGTTGTTTTCAGATACCAATGATAAGATTAGAAAACTTACATAAGACAAAAAATGAGCCTAATTCTCTTCTCATTCACACCTCTGTTAACAGGACTGCTTTGAGAGGAGTGGGTGCATCTACACATGAATTCATTTATCCAAGTTTATTCATTAAACTTGGAGTTTATCGCTCCCAGGCGCAGCGTTTACATGTGCACCTGGGACTGCAGCATGTTTAGCCAGGGTGGTACAGCCCTGGTTGGCAGGGGGCAAAAGGGGTCAGCCTGGGGCTGCTCCTGCCTAGCTCAAAGTGCTGCAGAAGGGCTGGCTGGGGAACAAGGATGCTACAGCGTGGGGCTAGTCAGCAGGCAGCTTAATGTAGCAGCCTTGTGGTCCAGCCAGCCCCCGCCATCGTCTACACATGCACCACAGCAGATTAAATACCTCCGCTGTAGAATAGTATGTGTGTTGGGTAGTACTATCCCATGGTAGAGTGAATTAGTTTATTCCAGCCTAATAGCACCGGGCATGTGGAGGGTGACACTTGCCTGCAGAGTTACTTTGTCAACTCCACCGTAAGCATCTCGTGTAGATGCACCCAGTGAGTAAGGAAAGCAGAATCTGGACCACGGCAGGAATTACATGTGAATTAAGGTACTAGTCTGTGCGAGTAAAGTTGAAAGAATCAGGCCTTAACTATCAAGCCAAAGGGATGGATGGAAGAAAGAGGCAAATAAGATAATTGATGGGGAACCAAAAGACAGGATTTCTGTTGCTAGCCCTTTCACTGACTTTCCGCCTGGTCTTTGTCAAGATAACTAAGCTTGAAGGAGGGACTCTCTCTCCATGTCCTAATGCAATGGGACCACCGTTTTGGTTCATGCCTCTAGCAGCCACAATAATAGCAAGGGCCTTGTTTTTATTTCACGGTGAACAGTAGCAGAAAACTCATACCCTTCTTGTATTGCTTATACTACATGTTGCCCTGCAATGCACAAACGTGGCTGAACTCAAGATCTGAAATCAAGCAATCTTTTTCTCTTTATTTCAAAATATCTTGATGCCAAAAGTTAAGAGGTAAAAATTGATTTCTGTCTGAGAAGTTACCTACATCATTATTTACAGGCATACAGCTCTTCAGGAAGAGACTGAAACAAAAATAATATGCTTAAAGAATTTTATCAGTGAAGATCTGATGTATCAAAACATTTGGGTTGAATCTTTTTATAGATTTGGCAATAAAAATGGGCTAAAAATAATATGTCCTAAGAGATTTCTTTTATTAAACAAGTTTTGTCAGCAAAATAGACAGCTAAAGAACAAAATAAAGGAGGTTGTCAAAAACAAACACGCTGGGGTTTTAATTACAAGATTTGAAGGGTGGAATAGTTAATTCTATTTTCTGCTAGATTTAGCACGCAAGTGGCTATTTACTGCTCTTTTCCCAAGCTCTGATCTGTCATGTAATGCAGGGACACGTAATGCTCTGATATGTCACGTAATGCACAATGCTGTGATTTCTTCTTTGTGAATTTCCAACTGCAATAATTGGGAATATTTGGAAACCAAAGGTATAGAAAGAACGTAGTCTGATCGCTGAAGGGAATATATAGAATGTATGTATACATGGACATGTACTGCACAAGCCCACACATGTATATCTCAAGCATACATTCCTACAAATGTAGGGTATGTGTGGATGTATTCATACACATACATACGTAGAAAATGGTTAGCGGGGCTGGGGAACATGACTTCTGAGGAGAGGCTGAGGGAACTGGGCGTATTTAGTGTGCAGAAGAGAAGATGCAGCCTTCAACTCTCTGCAGGGGGGTTACAAAGAGGATGGATCTGGACTGTTCTCAGTGGGGGCAGATGCCAGGACAAGGAGCAGTGGGGGCAGACGCTCAGGTTGCAGCACACAAAGTTTGAGTTAGATATTAGGAAGAATATTCTTATGAGGAGAGTAGAAATGCACTGGAACAGGCTACCCTGAGCATTATGACAGCAGACCGTACTACCTGAAGCTGTCGATGCCAAGAGCTGGGTGGTGGAAAACAGCCTAGCAACCTCTATGGTGCCGATGGTTTCAGGCAACCTATCCAGTAACCTAGAGAGGGGTACTAGTTCTTCCCCTGGTGCAGGAAATGCCACCGAAAGATGGATGCCATGACAGTGTGGACTGGGTTCTTCTGCCTTGCTTAGCAACCAGTCTACAAGTGGAGCCCCCAAAAACAGACATATTGAAAATCTCCATACCATCAGCTCCTGTAGCCAAGATGCCTCCAAATGTACTAGCTTCTGCCTTTCCTTTGGGATCAACCAGCTAGGCTGAGAGGGTGACATCGATATACCGGCAACTCAAGCATCTCCATATGAACTGCCCAGGCCATTGCAGCCAAAACTGGTAGAAACTCCATCCTTGGAGGTTTTTAAGCCCAGGCTAGACAAAGCCTTGGGTGGGATGACATAGTTGGGGATCATCCTGCTTTGAGCGGAGGGGGGTTGGACTAGATGTGACCTCCTGAGGTCCTTTCCAACCCTAATTCTCTATGATTCTATACATACACAACCCCCCCCCACTACGCTGAAACAACATTGAGATTGAAAAGTCAGACATTCAAAAGTTAAAAAATACTGTTGTTAAATCAGCCCCGCTTTCATAGCAATTAAGATGAGAATTAATAAAAACCACATTTCCCAGTTGGCTGGAAATGTTGGGATGTGGAGGAGAGGTTCAAATGTGGTTGTGGTCTGGATCAGAAGAAAAACAAATTGCTTCAAAATTTCCACTAACTGGAAACACTTTGGCCCCGGCAATTGATTCACAAAATCAACATCTGTGATATTTCTCCTGGCAATACCATTGACAAGCCTACTAATTTCACTGAGCAACGGCAGGGAAGTTTTACAGCATCCAGTCCTGGAGCAGACCGGCCTGGCAGGTCACCCCTGGGAGTTGGTTCCCGACCAGTCTTGCACTTCTGGTCTTCAGTTAGCCCCATAGTCTTGTCTACCCCCAAGATGGTGGCTCACAGCCTCCAGGGCCCCTTGCCTGAGGGTATCAGTATGAAAAATCATAGGTTCAGCTTAAACGAATAGTACCTGAGATATTTTCAACCAAATGTTTCAAGCTCAAAGAGTCAGCACTTTTCAGTGAAATTTTCCAGGAGAATTTCTGTCCATTCCCAATTGTTATACCCTCTTCACTCATTTTATTTAATGTTTAGTAGCAGCCTTCTTAGTCCAATCTAACTCTTTCCACCACCATCAGCTGCCTACCAGCAGATGCTACCATCATCCTCTCTAATAAAATGACTGCATGTGCAAATTAATTTAGTTTTGTCAGTCCCTGTTAGAACTTCCTGAGGCTGAATTATTGAGGCCATCGGGAGCTTCCCCATTGATTTCAACTGGCACCGGATCAAATCCTTTAAAGAAAAGTTGTCGCTGGGCAGAAAACAATGAAAATCATTCCATTTAGAAATAATACCACTTACATTCCATATTCTCTTGTGGAGCCCTGAATTTCACATAGATTTGCCTGAAAATAGGAGCTTTACTTCTCGATTCTACTCTCAGTTGGAGGCCATAATTTTCAATTTATCACACTCTAATCATTGCCATAGCAGCTCAATGTGATGTCCTGAACACAGAATGATGCCAACAGTAGGACAACTGCTGAAAGATGATATTTGGGCATATTTGTCTGAATTTCAGACAACAGCCTACATTGAACATGCTGGGTCCCTTTTGTTAGCTTTGTGTGCAATCCACCCCTGCGTAGAAGAAAAGCCGCAAGCCATGCATCATTGAATGGTTTCCAAACAGTCACGAGACTGAGGTTTGGTGTTTCCAAATCTTATAGAACAATAATGATCGCATTAATAAACCAACATTAAAAAGAAAAAAAAAGGTTATATTTGTTGGCTAAATGGTCAATTAGTCAATTGGATCTGATAATGAGTAGAAAACCTGATGGAGCAGATTAAAAATATTTAAAATTAATGATGCATACCAAATGCATACTGCCGCATTAGACTTCTAAGGAATTCCATTTTTTGCATCCTATTATCCACGCCGTAGCCTGAACCTAGATCTCAATTGTGCAGAATTGTTGCATTTTTTTCCATAATAAAGTGTACTGTCGACTTCATTTTCCAAGGAGCCTAGTAATGTGTGTTCTCGCTGTGTTGTTGAAAATCTGGCCCCCTGTGTCTAGTTTTGTTGTCTTTTTGGCTACATGGACATCATTAGAGGCCATGATGAGTGCAGGAATGCACTGGGAAACACGTTCATGGGGTTTCTCTGAAAGTCTGGAATGAAAGTGATATCAGATCAAGAGGTTGAAGTCTCTTGCTCAACCCGTCTAATGAGAAACAGATTCTCCGTCCAGTGCAGCCAAAGACTATTCAGTAAAGAAGAGAGATTTCCCAAGCTGTCACAAAACCTGATCCTTCTGTTCGGTGTCAGCATAGTGCCCATCGCTGACACTCACTCAGGAAACAGGAATTATTTAGTCACAAACTTAATATACTTATTGTGGGTCCTTTTACATGTTTAGCCAATGCAAGGGACATATATTTGAGATATATCACCATTTCAGAAGCAAAATGTATTACACATGAGATGCCTCAGGCAGGCTCTAAGGTTAGATGCTTTGTCATAGGCAAAGACCGTGGTGTGCCAAATATGTGCCCTTCCCTAATCCATACACCAATTTGCCTGTTTCTTTCTCCATTTCTTCATAAGATCCTGAAAACTGTCAAAAAATATTATCACAAGATTTTCAGGCCAGTTTCATGGATTTTAAGGTTTTTTCATAATTGATAGAGAATGTTAGGAAGTTTTCTGTGCTTTTTTAAATTGCTATTGAGCATGGAGTTCACTTGTCTTAGACATAGTTATATTCATAAGCTACAAAAATTTAACAGTTGTCCTTCCAATGCCCATATTTAAGACAGGGAAACCAGGTTGCTTCTGTTACGATCCAAATGAACAGACATATGTTTTCATTTATCCTCCTTCATTAAGAGGAAGTTGCTCAGACTGATTCCTGAGGTATAATAAATAGAAAGTGGATTTTGAATATGCAGCTGCTCGTATGAACTTTTTCATGGGAAACTTGTTTTGGGGGCTTTTTTTTGTTTTTTTTTTCCATAAAGCAATGGCTTACAAAGCAAATGTCTTGTTTACAGCATGTAAAATATTAATTCAGAAATAATAGCTTTTGAATTGCATTTTCAGATATTTGTCGCATTGCAATTGTGGGAAAAAGGAGCCTGTGAAAACCTTTTGATTAATACTAGAATCCTCCTAATACTTCTCAGCACACAGAAGAAAAGAAGTTTTGGCTTTTTCATATTCACCCTACGTTAGCTCCTGTGGGTTATACATTTCTATTATTCCCTCATAAGGCATAGACCAAGATATTGATTTAGTTCTCCATGATATTATTCCTTTTATCTTTTATATTAACACTGCTGTGGTTCCAATTCAAAAGCGCATACATTTTGCAAATGCAGTCTGGCCCTGATCCAAAACCCACTGAAGTCAATAGAAAACCTTCTACTGTTTTGGATCAAGCTTTCTCTGAATTAGTTACAGCTACCGCATTACTCCCCATATGGACACATAGAGCCACTAGCTATGAAGTCTGAGGTAAGCACTACTGCTCAGGTGCTATGTATCCTCCAGCAGGATGGGGATGCTATGACCTCCAGCAGGATGGGGCCCCTGGGTAGACAAAGCA
>JAGPOW010002742.1:19733133-19743934 GCA_030014935.1 Caiman crocodilus | reverse complement strand
AAACACCTAGATCGCTCGTTCCACTTAAACCAAATTAAGTTGCATTTAACTGTGAGCATCAATACACTAAAGTTCACTAACTCATGCTAAGTGTGACTGTCTTAAAGTTAGGCCACTTCAGGCAAGGGTTAACTCTGGGCTGTGCTACCCAGCTCGTACTAGGGGAACTTCAGTTTGCTTCACACAGAGAAAACAAGCAATTTGCAGTCCTCTGGCAACCCAGGATGCACTGCTCCCAGACCCCTCCCCACCCAGAGTAGGGATAGAGCCCAAGCATCCTGGCACGTAGTCACGTCCCTGTTTGCCAGCCTTCCTGTGACAAGTCGGAGCTGTGGAGGCAAGAAACGGTATTAATGCTTAACGTATGACTGCTCACAGCGTGCTCTAACTTTAACACTGATTAACATTCCACATATTTAGTGAGATCTACACGTAACATGAAACATCACCTTTAAGGGTAGATGGATGGCAGAATGGTGCTATTTGTGTGCCATGGTGTAAAGACAGTGATCGGGCAGGAAGGGCTTGAGGAGCTAATGCAGTTAGTGTAGGACTTGAGGGCTTGAATTCTCAAAAGTAGCTGCAAGTGCCCAGAATCAGTTAGTGGGAGTTGACTGCTTGGATCCTTCAGCTGTCTCAAATAATCCCCGTTTATAAACAAGTCGCCTGTTCTCTAGAGGCCAATTACTGCCTTCTCTGAAGTCACTGGGTGACTTGGCTGTCCATGCTGCCCCTTGTCTTCTATTCTTAAGACTACAAAAAGCAGCTCAATGATCCAGGAATGTTCCATGGGGACACGATGTGGCTCTACTTCTGGCAAGGTCAAGACTGAACTGGATGATCAGGGTCCTGCAGAAAGGTCACTTCCCAAAGCCCTGAAGGCTGACATTTTCAGAATATTACCTTGTGAAGTCTTCACTTCAGGCATACACAGTGGATTGGCATCCCAGAGACTGAAATGCGGGTTAAATAAATTTCTGGCAGAGAGCTTGTGTTACATTTGCACTGTACATAGGGCCAATAATTCCCACTTATCTTTTTACATCTGAACAGCTTTCTGCCTAAGGAATGTGCATTGCCCTCAGTCCATAGGCAGGGCTGTAAATCTCCATGCAAATCCTAGTTAGAGCTGAAAGCTCTAAGTTTGGCTCCCAAGTTAGCCAAAATGGTACCGCCTCAGCTCTTCAATGGACAGCAGCCTCCAGTGTCTTTGGGTTTCCCCCTCTACCCCTTTAAGTTGAAGCCTATCATGTCTCCTTGAATTTTCCCTCTGCATTAGGACTTCTTTTTTTCTGCATCTCCTCAAATGGAGTAATTGAGCCTGAAAGATCCTATAAATCACATAATTAAGAAACAGTGCACACAAAAAGGAATCATGGCAGGATCAATTTGCTAGCTAATATCCTGAGGCAATGCCCAGGCCAAGAAACAGTCACTCCTTTAGCAATCCTTTAGGATCATTATGATTCAAGTGTGGTTTGAGAGAGGATTATTGCATCACAGACATTAAATAAGGACTGATGTGGTATAACAGTTCAGGTAGTGCCACTGCTTTAACTGAGATAGAAAATGGCTGTGGAGGAAAAATGAATTGTTCTCTGAATGGAGCTAACTCACAGTTAAAACTCAGAATGCAGTATGTAGCCCATTGTAAATGGAGCATCCACTGCTATCTCCATGTTCAGTTTGGGGGCAAATTGTAGTGCAGTTCCTTTGGATTTACATCAACATGGCTGAGATCACAGGTTGTTCCCTCGGGTTGCAGCCTTGTTGCTTATTCTTGCAAGGTCATGCTATTACTATTGCTTCCGGTTTATTACCCAGTTGTTACTCTGGGATAAAGAGAGATTAAAATGGGAGAGATTAACCTAGTACCATTACTTGTTCACAGAGAGTATGTCTACACAAGACACTTTACAGTGCAGCAGACTAATTTGCTGCAGAGCAAAGTGTCACCAGCTACATGTGTGTGGCAATTAGGGTACAATTAGATTAATGTATTGTGCTGCTGGATAGTTCTGTCAGATACAAGTGGTATCCAGCAGTGCAGTAAATTACTCTGTTTAAATGCACGTGCAGACCGTAACACCTCAAATTGAGCTGGGGTATATTTAGTCGCATTAATTGTACATGTAGATGTGTCCAGAGGGTGTGTCTAGCCATGCATATTAATGCAATATGGTAAACTTTGGTGCATATTAAGCCAGGTTGGAGCAACCTCAGCTGGCAGGGAGTCCAGGGGGTCCAGGCATTTACTGTAGGGCTAATTAGTCAACTCCACAGTAAATGTCTCATATAGCTATGCTCAGATTCATAAAGAATGAACATTTGCCAGCTGAAGTTACATCAGATGCATCCGTGCCCTATTTCCAGTAACAACAAACTTGACAGATGAATTCCTCAGTGTGGTGACCGCATGCCTATACAGATGGTATTAATGAAGGTCATCTAGAATGGGTTGGACATGTGGCTCAGTTGGGTGATGCATGATACTCATGCAACTCCTACATGGTGAATTAGAGAACAGGAAGAGGAAGTGTGGTGACTGAGGACAACCTATTGACTAATTCTCTTGAGTTCTTTGCCATAATAGAGCACCTAGGGGAGGGAAAAAAGAAACTTACTGGAACAGTAACAGGTTGCATTTGGACAGGAAGAGTGTGCAAGACAATGCAAAAGAAGCACCATTTTCGGCATCAACAGCAGCAGACTGGGTCCCGCATTGCACGGCGTTCTATTTTATGGCACTGTCCATAGGCCTGAGGAGTCATCTGGACTCTCACAGTATTTGACTCCACCCCACACGATGGCACAGTTGTTGGCAAATACAAGGGACACTCAGTGCTGCTGGTGGTTAGTTTACCCGTATTCAGATAATGCAAAAACAAAAGTAAAGCACATTGCAATGGACACCGATTGGTTTCTTTGTTGGTGATCACAGGAGAAAAATCTGACCCCAAGTGCAGGGGGACTGGACCCAATGATCTGCAAGGTCCCTTCCGGCCCCTAACAGCTATGCAACAAGATGGCTTTGCTTCTTGCCAAGATGACAGAGATGCTTTTCCATGACAATCCCACCCAATAAGGACTTAAAAAGTCACAGAGTTTATGAAACCACAGTGAAGAATGGCTAATTAGATTATATCCCTTGCCAAAGCACAAAGAAAATGCAAGTCCTAGTTCCACCCTAGATTTTCCATATAATTCTGGGCAATTTAGAAGAAGCTTATATCTTAGGAGGCACAATACCTAACTTTTAGGCACGTAGCCCCAGAATGGCATTTAAAACCTAGAGTTAGATATTAGAAATCCTCCTTACGTGGTGCCTAGGGTATATCTACATGCTACACAATGCAGATGTATCCTGAGCTGACAGTGAACCCAAGACCTTGTGTACTGGATTTTATAAAGGCAAAAGACAGCACTGTGAAGAGCCAGCTTGGCAAACTCTAGCTCCAGAAGCAGGGATTATTAGTCCAAGTTTAACACCGTGCTAGTGTGGCTATACTGTTTGCAGTTCCATAGCTACCCTGCGCAGACCTGACTTGCAGTGTCATTGCCTGTGCACTGAATAGACATACATTTTCTAGCAGGTCCCTCCAGTCCCCACTCTCACAATACTGTTTTTATCCAGTGATTGTTTGAAATAAAAGGCACAGGTAGCCCCGGAAGTAGGGCCTAGAATCCAGACTTCTGCTCTGCCAGATGAGTTGAGCATCCTTCCCACCAGGTTTCAGCATTAGGCTCCCTTTTGTTTTCTCTCCATCCCCATAGATCTTGCATTCCTTATTGCTCCATGGCCCAATTTTGGCAGGAAGGGAAGCGGGTGCTACCTCCCCGGCTACTGGGTAAAAGACTCCCATGATAGGTTGAAGCCGCTTAGGTTGAAGAGGAAGTTGGACCCGGGTCTCACTAGCTGAGCAAGTGCTCTAACCACTGGGGAGGCAGAGACACTTTTCTCCTCCTCAATCACATTTCAATGCAAGTGGCCTTGGTTTCAGTGTATATTAAGCTGTATTAGGCTGTCAAGGGATCTGGCTGCTGCTCTGCCCAGTTTCTGAAACCCTATAGGGCTTTTGTGGGAGCTTAGTGCCAGCAGCTTAGGCTGGGGCAGTCCAGCCATGTGCAGGAACAGAACTGCAGGCACCCTGGGAACTTTCAGGCCGAAGGCAGGTATGTAGCAAGTCAAAGTGCTGCCAGGTCTGGTGGCTGCTGAGCAGGGGATGATGGCTTGCAATTTTGGTCTTGGATTTCCAAAGCCTGCCCTACTGTGAATACTAGAGCCCTTTTGCGGATCTGGCCACTAATATTTCTGTACCTTGCAAAAGAGGAGGAATAATGCTTCCTCTCTTCCACCTCTGCCTGAATGATCTACTTGTTTGATTATAAACTCTTTGTGCAGGCATCCGCTTGTGTTATGCATACACAGAAGGAGTAGCACAACATGGTTCAGGTCTCCGTTGTATTAAAAATGTATTTTAAAAAAGCCCAGAGATACACATGCCCCAGGCCAGGACCGGGTGACCTGCCAACTCTCCACGCTGTTATTCTAAAACACTGGTTTTCAACCTTTTTTCATTTGTGGACCCTTACACATTTTTGAATGGAGGTGTGGACCCCTTTGAATGATAAGTGTGCGTATTCACATGCTTTTGATTTATCATAGTCATCTTTCGCAGACCCCTTAGACATAGTCTGTGGACCCCCAGAGGTCCATAAACCACACGTTGAAAAACCACTGTTCAGAAACATTAGTGCGTTGTATTTATTGCCTTACAGGGGTAGAGGATGTAGTGGTGTTGGTCTAAGGACATTGGCAGATAAGGTTCTCCGAGTGAATCTGGTATCTTTTATTAGACCAACTTTCCAAGTTGGAAAACTTTTTGTATTGCCTTACTATATTTTCATGCTATGAGCAACTGCCCCCAATCTAGCAGGACCTGTCCCACAAAGGAGCAAAATACGGTAAAAGGAGGTGCAGTGAACCAAGTCGTGAGATGGGCTTAAGCAGGAAGTCACACAACATCATCTTCAGACATCTAAAGAGTGGCAATGGATCACCATGGCTGCAGGCCTTTCTGGAACCCAAAGAAATGAACTAAGCCCTGAAAAGGATCAATCAAATACTTCCTGTGGTTTGAGACAAGCCAAAACAAGAGAGAGATATCATTAGCCAAACAGTGGGAATCTACTTCTCTCCTTCATCACATCCCTCCAGACTCCCACTGACTTCACTGGATAAGAGGATACAGGTTTAATTTCCTATAGGAGTGACATGGGGGTTCTGGACGTCAGTATAACAGACATCATTGAAACAAAGCAGATGCTGGGTGGGTGCTGCTCAGAGGGTCACCAATGTCATTGCACTTGAATAATGCATGCAAAAAAAAATGTAACGAGAAAGCCAGAGCGCACTCTGAAGTTGTACATACTAAATCTTTGCAGCTTTACTGCAGGGTAAAGAACATTGTTTTAGCTATTCTTTACTCTCTGCTGATCCACAGTATCAGCCCCTCTCTTTTATGAATCCCTTTGTGCCTCAGGAAACATCTCTTATTTAGAGTCTGCTGGATCCGCTTGTTTTGATTGTTCTGCATATTGAATCAAACAGCTGGCTCAGTCATGAGAATATTGTGTTGACTCCCATCCAGCCACCTTCTCACACCTAATAGGAAACATCTCCATGCTAGAGGGCTGGTAGGAGCTGAGGAAACAGCGGGATACTTTTTGTATCGAAAAACAACATAGAAAGAAAAGAAACCTTTGTCTTCAACAATAACTTTTTGTCCTATGCTACCCCACACTGCTCAGGAGCTGACAACAGATAAGAAGTAGCAGCTGTACCTGGCATTCTGGTATAAGCCGTCTATCAGTAATGACAGCAACATGCAGATGCTAATGCTACTCGTCTAGAGAGCTCTCTGCTACCAGGCTCTAGTGGTTCTTGCGACCAGAGGTGTTGTGAGCTGGAATGAAGGCAAATTGACTGACACTTAGTGCAGATGGGGCAGAAGTTGCGTGGATTGCCTGAGGACCTGTGTGGAGGTCAGACACACAGAGACAGACATTACACATAAACCAGTTTCATAGCTGGTCGGGTGGGAAGGGACCTGAGCAGATCATTAAGTCTGACCCCCTGCCATGGCAGGAAAGATTACCGGGGTCAAACGACCCCAGTGAGGTGTTTGTCTAACCTCCTTTTAAAGACCCCCAGGGTAGGAGCCAGCACCGCTTCTCTTGGAAGTCGGTTCCAGATCCTAGCCGCCCTGACTGTGACGTGGCGCCTCCTGATGTCTTGTCTGAATCTACCCCTGTCAGCTTGTGACTGTTATTCCTAGTCATTCCTGGGTGTGCTCGGGGGAACAGGGGCTCTTCCAATGCCTGCTGGTCCCCCCTGACTAGTTTGTAAATGGCTACTAGACCCCCCTCAGCCTTCTCTTGTGGAGGCTGAGCAGGTTCAGGTCCCATAGCCTCTCCTCGTAGGGCCTTCCCTGCTGCTCCTGATCATGCAGATGGCCCTCCTCTGGACCCTCTCCAGTTTAAGTGATCAGTCTGTCTCACACCTATTCCTGGTGTAAGTTAAACCAGAGTCCCCCAGCATCCCTGATGCTTTGCAGCCCGGGGCTGGGTTGCCCTGAGCTGTGCTATCTGCTCCAGAGCAGGGTTGGCCCTGTCCCTCTGCTCCCTAACCGCAGCAGGGTCTGCCTGGCTTCCCCTTGCTCCACCCCTCACTGCCCACTGCTCAAGCAGGATCCCTCGCTCCCACCCTCCCATAGCATGGATCCCAGCCCCACAGACCCTAAGCATGTGGTCTGCTAGCTAATGCTAAGAGGGGTGTGTGTGTGTGTGTGTGTGTGTGTGTGTGTGTGTGTGTGTGTGTGTGTGTGTGTGTGTGTGTGTGTATCTCCCATTTCACTAGGATAGGTAGACAGGACAGTGTCCGCTTAAGGCTTTTTGGAGCTAATCAACAGGTCAGCTGGTAATGTCCCTCCATTCTTTCCTTAGAAAACACTGTCTAAGAAGAGCTTGAACTACTGAGAGAGGTTTTTGTTTTGTTGATGGGCTGATAAGCACTGTGTTATCAGCTCCCTCTTGGCTCTCTCACTTATCAGGTTTGCAGACAATATAAAGAAGCAGGGAGAGGGAGATTGAAAAGCTCAGTATCATCAACAGATGCATACACTTAATATGTAAATGTTCTTCTATTCTAGGCCTGGGCTGGGGTCTGGCAACACTCCTGTCCCTTGAGCAGTGAGCATGGAAAAGACTGGGGTGGTGTAGGCAGGGTGGA
Organism: Caiman crocodilus; assembly: GCA_030014935.1. Taxonomy (NCBI): domain Eukaryota; kingdom Metazoa; phylum Chordata; order Crocodylia; family Alligatoridae; genus Caiman; species Caiman crocodilus. The sequence goes on along the minus strand of JAGPOW010002742.1, from coordinate 19,736,643 downwards.
GGTTTAAACCCCTCCCTAATCAGAGCATCCTGCTGGGCTCTGCCCCCCTGCCCCACTGAACATTGTGGAAAGGAAGAGAGGGCTGCTCTAGCACCCCCTGGCTTCTAGCCTGAGCCACTGCATCTCCTCAGTCCAGAGGAGAAATGTCTGAGCAGTTGCAAGCTGATTCAATATAGGCAGGTTAGACTAACTTGTAAAGATTGAATCAATTCAAGCTCAGGATTTCTGCATGTCTGTCCCTAACCAAGAAGACCAAGAAGTAATATCTTCCCTCTCATTACCATGAAAAGGGGTTCTAACCCTCTTTTATTAATAACATGCATAGATGCTTTTGTCTAAGCAACAAGCCCTGTCAGGTGAGTCAGTTCCCCTCACCTACACCTGACTTCTAATATCATTAAAGGCTGCGACAATTAAAACACTAAAAAAATGGTGCTGGATGATGGGTTCTCAAGAGACCATCTAGTCCAACTGCTGCTCAAGATGGGATTATCCCTGTCTGAAGCATCCTACTCAAAGATTTTTCTAAGCTGCCTTAAAAAGTTTTCAATAATAGAGGCTCGACGGCCTCTCTAGGTAACCCATACCCATGCTTAAAACCACCCCCTGTGTTAGAAAGATCCTTTTGTTATCTGACCTTAATCTCCATTTTTGCCCATTTCTTTGGGCAAAATTTAAGCCCATTTCTTTTTGTCTTATCCAGTTGTTACTGGCAAAGAGGCTGCTACTTGATCCCCCACCACTTTCTAGGAAAGTGCAGCAGTAATCACTTCAGGCCTTGATGGACGTGCAAGTGAGAGGGATGAGCTATGCAGGATAATTACCTATTCCTCATCCCTGTGTACATTAATATAAATAACTAATATAAATTACATTGGTGTATATGTTCTTCTATTCAGGCTCTTCATGTGGATAGGGGAACTAAAAACTAGATTACTAGGCTGCCATGTTTAGGTCTACAGCTGGATACAGACTATCCCTAAATTTGGGGTTGTTTGGGTCTAGGAATTGCCTTCTCATAAAAATGGGGTCAAACACGCTCTCAGATCTAGTACTATAACCTCTAAGCAGTCTATACCCAGGACTATGCATCAGACTCATCTCTGTCACCAATATAAGTTAATTTAGCAGCTCTATTACCCAGGGAGTTTTTGAAGGTTATGAAATGAGGATTGCTTATATGAAAAGACAGAACAGTCTTGCTTATCTTACCTATTGCATGAGAATAATTTGCAGGCTGTCATGTTGTTATTTAATTTAGAAACAAAGCAAACCCAAGAACACTGTGTTCATTTACAAGCAGTAATGAGCGGGCTTCGGCCTCCTGGATTCCAGCAAACTTCCCATTGATGTAACTGGGAGTTTCACTTCCCAGTTCAACGCATTCTCAGACAGCGAGTATCGTCACCGGTTTTCAAATCAAGCAGAAGCCTGTTTTGATAGCGATCTGCTTTCAGAATTGGGAGTACCTTCCAAAAATTGCTGGGAAATTTATGATGCAACAATGAACTCTTAATTGCTTCCTATTTATGCTGATCTGTTTTGCTGGAAATACAATCGATTTGCCATGGCAAACCTTTAGGAATGAAACAAATTGTAGCCGTTGCTCACTTGAGCAATGCAATCATTTTCAATCAGCCTTTAATTGGGGTTTAAACAGTACCAACTTGTCCCTGTTGCAAGGAGGATCCTGCGCTTAAACTTCAATTACTCCTAAATTTAAAAATCAATTGCAAATAAAATGTCCTGTTGATGATGCTAAAGAGATTAGAAAGACCAGAAAATGTTTACACAAGAAACTAGTCTTGTCAACACAATTTCAACAAGCAGCTACTGTAATATAGGTAATTTTGCTGTAATGCAATATTAAGGCCATTATCTAATCAAAGGCTGTATGCACACAGCGGCCAAAAAAATACAAAACGTCTCAAAAGACAGCTTGTTTTTGTACCTGGCTTTGTCCTCAACAGAATCAATGAACCACTTTGCTTTAAGCATTGATTTTCCGTTTCCACTCTTGACAATTTGAGGGGGGTGCTTTCTTATATACATCTATAGCAACGTCATGGGGCAACTGAAAAACAGCTGAAAGCTTTGTTGACTTCTAGGTTTGAACTCCAAAGCTCATTTTCATTAGTGACAGGATTATTGCTTATTGTTGGATTGGAGCATTTCTTGGAAGTTCCCAAGGAAAATTGGTTTTGTTGTGCTAAGACAGCCTGAGGGAGTCTGGGGTAGAGCCGGGCTGAAGTCAGATCTCCTGGGTCCAAGTCTAATACCCATACCCTGCAAGCTTTCCCACAGCTAATGGGAAGAGAAACAGGAACTTAACTCTTTTCCTTCTTCTTCCTCAAAAAAAAAAGAAAAAGAAAAAAAATCCATATAGGAGTCGTGTGAGACTCCTGTCACTAAGGAAGATGTGAACAGTTCTGTGTGATCCTCAAGCAGAAGATGCTACAGAAGTGAAAATTTATCACGAGCATCTTAAGGTCTCAGTTTCCCTACAGCTTTCCTTCGGGGACCTTGATTCTCATGTCACCATGATGGCAATCAAAACCAAGGGGGTGGAGATAAAACTGGGCCAGACTATGGTGAGTGAGAGAAAAATCAATCAGGACTCGTAGCAGAGATGATGTCTTTTATTAGACCAACACAATTTTTACAAAAAAAGGTCTTTGATTGCAAGCTTTCAGGCACAAACACCCTCCATCAGGCATTGGGGAAAAGATTGTACAAGTCCTCCTGGATAGAAATGAAAGTTCATATTTCATAGGATTTCAGAGGAGTCAATAAACCAGGCTTTTCAAGAGTCGGTAGGTAATTACACCATTACATAATTAAAGCAACCATACCTCTATTGTATGGGATGATTACAGCTCTTATAAAAGTTATCACATCTACTCAAAGAACCTTGCCTGCCTGTGTCCTTACAACACAGCTACACCCAAAAACCCAGCAACATGGAAGATATTGAATTTTGCCGTTTGAAATGGAAACTTCACAACACAAAGAAAAAAAGAAGCTAACCTCAGCAGCGACATATACTTTCTACGCCTATGCAAGAAACACAACATATTCCCAAAAGACTGAACATCTACAATCCTCTGACCACCACACGCAACTCCAAATATGCTTCGCAGCTCTGCAGGAGAACTTAGTTGGGCTAATAAAAGATAGCACATCTACTCAAAGCCTTGCCTGCCCTTGCAGATGTGCAGAACTATTACAAACCTCTTATCAGGGTGTGTGCAGGAGAAAACAGTAAAGCAGCTGGCAGAGTAGCCAGGCATAGGGATATGCGATTATTGCCATTCCATTGAGGGCTGCCATTCTGGAGGTTGAACAAGCAAATGCCTCAAAGTACTTTATTTGTAGTGTCTACTAGAACAGGCACATGTTAAAACAAGTGATAACAGTCGATATTAGAGAAAGGACAGAGCAAACTACACACCAAATTTACTTGTATGCACAACCTCTCTGGTTGAATGGGGGCTACCTTTGATGCTGATG
>JAGPOW010002742.1:19716336-19730379 GCA_030014935.1 Caiman crocodilus | reverse complement strand
TTCCCAGACTAGGACAGGAAGTACCTGCTGCCACTGCTCCAGACCCTGCTCCCCGCTCTCCTCCTGCAGGCCAGCCACTCTCCTATGCTGCCACTCAGCTCACGGCACCCAGGCTCAGGGAGCTCATGATGCTCCTGGATGACTGGAATGAGGAGCTGCCTCTGCCTCCACCCTCCCCACAGGGGGCCATTCCAGGGAGGTGCCCTGGGGCCAGTACCCTGGCATGCCAGCACTATGCCCCAAGTGTGCCCCTGCTGCATGTGTGCTGGGTGGTGCACAAAGAGCTTCTGCACAGACCAAGGGGTGTCCAACCCACTATACCCTGCTGCTGCTGATTGCCATGGTGCCCCAGGTGTACCTGCGTACCTGGCATAGGACCCTGAGCTTTGATGGCATGGGGGGCAAACCTGGCATGCCCCACAACCTCAGCCACTGCCTGAAGGGCTATCTGTGGTGCTACATTTCTTGGCAGCCTGCAGCTGAGGAGAATATCACCACCTTCATTGATGCATTCCTTGACACATGAGAGGCCCATGCCTGCCTAGCTGCAGGGGCACAGGCAGGTTTTGCACTGGCCTCCACCTCCCTGCATCTACAAGCGTGTCACTGCACAGTAACCAATTACAAATGCAGGTAGCAAAGTTACTTGTGATTAGAGACTTTTACTGCTCAGTAAGTACGCACATGTGTAGACACATGCACTTACTGTGCAATAAACTAGGCTACTGATCAATTAAACATCTCGTGTAGATGAGCCCAGTTACTAAGGGCTAGATCCCAATGTCCTCATTCAGCTTGTGTTCACTCTTCAGCTAGGCATATCCCTCACTAACACAGTTGCTGTCACTTCTGAGTTTCTCAGATGCTTTTAGTGAGTGTCCTTAAATAAGGTCATAGTTTGATGTCTTACAAGGTGAGAAACTGCAATAAAAAGGAAGCTGTTTTTTCAGTTTTGGCTTTATGGAGGTGGCACAGTCCTTCCCTCCTGTGGTTTCACTTGCAGGAGCCCAGGGTCAGAACCACTTATTCTAAGTTTGTCAGTTATTTTTTCCTGCATGGAACTTAAAACCTTGTGTTGAATACACACAAAATAGCCTGATGATAATTATAATAACATTTCCCCCCCATATTTGTGCACCTTTGGTTCTCTTTTATATATCTAGTGAATTAGTTTGAAAAGTAGAGCTTGTGCTTCCTTAATGTTTGGCCACAATGTGTTCTATTGAATATGTGTCACACCTTACATTCTATAACCTCTCCAACATGCTTAAAACACAGCAATTTATGGTCATCTCTTAGAAAATGTAAAAGATCAACAATTCATTTGGGATTTAACTCACATACATCGTCACAGCTTATGATGGGAGAACCATGATGGATAGACTAAGAACGGAACTAAACTTTCATAGAATCACAGAAAATTGGAGCTGGAAGGAGGTCCTCCAGTCCAACTCCTTGTCCAAAGCAAACCATCTCCAACTATATTATCCCAGTCTCGGTCTTAAAAACCTCAAAGAATGGAACTTCCACAACCTCCCGAGGTAGCCTGTTCCAGTGCTTTACCACCCGCCTGGTGAGAAGGTTTTCCCTCATATCTAACCTACTCACCTTACAGTCCATTCATCCAACCCCTACTTCCTTAGCTTGATTGCAAGAATGCTGTGGGAGACCAAAAGCCTTGCTAAAGTCAAGGAATATCACATCCACTGCTCTCCCTGCATCCACAGAGCCAGTCATCTCATCATAGAAGGCAATCAAGTTGGTCTGGCATGACTTGCCCTTGGTGAATCCATAATGACTGTTCTTAATCACTTTCTCCTTCTCCAAGTGCTTAGAAATGGATTCCTTGAGGATTTGCTTCTGGATTTTTTTCCAGGGACTGAGATGAGGCTGACTGGTCTGTAGTTCCTTGCATCCTCCTTCTTCCCATTCTTAGAGATGGGCACTATATTTTCACTTTTCTAATCATTTGGGACCTCTTTCAACTACCATGACTTTTCAAAGGTAATGACCAGTGGATCTGCCATGACATTGACCCACTCCCTCAGTACTCTTGGGTGCATTGCGTTGAGCCCTATGGATGTGTACATGCTCAGCTTTTCTAAATAGTCCCTAACCCATTCTTTTGCCACTGTTGGATACTCATCAGCTCCCTAACCTGTTATTGCTGCCAGGTGCAATAGTTTGGGAGATGACCTTGACTGCGAAGACTGAGGAAAAAAAGGCATGGAGGACTTCAGCTTTTTTCACATTGTCTGTCACTAGGTTGCTTCCCATTCAGTAAGGGACCCACGCTTTCCCTGATCTTCCTCTTACCACTGACATACATACTTGTAGAAACCCTTCTTATTACCTTTTCCATTTCCTACTAGGTGCAACTCCAGTTACATTTTGGCCTTCCTGATTTCCTCCCTGCATGCCCAAGCAATACCCTTATATTCCTCCCAAGTTGTTTGTCCAACTTTCCACTTCTTGTAACCTTCCTTTTTGTGTTTCAGCTCACTGCAGAGTTCCCTACTAAGCCAAGCTAGTCTTCTGCAATACTTAATAGTCTTCCTGCAAATCAGGATGGCTTGTTTCTGTGGCCTCAGTAAGATTTCTTTAAAATACAACCAGCTCTCCTTGGTTCCTTTCCTCCTCAGGGATCCTGCCCATCAGTTCCCAGAGTGAATCAAAGTCTGCTTTTCTGAAGTCCAGGGTCCTTACTTGGTGCTCTCCTTCCTTCCTTTCCCCAGGATCCTGAATTCAATCACCTTGTGGTTGGTGCTGCCCGAGCTGCCATCCACGTCTACACTCCCCACCAATTCCTCCCGTTGTTGTCTTCTTTTCAACATTTACTGAAGGACCTCAACATGCTCCATGTATACGAATACCTCAGATTTACAATATAAATATTCTCTAACTATTTGGCTTGGTCTAATGAAAGATATCAAATTCACCCAAGGAACCTTGTTAGCTTTACAAGATCTTTATCAGGGGGCTATGGTGGGTAGCATTTCCCTCAAATTGCAGAAGCATAAACGAGTCCCCAGAATTAATTGGCCCACAATCAAGGGGCAGAAACCCTGTCTCCAACGTGAATGAAACCTAGGCCTTCTGAGATGCATCCCTCCTCTCAAACTCAAAAGCAGGCCAAGATTTTCAGAGGCAAGTAAGATCCGTGGCAAAGAAACCCAGGGGACATATGGAGCATTAATGCCAGACACTGAAAATAGCAGTATCAGATAAATGCTTCTGATGTTCATGAAAAGGGACACGAAGCCCTTTATGTGTGAAATGTAGGCAAGCAAAATTAAGCACACAGTACCTGGCACGTTGGTTTACGTTTCCGTAGCACTGTACAAACGATGACTAATCCTTGTGACATGATGCTGATGGAGGTAACTATATAATTATAGTTCTCTACAACATATTCTGTACATACAGAAGTTAAAACCCAAAGCCTCCATTCCACAATAAAGCTGAATATAACAGGTTTGGCCCAATGGGGACTGCAGAAGTTGGTGAAAAAGAGAATATTTCCCTGCAGGTCATGAGACCCCTATCTGCCCATGTGCTCAGTCCATAGCACTCCTGCCTATGTATCCCTCCACCTCTTGTTGCCAAGGCTTGGTTAATTAATCTGTGTAATTATGGCACTCGTGTCTCCCCATAATTTAGCTCCTCCCGAAACATGTTTGTGTGTTGCATAGCGCAGTGGAGATATCATGGCCTCTCTCCAGCCAATTGCCCCTGTATCTATACATGACAAAGCCGTGCTGTATTGCTGACATGACCAGGGCTTCATGGGGGTCCGGGGCAAAGCCAGGACCAAGGCCTGATTCTTTACCTGGTTGCTGATGATGTGAGAAAAGACTCAGACGTATCATCTCTTGACACTATGTTCACACCACTGCACCAAGCCACCTCATTAACAAGGCAGAAACGTGAAATGATAATGGGGGTCATCTGAGGTGAACACAACCTCTACATTTTCAGAAGGAAAGGACTATGAAATACTAATGAAAAAGTTCAAGTCGGAGAAATCTTTGCATGAATCCAAGGAGCAAAAGATCTTGCAGGGAAGAGCAGAACTAAAAAAGCAAAAAGAAAGTGCCTGAGTTGAGGAAAGACTAAAATAAATAATATATATCATGGGAATGAATAATAAATAAAACCAGCCCGGCTGTTAATTTTAAGATTGTGTTAAAAAAAAAAAAGAGCAAGAAAGAAGCAGACGCCCCAAGCGGTAAGTCCACAAGTTGCTACGAAACGGAGCTTGCAGAAGCCTCTTGCCCTTTGACAGCCTCAGTTTGCATGGCGGAGTTTGGTGGCATATATTTGGCATTAAGTTGATGGGACGTGCTTACAGTATTTGCATCTTTTTTTTGGTATTGTTTACATCAGATTTGCCTGATTCAGTCCCTTTTTGAATATTAGTAATGTATTATCAGTAAGGGTGCATCCCGTAAGAAAGTGCTTTTGGTTTTGTTGTTGGCAGGGAGTTGCTAAGGGTACATAATTTGCAGTGGATACGCTGAGATACTGTGCAGCCCGGGGGCAGATCCAGGGGTGGTGCAGAGGTTTGGTCACAACGTGCTTCCACTGTCACTGCTATTGTCTCTGGCCAAGCCTGGCACCCCATGTAGCCTCTCCCTGGAGCTGAAGCCCCTAGGCTAGTGAGGGATGCCCGGGGGCTTGGTAGGGAGCAGTATAGGAAGGGGGAACACTCCTGCTGCCATCTCCATCACCAGGTGACTCAGACATGGCGGGGGTCCCCAGAACCACTTCCGACCCACTCCATCTGCAGGCTGTGGTTGCATGGGGTGCCAGGCTCCACTAGGGATGGTGGCAACAGTGAGCAGGCTTTTCCTTCCTGCACCTGGCATCCCCACCTACTGGGAGCAGGTGATAAAAGGAGGACCACATGCACCACCACTGCTGTCCTCCAGCTGCATGTGATGCCAGGCTCCGCTGGGGACAGCGGCAGCAGCAGTGGCAGAGGCTTGGGTTTCTCTTTCCAGAGACCATTCCCAATGGGGGCACCCCAGGGAGCTAGTGCAGGAAGGAGGAATCCACCTCTCACTGCTACAGTCCCCGACCTGAGCCTGGCACCCTGTGCAGCTGCTTCTTGCAGGCACCCCTCTGCCCAGCAAGTCCCAGGAGGTGAGGAGGAGTAGTTTTGGGGCTTTCCCTGTTCCTGGCTCAGCCAGAGACCGTGGTGCCAGGAGGAAGGTCCCTCCTTCCTGGACCTGCTCCCTGCCTTGCCCCACGCTTTGTCTCCCCCAGGCCTGGGGCTTTGCATGGTCTGAGCGGCGGCGTGCTGCATCTCTCTTTACCAAACCCTAGATTCACTCATGGTATAGCCTGAACCAATCTAATGAATAAAATCGGCCACAGAGAAGTTTCACTTGATTATAACACTAAAAGAAACAGGATATCCTCAACAATTCAATAACCTATCCTATTTCCACTGCATATAATAGCAAAACACATCATGTTGACTTCAATATGACCAGAATGTATCAACCGTGGTTAGTGGGGGTACTTGGAAATTGTCACAGCATGTTGGGAAAAAGCAGACGCAAGATACATGAGTCACACACGTCAAAGAGTATCCTGAACAGCACATATTACAGAGATTGCAATAAAGAAGTGTGAGGTCCTGTTTTTTTGTAATGCCACTGCTAGGTACTGTGCTTTAATCAATAAAATGAGCTGAATTTGGAGACTTGACTTATTTTACAGCTGTATGTCTTGCATGTACTTACCATTTCAGCTATGGTTCACTGCTTGACCCCCCATCGGATCTGAACACTCAGTGGCAATCGCCTGTTGCGTTAATTCAATGCCATAAGCCTAATGAGAAAACAGCCAGAGATAGCCTCAAAAGCAGAGGGGGGGGAAACATCACTTTACAGAGGCATCAGGAAATGCAGAGTGTTTTCAACATAGGAGACAGGGACACCAGCTGAACCAGTGAGAGGCAACACTGGGGAATAAATAATCATCTCATTCTCTGTGTGAGCAGCTTGCATTGAGAGTGTAAAAGTCACCGGGTGACAGAGAAGAAAAAGGGAAGCGTGCAGAGAGAAACAGAAACCCTGTTGAAAGGAATTCAAGTATTTCCAATGACTTCAGTGGCCTCTAGGTCAGATCAGTGCAGAACACCTTTATCTCCATCTCTCTTTCATTTGAAATAGCGCGGTTGCTCTAGGTCTTTGCAGAATCCGAACGAGCCCTGTGCTCCCTAAGGTGGAGGAGACTTCTCACTCAGAAGAGACGCTGTATGGTGTCATCGATGCAAAGCAGAACAGCGAATATAACAGACGCTGTGAAACCTCCGGAGGGGATGAGGCTAGAAGCTCATGGAGAACAGCAAAAACCTAAGGGCAATGGCTCTGTTTGCTCTGTGGATGGGCATGTCTATCTGAATTGAACTTCTCTGATGTGCAAAGTCTGGGTGGAAATTTTCCTAGAAAAGGAAAATCCAATGTAAGGTGCAAGGTGGACTGGGGAAAATGTAAGGCGGCCTGGGGGGAATGATGGCAGATATGCCATCCGATTTTAACTGGATTTTTTGGGATCAAAAATCGATACATTTGGTAAACGTTTGGCCAGCTCTAGTCATCAGATTTTCGCTACTACCCACTTTTTGTCAAGATTCACAACTTCTCCTTCACACGGACAACACTGCCATTTCCCATCCCAGAACGAAACACCACATAAAACACGTTTTCAAGTGTCACCAGTGACTTCAGGCTCCTCCGTTAACCTTGGCAAACTTGGATTTCTATGTGGAGATGTGAAAAACAGTTGCTGCGATTCAGCAGCCCCCTCCCAGCACGAACATTTTGGCCACAGGGCAATTACCTGAACATTGTTGATGGCTGGACAACTGTTGTAGCCTGAGATGGCTTGGGAGAAGTTATAGGTTGGCTCGCATTTTTGACTCCTGGAAGTCCATGGGGCGTCACTCTTTCTACTGATGTTATGTGGAAGGCGCTCTGATATCACTGCTGATTAAAACTATAAGTGGAAAACCATGGGAGACCATTGCGTGACTTTATGGTAGGAGGTCCAGTTGCTGGGACGAGGGATCAGATCCCACTGCGCCAGTGGAGGAGGAGCCAGTCAGCTGACCAGAGTTCCCGAGGACGGGAGAGACAATCAGCTGACCCATGCTCCCACCCTGGGAGGGCCCTGGCCACGTGCTCACTTGAAGACATGATGGGAACCAGCCATAAAGTTCTTGTACATATTTTGTGTAATAATTTTGTAGCTTATTCCCTGTTTCTTTGTGCCATTAATCGCATGAGCATGTGGCCAGTTTACTCCTTTAAGATGTGACTAAGTCATTAATCACATCTCAAGTGTAACCTCTGCCAGAGGCCTATGATAGCTTAAGATAAAACCTTCAGTGCAACCCTTCTTTGGAGAAAGTATTCACCAGAACACCTAATTTCTCCCTAATATCATTAGTTCCATAACAGTAGGGCAAGGAAGCCTCAGGCAACATTGAGGCCCTGTTATGCTGGGTTTTGTAAAAACACCAAGCAGAAGGACCATGCCTGCCCTAGAGAGTGCACAGTCTAATGAATATTAATGCTAAGAGCCAGAAGTTTTCTGACTAGCTGGGGGCGAGGTAGAAGCCAAGTCACGATACAGATTTTTTTTGCCAAACCGTGTAACAGGTAGGAGAGTCGTTCAATTTTTACTTTCTAAGAGAATGTGCTTTGGCAAAAGGAAGAACAATTGCTCCTGAATTACAGAAAGGAAGGAGTACATTGGGCATGGAAATCCTCATAAAACAACTGCTGCTTTGGCAGTCCTCCCAGTAAGAGCAAGCTGTGCGGTGACTGCTCAGGTGAGTAATCTCAAATCGTTATGCTCTGCTGCCTGGTGAGGGAGCAAATAACTCCACTGCTTCTTCCCTACCTGTGGCCGCACGTCAGCTAGTACAAAATATTCCCTTCTTCTCCCCAGCCCCTAGTTCCTTGACTCAGCGGTAACTGGCACCAGGCCCCTCTGGCTTCTAGCAAACAAGCTGCAAGATGCTGATGCCTACCCACTTGTTATTCCTTCTTGCTTACAGGAACCCTCTGATGCCTGGATGCGTGTGTTTGCTGCAGCCTGCGCTCCCACGTGAATAGTATCTCTGACTTCTGCATCAGAAAGTTTGCAGGTCTTAGCGCCCAGGCCCCTCTCCTCGTTGGGTTTGGGCTGTGCACACAGCAGGAGGGGGAGCTGAGAGACGCCCATGAATAGCTCTTTGCATCAGATCAGGGATGTCACATTATAGAGCAGGGGTAGGTAACGTTTTTTGGCCGGCGTGCCGGAAAAAACCACGTCTACCTTGGAAGGTGCCGGAGAGCCGGCATGCCAGAAAAGCAAAACGGAGGGCAGGGGGTACATGGCAGGATGCACTGCATATTAGTATAGTTAATCATAAATATTGCCCTTTTTTAGATTTTCTACAAATAGTAAACTTGGCAACAATAAATAAAACTTCGCACGACAGTCCCCCGCAGCCCTGCTTGTGCCCCACCCAAAGCCCCTGCCCCCCAAGTAAAACATAGATTTTACACAAAGCTTGAATGATAAGGTTTGCATCAGGATCTTGTTCTTCCCCAAACCAGAGTAAAACCAGGCTGTTGGAAGGATCCGTTTCTTAATCTGCTTGGCAGAGTAGAAAAAAACTGTTCAGTGTTTTAAGGTTAAAGAGCTAGACACCTCCGCTAGTTTAATGAAAAAGCTCTTCCTTTGGTAAGTATTAGAGCTATTAGGCTTCACCAGAAAGGACCATTATACTAATCCATTTTAATGCGCAGATTTCCACACTAGTCTCACACTGTGCATCAAATCGAGACTATAAAGAGGGTGGAAAATGGAAATCCTAACCCCTAATCCTTCCCTTTCCCTCTGCAGAGCAGACTAAACTTCAGAGTAGTCATGCAATACATTTTGATGACAGTGGTCTCAACACGCCGAGAGATAGTTGCGTCTGTAGCTATTTTTAAAGGTTTTTGGTTCATTGGTTTTTTTTTAATCTTCAAGGAAGCATGAGAATTGCTAATTAAATTCAAACAGAGGCCCCAGGTCAGCACACACGAGTTAAAATGCTGAGCTCAGTTGGAGCGAACCACTTGCGTAAGTTAAGCGTGGGCTTACTGTCTTTATATGTGCAATGCATGTCCCCACTGAAGGCCCGCAAACAGTATAACGTAAAATACCTTTCAAAATATTGATCAAATGCAATCAAGCTCTAGTTGTCTTAGGAAAAAGAGAAAGTCTATCTCGGGTTCTCCATCTCTACATGGTGTAATGGTCATTAGTTACAGTGTACTCATTAAATTAGTCACTTCTGATTAAGCAGAGAGTGCTTGAAATGTTCAGCTGTTCTACAAGCTAGGGAAATGTACCCCAAACACTATCAAAATACGGGCCTAGCTCTATTGTAATTAATGGAGCTGTGCAACTTCACAAGAAATAAGGTCCCGCTCACCAGAACATAGCTCTTTTTGAGCAATCTTATGCACCGTGATCCCTGTCACGCAACATATCTGAATGCAGTGATGTTGCGGTCATATTTGCTTCTTGCATGTGAAAGGAGCTTTGCGTGCTCAGAGTAACTGTTATGCATAACAGGAGATGCAATCTGAACCTTAAAGTGCCAGGCTTATTTTGTAAAATGGCAAATTCACCCCAAAGGAGTCCAGGTCCTGGCCTACACTCAACACCAACAAGGCCTGGGACTGGATGGTGTTAATAAACTAGTCACCGCCCTCCCTACACATTACTGGAGAGACCAGCAGGGCTCCATCTCTGCACTACCCCAAATATTCAACATTTGTTCCTATATAAGGAAAAATTCTTCAATAACATGTAGGATCTTTTTACCTCTATCCCCCTGATTACAAATGAATGGGATGTATAGGAAAGGAAGAGCACAGTCCTGCTTTACGTTGAGTATGGTTTCAGATTCCTACCATTTTATACCTGCAGATACAGTTTGAATGGCTATATTTTGGATCAAAATACCGTGACTAGAGCCTGAGATTTCAGGTCAGAAGATGAGATGTCCTTTGCCTCAAACTTACTGTGTGATGATGGGAAAGTCCTTTCGCCACCCCTGTACCTCTGAACTTATTTTGAATCATAGATCAGTCGGGCTGGAAGGGACCTGCAGAGGTCATCTAGTCCGACCCCCTGCCCGAGGCAGGATCATCCCTACCCACACCATCATAAGCCAATCCCTTGTTGGGGTAAAAAAGCAAAGGAGAGCAGAGCTGGAAGGGAAAGCCTGCTCAAGACAGGATCATCCCTGACTAAACCATCCTTCCAGTGCTTCACTGCCATTAAAGGCAAGTTCCTCCTTATTTCCAACCTACATTTCCTCTACTGGAGCTTGAGGCCATTGCTCCTAGTCCTGTCCCCTACACCCACAGAGAAAAGCCCATCTCCATCCCCTTTATAATCGTCCTTTGGAAAGCTGAAGTCCATTATCAAATCACCCCCATGTGAATGTTTGGATTGGCATTGGCACCTTGTGGTCCTAGAATGGGACCCAGGTGCTCCTGTAATAGAAATAAACGACCCTATAGGGAATGCAGATTGTACTATAGGATGAATTGTGAGTTTTGGAGAATAAGCCCAAGCAGGAAATAGCAAGAAATCATAGAAATTATTAGAAGGCAACCAGGGATGTAGACATGGATGGCAACTTGGGTAGCAGTGACCACAAGACGATTGAGTTCAGGGTCCTGAGGAAAGGAAGGATAGAGGGCAGCAGAGTAAGGACCCTGGACTTCAGAAAAATCACACTTCGACTCACTCAGGGAACTGATAGGTAGGATCCCCTGGGAGGCCCGTCTGAGGGGGAGAGGAGTCGAGGACAGCTGGTTGTATTTTAAAGACACTTTACTGAGGATGCAAGAATGAACCATTCCAACTAGCAAGTATGGCAGAAGACCAGCTCGACTTAGTAGGGAACTCTTCAGTGAGCTAAAACACAAAAAGGAAGCATATAAGAGGTAGAAACTTGGATAAATGGCAAGGGAGGAGTATAAGAATATTGTTCAGGCATGCAGGGATCAAGTCAGGACAGCCAAAGCACGTCTGGAGTTACAGTTAGCAAGGGATATGAAAGGTAACAAGAAGGGTTTCTGCAGTACGTTAGCAACAAGAGGAGGTTCAAGGAAAGTGTAGGTCCCTTAATGAACGGGGGAGGCGACCTAGTGGCAGAGGATGCAGAAAAGGCTGAAGAACTCACCGCCTTTTTCGCCCCAGTTTTCCCAGGCAAGGTCAGCTCCAGACTACTGCACCGGGCAGCAGCAGTTTGGGGAGGAGGTGAGCAGCCAACAGTGGTGAAAGGACAGGTTAGAGATTAGAAAACCTGGATGTGTAGAAGTCCATGCATGGAGGTGATGCATCTGAGGGTCCTGAGGGAGCTGGCCAATGTAACTGCAGTTCTGCTGGACATTATCTTTGAAAACTTGCAGCCATCAGTTTAAGAAAGGGAAAAAGGAGGATCCAGAGAAATACAGACCAGTCAGCCTCACTTCGGTCCCTGGAAAAATCACAAAGCAGATCCTCAAGGAATCAATTTCTAACCACTTGGAGGAGAAGAAGACAATTAGGAACAGCTAGCATGGATTCACCAAGGGAAAGGCATGCCTGACCAACCTGATTGCCTTCTATAATAAGATGACTGGCTCTGTGGATGTTGGGAGAGAAGTTGATGTGATATACCTTGACTTTAGCAAGGTTTTGATACCATTTCCCACAAACTTACTGCAAGCAAGCTACGAAAGTATGGGCTGAATAAATGGACTGTAAGGTGGATAGAAAGCTAGCTGGATCACTGGGTCCAAAGGGCAGTAATAAATGATTTGATGTCTAGTAGGCAGGCGTTTGCAGACACCAAGCTGGGGGGAATGGTAGATGTGCTGGAGGGTAGGGCTAGGATTCAGGGTGACTTGGACAAATTGGAGGATTGGACCAAAAAAAAAAAATCTCAGGAGAGTCAATAAGGACAAGGGCAAAGTTCTGCATATAGGAAGGAGCAATCCCACGCGCCCAGACAGGCTGCGGACTGACCGGCTAAGCAGCAACTCTGCAGAAAAGGACCTGCTGGGTACCGTGGACAATAAGCTGAACAGAAGCTAAAAATGTGCACGTGTTGCCAAGAAAGCTAATGGCATCCTGGACTGTACTAGTAGGATCATTGCCAACAAATCATGAGAAATGATTATTCCCCTCAGTTCAGCACTGGTGAGGCCATGTCTGGAGTACTATGTCCAGTTTTTGCCTCCCCCACTCCAGAAAGGAGACAAGATGGGGAGTCCAGGGGAGGACAACAAAATGCTTAGGGGGCTGGGGCAAATTACACAAGGAGAGGCTGAGGGAACTGGGCTTATTTAATCTGGAGAAGAGGAGACTGAGAGGGGATTTAATGGCAGCTTTCAACTCTCTGAAGTGGGGTTACAAAGAAGATGGAGCTGAACTGTTCTCAGAGGCGGCAGATGACAGAAAAAAGAGCAATGATCTCAGATTGCAGCAAAGGAAGTTTAGATTAGATATTAGGAAAAACTCTCTGACAAGGAGGGTGGTGAAGCACTGGAGGTTACCCAGAGAGGTGGTGGCATCTCCATCTTTGGAGGTTTTTAAGACCTGGGTGGACAAAGCCTTGGGTAGGATGGTATATTTGGGGCTGGTCCTGCTTTGAGCAAGGGGTTGGACGAGCTGTGACCTCCTGAGGTCCCTTCCACCCCTCATTTTCTACAATTGTATAGAAAACTGGTCTGAGAATAAAAACAACTGTTGACTAATGTATTTAATAGAAAATTATAACTGTTTTTCAGATGACCTATTTGAACTAAATCATTTCTGACCGTAATATAAATCTCATGAGTTGAGTTAGTGTGATTTAATCAATTAGACTTCAATAAGCTATTCTAACATAATGGGACTAATTAGTTACAAATCATACACCAATACATACTGATATAGAAGCCACAGAACAGTGATGCCGTTAATGGGCTCAGGTTCAAGCTAGGCAGTTTTAATGATCTAAGCTATAGTAGGACTTGAAATACAAGGGGACTCTCTAAAACCTCACCTAGAGCAGCACAAAACAGTGGCGGTGCAATAATGAGGACTAAATGGCATACGTAGGCAGTTGTTACGAGACTGTAAGGGTAATGACAGCTTGAAGTACTGCAATAATGGACTGATGGTGTAAACTCTTAACAAGCATTATGCTACAAGCCAGACAACTACAGGAGGGGAAAAGGCATGGGAAAAAATCAGTCCCCAGTGTTTTGCATTGCTACGCTACCTGAAATCTCCACTGAGTTTCTTTATGCCCTGTGCTGGCCACATCCAGATAAGTGCTTGACAAATTGCAGAGAATGTCACAAATAAAAGGCTAACATAGAAATCGCTGTCTCACTCTCGCTCTCGCTCTCTGCCTCTTGTAGTTTCCGGCATTTCATTACATTTCAAGGTGTGAAAATGAACTGGGCTCAGAGAGCCAGTATTTTTTTGTGTGTGGACAGGCCTTCCACGATGATGAATGCTTTTGGGAATGACTGCAAATCGGTGGTGTGAGAGGAAAAAAAAAAAAAGCCAGATGCGTAAAATGATGTGGCGCTTCTGTCTCTCTTCTAACCGCCCCAGTCTAGGTTTTATTCCATTCTGCTGCCATTGGAATGAAAAAGCCTCGATTTCGTTGCGTGCCAAATGCAAAATGGGATCCGTTCTCCACTGGCACGGGCGCTGCAATGTTGAGCTTGCCTCTTTGCGAAGCTTAAAATGTCCTTTGCAAATGCATCATCAAAAGGAGTCTAGCAGCTTCCCCTCCCCAACTGATGGCCACTTTGAATGATAGTCTCTCTCAGCTATTTCATGGCTAAAGGTATTGTTTATCAGCCACATGCGCACAGGATATACAACCCATCATGTGTATACTACACGCGGCTGCAAGCAATGTTCCTCTTCGCCTATATTTTATTTCATTTCAAAGTATGGATGGCATGTGTGTTTTTTTCATTTTTTTTTTTT
>JAGPOW010002742.1:19703422-19716236 GCA_030014935.1 Caiman crocodilus | reverse complement strand
TTTTTTTTTTTTAACTAGCAAACCTAATGAGCATTATTGCTGGAAATGATATGGGAGAAGTATAAGAGTATTACTTTTGTTTTATACGTACATACATACATATATATATCTATAACAATATATATATCTATAACAATCATTAGAATGCATATCTGAATCCACTGTAATGCTTCGTATCACATATTTTAATTCAGATTTGCAGCTTTTCAAAATATCCAGGAAAGAAATGATGCCTGCTTTAATTTAACTCCTCTGAGGATGATAAGAGACAGCGTATGTTTCCACACAAACTGAAAAAAAAAGAGAACCTCATTATTTTGGATGATGTAGCAAACAAACATTAAACCTGTGGGATCTTATTACATGGCTGAAAAGTGAATTAACTTCAGCAGAACCACATCAAGTGACTTATTTTCAGGGTCTGTTTCCTAACTCATGTGAATGATCTCATAACAGTTCTCCCATCATCTGAACTCATACATGGAAGCCTATTCATTGCTGATATAAATGAATCGAATTTCACGAGGGTTGTACCCACCTATGTCAGAGGCAAACTGACCCAAGTCAAGGTCTATTGTCATGTGGGATAAATCCCAAGATGGCACTTCTGTGACAGAAGAGGGAAAACTGCTGACTTTGTTTGACTTTCCAGGTTTCTTGGCTTCAGGGGGTTACATTAGGGGTGGGCAAAATACAGCCTGTGGGCTGCATCCTGCCCAACAACTGATTGGATCCAGCCTGCAGGCAGGCCCCCACCAATTAACGATACCTGGCCTGTGGCTGCCCCTGCTGTGCCCCACATGGGGATGAGCCCTGCCTACTTCTGCCCGGGGCAGTGCGCACTGCACTCCTGCCCTTGCCTGCTGGAGGGCCCTGACCAGCTCACGCAGCTTCCTACGGGGCCGATGCTGCTGCTGCAGCCACCTGGGGACCTGCTTGGCTCCCTCCTCCTCCAGCAAGTCTTCCTCCTACCCCTGATGCAGCACTATGGGAAACAGGTAGGGAGAGGAAGCAGCAGTGGGCAGAGGGGAAGCTGCAGCCAGGGGCTCCTGCCCAGCACACGGGCTCCAGCTCCTGGCTGCCTTCCACCCACTCCACCCACCCGGAGCAATCAGCAGCCACCTGCAGGCTGCCTAGTCGGTGGAAGGTGGCCCTGATAGGAAGCTCTGTGTGCTGGCCGGGGCTGGGGCTGAAGCTGAGCCCACAGCCAGGGCAAGTCCAAGCAGAAGCATGAAGCGGTTACAGGTGGGAGTGCAGGGTGGGCTGCCCCAGATGGGAGTGTGGAGTGCCCTAAAAATGTTGCGAAAGAAGACAAGAGAGGCAGCACTCAGACAATATTCACTGGAATAGCCACACATTGATTTTATTTGTATATTAAGCTTTCTTATGCTCTCATCACCTTTGGTATCAAAAACCTCACAGAAGCCAGTGAATATACACCATATAACATCACTATGGAGCAAGAAAGGATTTTGCTTAGGGGTTGATGCTAACCTATTGCATAAAGCTTTATTCCAGCACTCACAAGGGAGCGTGGGACATGGCCTACTCTATTGGCTACCGCTTGTCAAATAACTTAAGATATGGGACTACCGTCCTATAACTTTGCAGCTATGCAGTTAACTCCTCATACTGCCAGGTCTGCTGAAGATAAGAAAGCAGAGTCCACTTATTACCATGGAAATTATTCCCATTACAAAAGCATCAGTAAATCTACAGAATCAGACTTTCTTCCTTGTCTCAGCTCTAGGGATCCTGGTTTTCTCTGATTTAAAAAAAAAATCTCCAATTTTTGGTTGAAACATAACCCCAAATCCACATTTTTCTATTATTTAAATGAAACACCACTAATAAATAGATAGATAGATAGATAGATAGATAGATAGTGATGTTTCATTTTAATCATGAAAAAGGTGGATTTGGGGTTACTTTTTTTTAACTGAAAATTGGGGATTTTTCAAAATTGGACAAAACCACAATCCCTGCTCATCACAAAGACAAGTCAAAGCTTCAGTGGACACTGATGCTGAACGAGCTGTTCTAAGTCCGGACTCTTCAGCTGCTTCTTGGGGGCAGACAGAGGAACTGCTGGCCAGCACTACACATTCGTTTTAAATACACAGACATTACAAAGCTGGTGAGGCAGTAACATGCATTATTTGAGCAACCCAGAGTTGAATACTAGTATTTGTCGTATCGCCCTGCTGAGTTTTCTGAGAACAATAAAACTGGCAGCAGGCATTTGAAATAGCAAGGAGCATCTGCCTGTGCTGTTGTCCTGAATAAATCTCAAACCACTTATAATGGCAACAAGCTCAACCTGAGCCGCCGTTGAAGGGTAGGGGTAAAAATGGACTTTCTATTTCGGTCAGTCTTCCCTGGTGCTGGAAAATCTCCAATAAGCTTCCATTCATGAAGAACACAATGCAACAGCTTGCCATAAATTCACTGAAGCCGATTCTCCCAGGGATGATGAAATGCCATTTGGTAACTATAGGCATCTATACACGTGCTCCAGGGTTGGGGGGTGGCACTTTAATTAGAATGGCTAATTAAAGGGCCCGCAGCATGTGGATTCACTGTCCCATGCTTCAAAATGGCTGTGGGGCCCTTGAACTCGAGCTCATTCAATGAGCTGTCGTTCAAGCACCAACACCACTGTTTTAAAGTGAGGGGATACCCAATAGACGTGATGGGGAAATTGCTGGAGCACGTTAATTAACATAGTCCAGCAGACTTTATTAATCAGACCCAATTAATAGAGCCTGCTCCAATGCATGCTAACTACCATGCATCAGAGCAGATGTCCGGTATGTGTATAGGTGGCCTCAAGTACCACAGAGGATATCAGTTTATCAGATGCTGAACATGTTGCCTGAATGAAGTTTTAGGCCTCCACATTAATGATACTCCTTGCACTAATTGTTTGGCAGCCACTGTAAAACTGCATGGCATTCCCGCTCCAGAAATATGCAAGTACCAAAGCACATGTGTATGGGAGAGAGAGGTTTCTGTGTAGTGAGCTCAGAGGAACCAGCCTTTTTTACTGAGTCTGGGTTTACAAACAGACTCTAGTCTTTGTCCTCCGCCATGCAAAACTTCATCGATCCTAACGAGCAATCTGGGCCTGTAAATATGGCAACATCAGTAGACAGGGTGCTAAATTGAACTTTTAATCAGATATTATACACATCATCCTCCATGGAAAAAGTTTCTGGAGCATGATGGTGGAAGATATTTGGCCAGAGGCTGACAACAATATATATGGCTATAAATGGTCCATGAAGCCACTGGCTCCAGCACATGGAGATGGTGGCACTTCATCCGTGCTCATAACAGGGCCAAGGAGATGTAGCCACACTGCTACCAAGGAATGGGGAAAAAGCACTGATGTTGGCTGGATTGTAGCACTGGCCTTTCTCAAACCTGAGCTGGGATGTTCAGGTCATTCACCTGAAATGTTGCCATCTGTTACACTGGGCTCTTTCAACCAATCCATCTTTCTGGCCATTTATCTCCCCATTCCCTTTGCATTTGTGTATCTCTTTCCTGCTCTCTGAATTCTCTCTGTGCAGTTCTGTAATGGGTCACTGGACCAGAGCATCCTGCATGTGGGTATGGGAGGGAGAGATTTATGTGTAGGGGATGGGTGGCAGGGCCAGGAGGGTACACGGCTAATGGAACAAGAAAATAGATACAGGAATCCAGCAGGCACTGCAGTTTGAGAGCACATGTGCCTGGCAGAACAAGAACCGAGAAGCCTAATCTAACATTTAGAGACATCAATGAGACATATCCATTGACTTCAGTGGTCGTTGGATTGGGCTCAAGACCTCAGGAAAGTGAACTAAAAGGGTATGTGGGAAAGCACTTAAGCATCTTATTTGAATCAATTGGAATCTCATTGGAATCAAGGTGTTTCCCAAATACGGTGGGCATGTAGTAAACTTTTTTCCTGAGTCAGGGCCTAAGAGAACATGAGAAATGCGAAACGAGAGAAAAATAACTCAAGAGGATGGAGACACAGAAGTGGAAAACAAGTCTCTAAGAGCAAGGCTTTTTATCTGATAAATAAAACAGAAGACATGCAGGAAGGGGTAAAAAGACACCAAAGCAAGGAAGTGCAGAAGCGAAGTTCTCTGCTCTTATTAATTTATAGAGAACTTAATTGTACTTACAAATAAATGTTCATTAAAGAGAGAGGTCCAGATTCTCTGCTGGAGTAAACCAGTACATTTCCAGGGACGCTGGAGCAACCACAAGACTTCACACCAGAGTATTGTAGCCAGAAGCACGTGCAGGGAATCTCTCTATTGCTTTGGAGAGATCAGGGAAGAGGTGCCCCGATCTAGGATAGTGAAGTTGTGAGTTTATGCCTTCCGGTTCTCTCTCTTCCCCTCACCCACTCCTCCATTCTCTTTCCATTTCTCTTTCTCATCATTTTTTGTCTGTACTTCATCTCCATCCTCCTCCTCTTTCCTTTAATCATTTGTCCCTTTTACCTTCTATATTCTTCCTGCTGCCCTTTTTCTTTCCTTTTTGTTGCCTTTCAACACTTATTAGGTTTGAAGTAACAAGGCTCCAAAGCTGCCTGCCGTCATGTTGGTAACAAATGCTATGTCATTAAACCGTGTTGCAAACTCCTACAAAAAGGATTAAGAAGCCTTCAGTTACACCAACTTTAACGAAAAGATAAAAGATGAGGAAAGATGAAAGCTACTGTATGCAATGATGGGAAAGGGGACAGGAAGCTCAGTGAAAGGAATTCGTGAAGACAGCAGTGATTCGTGTTTGCAACAATGACAACAATCAGTCCGTTTAAAATGCCTCCTTCGGTAAGTATCGTGAATCTGTTTTTCTGCTGATTACTTATTCTGATTTGTTGTAATGTGCAGCACTTACGAGAGGACTTTTCTTAAGGAAGGAGAACAGAAAAGCAATATTTATTTACAACCAGCCCTTCTTCAACGTATTCTGAATCCTGATCAGAATTCATAGGAGGTTTAAACTGTTCTGGTGAACATTTTCAGATTCACTATAGAAAATCCCTCCCTGCAAAAACCCCAAAACCCAGGACTTGATAATCTATGGGCATTTGTAGACGACACATTAAAGTGGGTTAAATGCCCTTTTGCACCCCTTTAATGGTGTTGCTGTTTGCACGAGTTTGCAAGTTCAGCAGGGTATTACATGTTAATTCAGCAGTGCAATGCACCTTAAATGACTTTGTGGTGCAGCAAATAACTTTGGGACACAGGAAACTAAAACGCCTCTGAAGAGTTTTAGTTTGGTACCTTATAGCCATGTGGGAATCACTCGGTCCTGCGTGGTTCAGGGGCTCTGCAGGCAGCCCCAGCAGGCAGCCCGGCAGCAGCCTGGGAAGACAGGTCGCACTGAAGGAAGAAAAAAAAAGCAACAAGCCTGATCTTTTTTTTCCCCTTTTTCCTGGAGCCTGCCTGCCTGCATGAGCTACGTGGCGGCCCAATGCTTCCCTCTGTGGCTGCGGTGCCCCACGGGACAACCCAAGCTGGGTGCCTGCAGGTGGGTGCTGCCTGTGGGAGGGTCAGCACCAGTACCCACCCTTGCAGCTCAGGGATTGCTCTCTCCTCCTGTCACTAGAGAAGCAGGTAAGGACACAGGTGTACGTGACACGGAGGTTCACTCTGCCCTAAATTGAAGCTGTGTTTTTAAAAAAACCATCACTCCAATTCATGGAGATTTAAACCCCTGTGCCATCTACCAATGCCCTAATACACTGCTGCCTTTGCTGCCAAATTCTGTGTTTGGTACTTTGGTGTAAAACGACTGGCTTTAGGAAATAACACCAGACTTACAGCTTTGCAAAAAGGGACACAGGCTGGTCCTTTACATACAGTTATTTTCTTTTGAAGTTCCCAGTATCTCAGCTGAGCTGTTTAATCACATCCTGATCCAATTAAATCCTCTTGTAGGAGTTATACCTCCCCTTTGCAGGGATTTGGTGCTACAGTAAAAGTGCTTTCTCAAAAAAATATTCTGAGAACTATGGGACATTCTCAGTAAAACTCTATGTGGTTTCTAAGCCTGGGCATCACCATGGATACCCATTATACTTACAACAGTGGTATTGCCGGTGCACACCAGTCTGATGCAAAGTGAGCAATTTCTGATTTTAGTGTTTGTGATGGAGGATCTGAAAGCACAAGCTACATTGCACAGATTACAAGCTGTAGCTGTCAGCAGCCTTCCCTTAGCATCTCTGTTAAAAAAAAGATCTCCCTGAATTGTGTGCTACCCTTGTCTCGGGCTGTTTCAGAACTGAGGTGGATGATTGGGAGGGACAAAATAGACTCTTGAGTAGCTTGTCTGGAGGAACTGGTCCGCTTCACCTGTGTCCTATGAATTCATTCTCTGATTTGCAGATGTAGAAGCTAGTGAATTAACCCACCGAAAAAGAAAGACAATTTAGCATCAACATCCAGCAAACCAGGGCCACCCAGAACTGAAACTTTCCTTCTACTTCCATCTGCTTATGTTGGAAAAGGCTCAGGAGAACAATGGTGTCCGAACATTCACTGAAATAAAAGGGGATTTGAAGGATATAGGTAGCCTATGTATCAAGTTCCCGGTTTTGGTCCCTTGAACAACTTCATGGCCCTGTCCTGGGATATCTAAAAGATCATCTGAAAATGCAGAATAAATTACTTTATTATAGTACTCTATGATGTATTATTTCTCTATTCATAATAAATCAATTATTTTTCAGGCACATTGAAACTGCAAAAGGTATCATAAGTTTGGGCTAGATGGATTATGGAACAAATTCCCTGGGGAACTAAAGACGATCCAAAACTTCCCTACCTTTTGCCTGCTCCATGTGCCAGGTTTAATTTTTGACCGGCTTTCCTTAACATAGACAGTGCACATAAAGTACTCCTCTAAAATAAGCAGAGCGATGTCAGACCAAAATAGTCCTCTGTCTATACCCACTTCTCTCCCTGGGAAGAAAGTGAGAGCAAAACCACACATGATGAATGCTGGTTTGGTTGTGTAAAGCACTGCTGAGAGAGGCTCAGGGCATGCCTAGGGGATGGTCAGAGCTACACCCCAAAACAAATGCAATGTGCACATCAATAAACTCGCTCTCGAGTGTTCATTGGCAGACACCCAGGTGGCACTACGACGGTTACTTTACTATCCATTTTGGGGGCATAGCATACAGAATGGGTATGCCTTGCTTCACTGACTGTCCTCAAAGACATGCCCTCAGAGACTGTGCTTTGGAGGGCGTCAGCAGGACTCTTGTAGACGACTACATCATTTACAACAAAATGACAATGACTTGGAAGATTTTTACTGGCAGGTCTTCCCAAGCATTTGAGGTAGCATGGGAGAATATCAGAATGTGTCTGAGGGAAATTGGAGTGATAGAGGCTGGCAAAGTTGACTAAGCTGATGGCTTGGTGGCTTGTGCCAAGTTATACATGTACAACTTGAAAAGTCGTTCGTTTGGCACAGTGGTAAAAGGGAGCTAGCGAGCAGATGCCAGCAGGCTTTGGGGGAAGCGCCATAGTCAATTTAATAATATAGTTATCAACAAACATTATCTGCATGATTCTCGCGGACAAGTCAGCTGCTTTTTAAGGGTGTGCGAAACCGGCCGTATTGGATTTGGATTCGGCCTGAATCAGGGACAGTGCTTCGATTCGTCAATGCAGATCAGCGTCCCCAGTTTGATTCTGCCGAATCCGAATCTGAAGATTCAATGTTGATTCAGAAAATCAGCAATTCGGACATAGACACAGCTTTAAATGTTTTTTCTACATACGTCAAGGTGCCAGGCGTGGCTTGTGAGCGTTGCAATGGTGGGGTGGATGGAGCGTCCCAAAGGAGTGCAGGCAGCCCCCCACTTGCTCGGCAGTGAAAGTGGAAGTGGACTGGAAGTACTTCTGGTCCACTTCCGGGTCTGCCAGGGAGCATGCTGGGGGCCATTGGTACTGTGGGCCATTGGCCATTGACGCTGGGGGCCATTGGCCATTGGCGGGGGGTCAGACTAGATGGCCTGCTCTAGGCCCCTTCTGACTCTAGATACTATGATACTATGTCCAAAACACCGAATCTCTCCAAATCGATTCAGAGGGTTCTGATTCAATTTGGAGAGATTGAAGGGTCTCCTGATTCAGTTCAGATTTGGAGATTCAGACACTGAATCGGGCCAGATCTCTGCTGAATTGAATCAGGGACTGAAGCTTTGTGTAGTCCTATTGCTTTTCGCAGTTTAACTAGTGTAAAAGACTTGAGGTGGTTATATATATATATATGCACATAAATACATCTATAACCACCTCAAGTTATATATATATCTCAAATCAATTTGGATAGTCTCTATATAATATATATAAGTAAAGACTCTTTTACCATGCCAGGCCTAAGACTAAGGTGGATTGGGAAGAGGGTCCCCTCCCTTTCCCAACCCTCCCCCTTTTTGTTAGAGATATTGCACTTTGCTTTCAAGTTTCAGGTGAAGGAGCCACTTTTTTCTCTCGTCTTTATCACAGAATTGGCACTTGGCCATTTACTAAATTCCATCAGTGCAGATTGAACAGAGGCAGAGTAACTGTGCCTTCTGCGGAAAGCATCAATTCAATAAACACTATTAAACTATTAAGGGCTTATAAAACCTATTTTCACAGAAGCTGGGAGGTGAGAGGAGAATGTGTCTTTGTTTAACCACAAAGGCCCATGAAAGGGAAAGAACAAGGAGGATGAAAACAAAAGCCTCTTCCAAAATATCACAGTCCTTTGGCACGTGCTCCCCACGTTAAATGGTGTACAATATTTCTTTTTTACCAAGGGGCCAAATTCATTCTTGATGTAAGCACATGAGACTATATCCTCAATTGGTATAAAGCAGCAAAGCTCCATTAAAGTTCAGCACTGGGATGACAAATCAATAAAGCTGGATGATTTATGCCAGTTAAAGGGCTAACCCTCAGGTCTCAATAAATAGCTGAATATCCAGGGTGAGTTTGGCCCATCAGGCCTAGACACTAAAGCTTGTCTGTCTGGAAGGTCAGATTAACACAGAAATAGGCCTTCAAGGGTGAAGCAAAGACAGAACCTGACTTGCACCAGTTCAAAGCCAGCTTTATAGTGTCCTATAACAACATAAAAGCTTTTTTATTTATTCTTCTATAGTATCTCCATTGAAATCTTCAAAAGAAGAAGAGCACAAAACAAGAGAAAATGAGAAAGAAAGGGGAAAATAGCAGAGAGCTCCTGGCACTGCTTCAAATGAAACTCATCTAGATATCTGACGCAAGATACCTGCAAATCCAGGCGTTGGTTTTGGGGAGAAACTTCCTGCCCCAGGCCATTGGTTTTAGCTGTTATTAAATTCAGTTACTTTTGTAATGCGCTCCTGAGTTTACACCTGTTCTGGCAACAGTCTTTCCATTGACTTATTTTACTTGGAATCAAGCTGTCCAAACACGGTGCTTTACCTTCACTGCCCGCAAGGCACGTTCACATGTGCAGTAACAATCTTTAGTTAATGCACATTAAATCCAGTACCTCCATTGTGAAGTACTAAGAAAATGCACATTAGTCTGTCTTAGGGTGCATTAAAGAGCATCGTTTTAAAACGATGCTTAACACACATTAGCCTATTTTAATGTGCACTAACTAAAATGCTAGGTTTTTTAGTGACACTTTAGGGCGTATTAAAATAGGCTAATGTGCATTACAGTGCACGTGTCAATGTGCCCAGGGAGAACTTCTGGAGCTCTAGATTCTCTTCAACACGAAGAAAACTGAACATCATAAGGCTTCATGTGGACTATAGTTTTGCTGATCATCTTCTGAATTAGCCTCACTGTCGTCATCAGCTCAGTCGCTAGAGTTGAGCTCTGGGTAATGCTTTCCCTTTTGCCTGCTGCATTATCATGGGCAGCTGCTCCCACTTTCATCCCATCTTTCTGCCCATCCTACAAAAGCTTTCAATGCCCAGCTTCCGTCCCCTCCATATTTCAACTAAAAATCATGCCAATATCTGGCACTTATTTAACAAGTGAGAGCATGTGATGGATCTACTTTAGGGAATGAAAGCCTGGCTATATAGCTATAAAATGTTAATTGCCAGAAAGGAGCATGGTAATCATTTTGTTTGACTTCCTGTGTAACGCAGGCTATAGGATTTCACTCAAGAATTCTTTCATTTAGCTCAATAACTTGCGGTGGAACTAGAGCATCTCTCTAAGAAAGACATCCCATCACCAATTTTCCAGTGTGAAATCAATCATCACAAGCAAGTATCCTTGCACACATCAAGTTGGCATGAATATATGGGCACGACATCAGCTGCGGGAAATACACTCCGCTGAGTGAGATTCAAACCTTTTTCTTATTCTGTCTTTCCCAGGATTTGAATATAGCTAATTCAACAGTCCCGGGCTGCCCAGAAGTCCCACGTGATCCATTCCCCCTAACAGGAAGTGGCCAGGAGGACAGAAATGCATGCACCGGTAGGCTTAGAGAAACGTAAAAGAATGAGGAATCTCTGTGTCACTTTGGCAGGGTGTTTTACATACGACTTGGCTAAATTACTGCAAAAAAGTCACCAGCTTAATTAATTTAGAAAAGCAAAAAAATTAAGTGTTAACATGGGAACAGCTTTTAACAAAGGTGAGGCACTCTTTCCCCCAAAGCATTCAGCAGGGCAGCAAATATTAATGAGAGGCACCTCTTGGAACCTAGGATATTCAGATCATTTGAGGAAAATGTATTTCAAAGGTCTTAAAGTGCGCGCGTGCGCACGTGTGTGTGCGTATGTGCATGATAGATTAATGCATTACTGTTTCAGAGACTGCTGATTAAATGCTTTTCAGGACTGCGCCGGCTTTGGCTCCATTTCTGGTGCCCAAGTGAGCTTTCTGGGAGCGTTGTTGATTTATGGCGGGATGGATCAGTGCTCTAAATGGAAAGAAATGCCAGAGATGTTGGTACGTTCCACCACGTGCGCTTGCCAGCCCGGGGTTACTTTCAGTGCAGCTGATTTCCTCTGCCTACCAGCTTTCTTTCCACTTGCTCCCTGCTTCCACCTACATCTGATCTTTCGTTCAGGAATCATCTGGCAGCCCCCCATGAATGCTAATAATGTAATAAAGAAGGTAGACATTCCTCCTTTGATGGGGGATGTGTTGACAGCACTGATACAGCATGGTACCGACTGAGTTATATACACTGATACACGACAACATCTCTGTGCCTTCCTTCTCCCAGGTATCAAACTGTGATGTAAGCTCCCCCTTTCTCTCATCTTCCGTCTTGCCTATTTATACAGTAAAGAAAGAGGGATCTCAAAAGAAAAAATGGAAACCTTCAAAGAAACTGGTTGAGCGCTGTGCACCAAATGGGCTACGGCAAATAAGTGTAACCCCATGGACTTCCGTGGACCTACTCCAATTTATAACTACAGAGGATCTCTCTCCAAGAATGTCATTTCTATGAATGTGTTTTTTCATACTAAGCTGTTTCCAGGGGTAAAATACATGTGGTTCAGTTTACAAATGTTGGTGAGCTTTTTCCTAGATGTTCATTGTGGGGGAAATTTGTCCTAGTAAGTCAATCACACCTAAGAGGCAATATTCAACTTAGATCCTTCAATGGGGTCAATTATCTGGGACTTCATCCAGCTCCTCCTGAAGAGTACAGTGAAGATTTTCTTTAATTTCAGTGAGAACTGGATATGTTCAGAGTTTGTGTGAGTGACATCCTGTGTAGGAGCGGATGGCTTAATCACCACACCTGATTAACAAGAGGAGGGGAATTAATTTAAGAGGACCACTGATAAAGGATTTCTTTTCCAGGATCCTTGTGCATCCAGTTCATTTTGGATAGACCGAGCCATGAAATAGGCAGGTACATATTTCAAATGTGCTTATGTGACCCAAGGCCCTAAGTCTCTTTGAAAACCAAGGGACTACTGCACCCACACCACTTAGGACCTTTGGAAAATGTACCCTATATACAGACCTAGAGAGAGGACTGATCATTGAAGGCACAAAGCCTGAGCTACAAATGGTATAAACTGGCCAAGATCTAGTACAGTTTAGTGGGAGGTTAGCTGGGAATCCAGAGATTATTATTTTTCTCAGCTCTGCCGCTGGTATGCTTTCTGATCTTTGGGAAGTCACGTCACCTCTATGTGCTTCTATATGCATTGGATGGGGCCATACTATTTTTACCCAGTCCTAATTTCATCCCTTTGCTTTGAATTGTACTCTTGTACATACAATTAAGTAATTCTTCAGACTGCATAACCCTGAGCAGGATTTGCCTATGAGTTTGCATGCTGGAGAAGATCCAGGCATTGACTCTGTATATCTGAAGCCCCAAACTATATTGGCCTTTTTTATGGCCATTATCCTGTTGCAAACGTATGTTTAGCTTTTCCCCCTTGAGCCTAGCCAGTGGGTATTTTTTCATCTAGTTGTATTTTGCAATCTCACTTCCTTATCCTATACCAAGAAAGCAATTCCCTCTATATACCTTTGCACACTTTCTTATGTCCTCACAACTCCTTCCAGCATGTATATTTCCCATATGTATTCACTGATTCACTGGGGCTCTTTGCCTGTTTGTAAGGTGCAGAGAGCAAGTATTATCACCCTTCTTGTACGGAGGAAAATGAAGCACAAAGATTGGGATTAGCCTAAGGATGACATAAAAAGTCTGTAGTAGAACTAGCAGTAGAATCGCAGCCTTGGCACTAGCCACTGACCAGGGGTGGGCAATTATTTTGGGCAGAGGGCCACTTACTGAGTTTTGGCAAGCC